>CM021106.1:651451592-652051592 GCA_007115665.2 Sequoiadendron giganteum | reverse complement strand
ATTGTTGCTTCATAATTTATTTTTGTTGGTTTTGCAATAGTTCTTTTCTCCTTGATGTCCTGAAATGTATGCGTGTTGATTTGTTTCTTGGGTGCAAGTAGGAACAATTGACAATTGGTTCCTACTTTTTCCTTCTCTGGATAAAGAGCTTCACCAATAGTAGTTTTTATCTATCTTCTGGGCTGCTTCATGTTAACGTGTTAATCATCAGAGTTAACAAATTAGTAAATGTTATAAATTACTTTCAGTTTAGATAGTTATATGAAAGTTAAACAAGGAATTTCCCACTATATGGTGGGCAAAAGTAGTGGCACCTTAATAGAAATTTCCCACCTCAATTAAATAAACACACATTCACTAAGTCCTTACAAGCACACAATCATGATTCATTTGCTCCTCACATCCAACCAATAGTGTAGTATTTTATATTGAATAGATTTTTTTGATAATTAGATCTAATTTTCTATTAGAGTTTTTTTATGGATATTTTGGATCATTTATAGTCTAAAAGAATCCTAATTTGTTTGATATATTTTTAATTCATTGTGTTTCATTTTAGATGAATTTGAAGTCAAACTATTTGGATTCCAAAATAAATTCTAGTTTATTTGAATGGTGTTTACATATAACCATTACTTCCTTTCCTTGATTCTTGATTCTAATTTCCATTGGAATAGGCTACATGACCATATTTTTAATCATGTTGTTCTTTGTGACAAATTATCATAAAGTATGATTTAAATTGTATAACACAAGCTCATGTGATGTCACTCTTGCTAGATAGTTATAAAAAGCCTAGAAAGTTATGTACATTTTTGGCCTTTACGAGTTACATGTGTAATATGAATATGTAAAATATTTTTTTGGGAAGGTTAACTAGTTTTGCAACTTTAGTTGTATTGTAACTTAGTCTTAATATATTGTTTTATGAGATTTTTGGTCTAAAAGATAAGTAAGCTAAGACACTTGAGGTAATTAGTGATAATATTTAAAGGTTTTCTTGTGCGTTATATATGGTTAAGTCATGCGATCATGCAATTTTAATTTTTCTTTACTTGTCTTGTGGGATCTTTGGGAATACCCTCTTTGTTCTGTAGAATACAGGTGTCTAGAGGTTAAACTGACTCTTGTCAATTGGACAAGTCTCTTATAATTTGATTATGAATTTCACCTAAAACTTTAGCTTGACATTGGTTCCCCTAGGTTAGTCTTTAGGCGAGTCTTCTAGAGTTGCAAGGTAAGGCTTGAAGCACTAGAAAGTTCCATATTTGATACACCAACAACTCAAGCACTTTTCATATCCCATTTTCCAATATTTGCCTATAGTGATTCAACATTTTTTCCTCTTTCATAGCTGATAGAACATGGAGCTAATTGTGGTGCCATAATAGCTTTGTCACAAGCTTAATAGTATAAGAACATAATTATAAAATTTTCTAAGAAAAAATAGAAAATAGTATAAACTTTAATTCCTCATAAAAATAAAATATTTGTGGTTTCATAATAATAATGGTGACTCTTTATAAAGATTGATGACCTCAATACACTTCAATAATTTATTACTAAAAAAATCTCTCACAAACGACATTTTTTTGAAGACTTGCCCCCTATTAAATTAGCAACATGCAAGATCTTCCTTGCATGATTGTGTAAGAATATAAAGAATGAACCCTAGGTTAGTACAATGCATAAATCTATAGTAAGGAGCGATTTTTCTTTTTTTGCATTACTTGAAATTTATTTATAAACTAAAATGTAGTAGTAGATACAATAGTTTAAAATATCACATTGTCATATATAAATAAATAGAATGCGAGAGTTGCATAATGAAAAATCGAACTAGATTATGCTATGAAAATAAAATTGAGAGAAGTTATAAAAATATGTCTAATATGGAATTTGATGTTGGAAATGGATTCAAAAGGGTGGGTAAATGTTTCCTAGAAAGTTTTAGCATTTTTTCATTAATAGGGACATCAAATTTTACCTTGGACACTTTTACAAAACACTAATATTGGATCTAACTGCCCCTATAGATCACCAACGAGTTTTGCATGCTTTTGTACCCCACTTATGAAGAAATATTCTTGTAGATCACTAATGTGGTAGGGATATTTTGTTATGTTTTTCTATTTGGGCTCTAAAACTTCTAGTACTTTCTTACTTCTATGTCCTAACCTCTATTCCACGTGTATTTCACCTAAGAAAGTCTTTATTGCTATATTATTACAATCTTAATCAAAAGGGGCAAAATAGAATACATTTGGCTATTTGGAGATTGTCATAGTATGTTCCTTGGCTGGTCTATTTTAACCTTCAACTATACTTTAGTAAAAATTGAGTATGTGAAAGCCCTAGTGTGGTGAGAGAGTGGTATGTGTAGATTTGAACTTGAAAGAATGAAATGCTAGGGTGCACATCTACCTAAATTTATTTTACAAGAAGTAGAAGGGTTGGCAGTTGATGTAAACAAGAGACTAAATTAAGGAAGTAGATAGGGGAATTTGTGATGATATTCATGGGAGATTGCAATAGAGGATGAAGATACAAGGGAATGGGGATTCTAGGAGGCCGTTGGATTTTGGAAGGAAAAGGATAAATGAAAAAGGAGAAAAGGAAGAGAGGAGGATAAGGAATACATAGTTCATGATAGGAAGGATTTGGAAATAGTGTATTAGAGGAAGTGAAACTAATGATATTTTCTAGAGCTTTCTTGATGCAGTCAAGATAGGGGGGTCTTATCAAACTACCCAATCTTACAACCTTAACATGCCATCCAGTCCACATTAACATATAAATAGAAAAAAATATGAAACATATCTTTATTTCAACTTTCATACACATTCTTACATGAAAATTCATCAAGATTAACTACATATATGGAGGATTCAACATTGAATAAAATTCAAAAAAAATTATTATCTTTTCTAGACACATCTTGTCTATGAGTCTTTAAATCCTCATGTCTTCAAACCTTCTTGGCTTCGCTCATCTTCTAAAAAATATTTTTTTCTCTTCATTATGCAACTCTCATAGCTACCTTGAACACCTACAACACACCTACAAAATCCTTTTTCTCTTCTTATATTCCTCCTCTTCACAAGATGATTTCATGCACTCTTTCTTATCCAACTTCAAGAGCAACTTGCAAGTTCTTTCTCCAACCTTTCTACTATTGATTGCTAATTTTTAACACCATTAAAGGTTGTATTTTATATATTCTTACACCATTGAAAAACACCAAAAAGTGGCACCTAAATCTTCTCTTTCATTTCCCTCAACTTGACCTTTGAAATTCTTTCACAACGGGTTTCATAAAGTCATAGTTTTTCTTGCATAATGTGTTGTTAATATTGCTACAACATATAAAAAGCCTTGCTGCTATAGATTCCTTTGGAAAATGAATAAAATACAAAACCAGATTGTACTCCTTTAGTAATTGAAGAGTCATTTATTATTTTTCCCAAAAATCATTGTCTTTCTCTCCATTTTAAGTACCCAATAAGATAAGAATGGAATGTCAAAGGTCACCTTCCTTATGAAATGTTCCTTAAATACCTCAAGGATAAAAGCTTAGGTGACAAAATGGAAAGACAAGGGATATTGCTTATATTTTGTGCTTTGTGATGAATTAAGAGATACATTTTACAAACTGAAAGAGAAAGCTTCAGAGGTCTTGTGAGCAAACTAACACCTACTCTTAGCCAAGGAAAACAATGCAGTGTGTGGACATCCCTACAATGCAACGTGTAATCTAGTATAGACCAAACAAAAACTTCTAACATAGACAAGAAAGAGCCAACTAGCCATTTAGTGAATAAGATCTTAGATGCATCCTAAACTAATAGAATAATGTAAATAGCAGAAAAGCCAGAAATAAGATACATAGATTAAACAAAATGAAATGAAATGACTAGGTGGAAATGAAGAGAACTCACAAGAGGTCCATGCAATGAAGCCTCCCACAATGCTTCAACGTTAAAACCTGCACACACAGAAACAAGAAAATTGTTGGGGTTGTTTTAGGGGCTTGCCTCAGTCAAATCCCCATTAGGTGTTTCCACCTCCATGGACAACCAGATAGATAGATTAAAAAAGTAAAATAGACAAGATAAAGGAAACAAATAGACATGAAAAAGATATAAATGGACAAGTTAGAACAAAAAAATGCTATCAAAATAAAACAATAATGCAATGAGAAAGGATGTAGTTACACTTCCTTTAGATAGCTAGTGAGGCCAAAAGGAGAGTATGCAACACCCAAAACATGCCAAGAGAACCAAAGTGCTAGTGTAGAGAGAAAAATGCAAGAACGTGGTAAAGAAAAATGGTGTACGAGAGCAAGAATGCTTGAGAATGAGGGAGTGATCAAGAGAGTGAATGAATGAGAGAATAAGAGGTTTTAATTGAGAAAAGACATGCAAATGGGTGGTTTTGATGTGATTGCAAGAGGTAGGAATGCTAAAATTCATGGGTAGGTAGGAAATGTAACACCTCAAAAACTATGTAGGAAAAAATCTTTTCAGGACGATCACACAACACAGATGTTTATGTGTTGTGCTATCGTTCACAACTAAAAATCCATTAAACAATAAAAAATGAAAGGGTTAATGATAAGATTAAGGTTAGGTAAATGGGACATTACATTATCAAATTTAATTAAAAGCTAAAGTAGAGGTTTATGTAATATGAAATTGCATAGGGTGTAATTTTTGACATTACATTTTACATTTACTTTAGTAAGAATATGTATTCTAACGTATGTGTGCTAAAGTAGAAAGAAAGAGGTTGAAGAGAATATACCCAAGATGAAGAGAACACATGTATTTAATCAAGTATATGCAATTGCGAAGCTAACCTAGTAAATGAAGAGGACATAGGTCTTCCATCCTACATTGCTAATTGTGATCTCACCACAAATGTGTTAGTTATCTAGACAAACACGTTAGTCTAAAAAATGAAAAATAGACATGCCAAAATCTGATTAGATAAAAGATGACACTGATAGGTATGGCTAGCAAGTTGTGCTATGCTAGAGACCATATGACAAGAAAATATAGAGATGTGTGATAGGAAAAAGCCCAACTAGGATGAGAACCCCTATCACAAAAGACAAGACATGTCTAGTCAAGTTGCCCCCAAACTAGACATCAATAATTTTAAGACGTGTTATTTTTGAAAAATGATAAAAAAGTAACTAGACATGATAGCCCCCCCTTAGAATGATGTGTGCTACAAAAAGGAGCATAAGTCATTCTAAGGAGAAGAAAAGATAAAGAGGTGATGTGTCATGACATACGTGGCGAGATTTATAAATGGAATTTTATCACACAAGTGATAAAACATAATCCACAATATCAAGAAAAAGTAGGGATGAAGAAATCAAGATCACAAGGGGGTCCAATAATTGGAGGTTAGAATTGATCATAAATGTAGATAGATAAATATAGTATAATATATATAAACTTTCATCACTCCCCAAATAAATTGGAACAAGAAGAAGAGGACATGAAGAAAAAAACACATAGGTTAACATGGAAGAGGCCTTAATGCCATGATACTTTGCATTATCCTGGGTGTGAAAATAAAGATTTACAAATAGAATAATGATGAAAAAAATAGAAGAAATTTTTATGATACATTCTCTCTCCTGTATCCAAGTAACCCCAAGGGTATCAAGGATCCTCCAGGCAAGAGCACAAACACTAAAAACAAGCATAGGGGAACATAAAAAAATGCACAAACCTAATCTAAAGATAGAGAAAATGTATTTCTCTAGTCTCACACCTGTAACAAGTTGTCCTAATCCTAATCTAGATCATAATAAGGGAAGGGAAGATGAGCCTATAGGGGAGGGATAACAAGGGCAGTACCAAACAACTCACTCATTGCATGGACTAAGGAAGAGGCCCCCTCAAGGTCTCCATTGACAAGCTCATGCAAGGTCAATGTCATCGATCTAACAAAGATGTATGACAAAGTCGTGATGTCCTCCAATGAGTTTGTAGACACTTAAAATTGTCCTGATCAATATTGAACATTTGAATTTGATTATTAACATCATTTTCATCCTAATTCAGCTCTTTTTGACCATTTAATTAAATAATTTTAATTTTTTAATTAAATGTTATTGAACCAAACAATTGAGAGGGGGGGTGAATCAGTTGTAACATATTTTAACCTTCAAGGACTTCCACGATAGATTAGATCAGTGATAATTTACAAATACTTTACTCTACTAATGTGATTAATCATTAAGGACAAAAGAAGAAACTGAAAAACATCACACAAACAATAACACCAGATTTATGTGGAAAGCCCAATAAGGAAAAACCCATGATGAGAATTAGCTCACAATATAGAGAATATCAAAACCGAATACAAAGGCTCACTACTAGAGAAGACTCACTTCCAAAACAAGACTTATTGTCTAAAACAAGACTCATTATCCAACAAGGGTTAACCACCCAGAGGGCTCATTGCCACAAAATTGCAAAGAAGATGGAAGATATCTGTTACAAAGAGAAAGAAATCTCAATGCAATAGATATCTCCACCACAATTCACTCACAAAACATGCTTGAATGATAGATTACACCTTCATTTCACTGCCTTCAAAAACTCACAATTAGATTTCACACTTATCTGCTCAAACTCACATCACATACACATTGTTTCACATCTATTTTACTTGAATTCATTCACTTTCACAAAAATCTCAAGTTGTATTTATACCGTCTTCAACTTTGAAACTCATCCAAAGTCGGCCACACACCACTTATATTTACAAATTCAAATTAGGTCAGTGCCAAAACATTCTAAGGTGGAATTATAATGAGGGGGAACCAAACACATGCTTCAACATGCTTTTATGAAGTTCGTGAGTAGTGTTTAACACAAGGTCGGTCAGTACCCATGCAAAATACATAAATAATTAAGCACAAACAACCTTAACACAATTGAATATTTCTAGATAACAAAATTAACTTGAGCACAATCTCATAAAATTATCCTTAGAACCACAAGTCATAAAGCTCGAACAAGAAGAAATATAGAGCAACTACATTTCTCCCAGACCTCAACCAGGTACACAAAAAAACACGTTCCATAATTGGTGAACATAACTGGTACTATACAACAATCTAGAAACCCAAAATATGGATATACTAGCTTCCAATAATCATGAACAATACCTCAGATGCTCACAAGCATAGTAGTGAATCTCAAAGAAAAATCCAAAGATAGCACTAAATACCTGCAACCTTTCTTTATTACAATTTTCTCAATATCCTCAACATATATAGTCAATAATCATCATACATGACATCAATGACAACAACAACTAGTTAACCAGTTGACATCAATGACAACACCTTCATAATTGCAACAATAGACCCCCCTTTGTCATTGATGGCTACACATGATGTGAAAAACTATCAAAGACAACACAACAACTCTGAACACACTTTCTCATGATTTTACTTTCAACCCCTGAGAAGATAATCTTTTTCACATGATAGTCTCTCCCCCTTTGACAACAATGGAAAAGGAAAAGGTATTTAAAATTGATTTCCCCTTTGACATTAAGAACACTACCAATACTAAATACTCTTTCAATGACAACACGAGATACTAGCTACTCCCCCTAAGAGGTAGCCACCAAGCATCAGTCCAAAATAAAGATAGATCTATAGATCCATCAGATTGATGAAACTCCATTTGCATCTAGTTCAAGAAATGAGGGGAAATAACCCCTAACTTCTCTTGGAGATACTCAAAAGTATCTTTAGGAAGAGATTTGGTAAATATATCAACAATTTGATCCCTTATAGGTACATACTCAAGATTTACTTCATTGTCCATAACCTTCTCTCTCTAAAAGTGATACCTTATTGATATATTCTTTTTCCTTGAGTGCATCATTAGATTCTTTGAAATGTTAGTTGCACTTGTATTATCATAGTAGATAGAAATGAGATCATCATACATTACTCTAATAACTTTCAATGTCTGTCTCATCCGCAAAACTTGTGTATGGAAATATTTTGCAGCAATATACTCAACCTCTATAGTGGATAAGGAAACTAAATATTTCTTTTTACTCAATCATTACACCAATCTACAACCAAGAAATAATGCACCACCACTTCTATTTTTTTTTCATCGACACAACCTACCCAATCTACATCTGTATAATCCCTTAGTGTAAAATTTGTATCTCTAGGATACCACAAGCCATAATCTGGAGTGCCATTCAAGTATCTAAATATCCTCTTAACAATGGAACCATGTGTTTCTCTAAGATCTTCTTGAAATCTAGCCACAAGATAAACCACATGCATGATATCAAATCTAGTAGCGGTTAAATACAATAGTCCTCCAATCATAAATCTATAGCGGTTAAATACAGTAGTCCTCCAATCATAAATCTATATTTTCTCTTATCAGCCTTAGGTGAGTCATCATCTTTACTCAATTTGCATCTAGTCACAATAGGAGTGCATAGTGGTTTGGAACCATCCATCCCAAATTTCTTCAACATTTCTCTTACATACTTTGACTGTGAAATAAAAATACCTTTTATGTTTGATTGATTTGTAGCCCAAGAAAGAAAATCATCTCACCAAACATAGAAATCTCAAATTATTTTTGCATCTCTTCAACAAACATCTTGCACATTGTTTCATTTCCTCCAAAGATAATATCATCAACATATACAACCACTATCAAGATCATTTAATTTTCAATTTTGAAGTACAAATTACTATCTATTGCACCTTTATTGAAACCTTGTTGAATAAAATATCTATCTATCCTTTCATACCAAGATCTAGGAGCTTGATTCAATCCATATAAGGCCTTCTTTAATTTTTAGACCATATTCAGTTGATCTAACAAATGAATTCCTTTCGGTTGTTCCATGTAGACCTCTTCTTCTAACTCACCATTTAGAAATACAAACTTAACATCCATATGCTAAAATTTGAAATCTTTATGAGAAAAATGCTAAAAACATTTTGATAGCTTCCATTCTTTCCACTAGAGAAAATTTCTCCTAAAAATATATACCTTCTACTTGTGTGTAAACCTTACACACAAGTCTTGCTTTATTTCTCACCACTTCTCTATTCTCATTCAATTTGTTTCTAAATACCCATTTTGATCCAATTATGTTTTTATTTGCTAGTCTAGGGACCAATTCTGAGGTTTGATTCTTCTCAATCTGCATAATTTCTTCTTCCATGGATTTCATCCAATGCTCATCTTCACATGCTTCACTCACTGTTTTAGGTTCAACTTCAGAAAGTAAGCACAAATTTATTTCACCAACAGTAGAAGCTCTACTTCTTGTCAATACTCATTTCCTCTTGTCTCTAATGATTTAACTTTCTGAATGATTTTTCTGCACATATTTAGGTGTCTTTGGGGACACCACCGAAGCTTCTTATTCTTCATTCTAATTTTCCTACTCTTCCACAAATTCTTCTACTCTTATGCAATTAGGTTCATCAAATACATATCCATCAACTTCAATTGAATTCTTCAATGCTTCATCAGCCTTGACATTTGTGCTCTCTATAATCTTTCTTAGTCTATTATTGAAACATTTGTAATATTTGTTTCTAGTAGAGTGTCCAAGGAAGACACCTTCATCACATCTAGCATTAAAATTCCCTAAATTTTCCTCATCCCTTTTGATATAACAATTGCTTCCAAATTCCTTGAAATACTTGACAGTAGGAATTCTTCCACACTATAGCTCATAAGGGGTCTTAGTACTATTAGCTTTTTCTTGAACTTGATTGAACACATAAACAAAAGTGTGAATAGCTTCTCTCAATTGAACTTTTGATAGACCTTCCTTTGTAATCATTAATCTAGCAGCTTTTTGAATCGTTATGTTCTTTCCTTCAACAACTTCATTTTGTTGAGGAGTCCTTAGTGCAGATAAGTGTCCTTTTATTCCATGAACTTACCAAAACATATTAAACTCATTGGAGGTGAATTCACCACCTTTTTCAAACCTCAAATATTTTATTCTCAAATTTGCTTCATTCCCTACCATAGCCTTAAAAGCCTTGAATCTATCTAATGCATCAAATTTCTCTCTAAGAAAAGTAACCCATGTATATCTAGAAAAAATCATCAATTAGAAGCATAAAGTACTTGTCACCTTGTAGAATTATTATTCTTGTAGGACTATAAATATCTATATGAATCAAATCCAGTAGTCCTCGGTAGTAGATTGTTCCTTTGACCTAAACCAGTTTCTAGCTTGCTTTCCAAACTGACAATTCTTACAAATAACATTAATAGGTTTTGTAATCTTCACTAAATCTCTTATAGCGTGCATTGCAATAATCCTCTCCAAGTTTTCAAAATTCATATGACATAGGGTGATCCCACGTTAGTGGTTAACAATTTGAGAGAGCAAGCAAAAAACAAGTTTTGACCCTCCCACAAATTGAACGGGTTCGCTCGAACCTAAGAGGTTTGATCGAACCCCATGGTTTTCTCAAACCCAATGACGTTGGCTTAAAAAATAATAAAAAAAAGGGTTTGAGTGAACACGGGTTCGCTCAAACCCCAAATTAGGAATTAAAAAGAAAACAACATTCTGCCATCGTTTTCATCTAAGCGTTCAAGTGAACTCTATGAATGGTGAACGGAAAGTGGTGACCAAAATCTCGGTGAACACTCCATCACCCATGACTTCCTCCACTTGGTCCATCACCCTCCAACTCTCGGCAAGTTCACAGGTTGGTTATTCTTCTATCATTTTTAAAAATTGCATTTGATTAAAAATTTTTAAACCCTAAATATGAATTATTGTTGTAGAATTTGGCTTTACAGTTGCCAATTGCATTTGCTTGAAAGTTTCTAAAGCCTTTTATTTAATGGTCGTCCATACCCTTCAATGGTCATCTATACCCTGTTCCAATGCTCCCATTTTGGCGTAGGTGGGGAGGATACTGGTGATGGTAGTGAAATTTGGATTTACACCCACCAATTACATTTTATTGAAAGTTTCTAAAGCCTTTTCAAGAAATAGATTTACACCTGCCAACTGCATTTTCTTTAAAGTTTCTAAAATATTTTCAACAAATCAATTTTGTGAATATCCTGCAGTGAGGGCATTCCATGAGAATGTATTTCTTTCGAGCATTATGTCAAATAGATCATGTGCCTTGTCTATGCTTCCACATTTTGTATACATGTCTACCAACACAATTGCAACTAAAAAATTTGAAAAAATTCCTCTATCATTGCCAGTTTGAAATAGCCCCCCCTCAACAATTTAGTAAGTTTAAACTTCTAATATAATATAGGATGCTCAATTATTTTTAATCTAATAAATATCTGTGTATGTATTTGGGAAATCAATATAGTTTGAGAAAAAGAATTAGAATGTGTACATGAATATTAACATCTTAACATTAATATTGAACAAAGCTTCTTGATCCAACAAACTAGATTTCCTATTATTGCAAGTAATTAGGCATATTTCCCACAATGATCACAATAACTCTAGTACCTAATTTACTTTGTAGCACTTTCCTTGTTTATCTCAAGTGAATATAGCTCCAATCATTTTTCAGGGCCTAATAGAGAAATATGAGCAAGTACACATTATTCAAACTCATGAAGATGGAAGAAGAAACAAATTATAGTAAAACTTAAACTAAACAACAAACATTTTAAAAACATAATATTTTACCTCAAAACCATTTATACCTAAAAGAGTTTGAGAAGAATTAGGAAGCGAATAGTCTATGATCTACTCCTTTAACATTGATCTTGTGGATGGTACTTCCATTTGTATGGTTGGAACTTGGAGAAATATTGAAGTTAATTTAATGGGAATCAAGAAAAAATTAGACTTAGAAATAATAGAGATGAAGGAACTCTTTAATACCTTCAACAGTTTACTAAATTTAGAATGGTTTGTAAACTATAATGGGACAATTAACTTCTATAAAGAATAAATCTCATTTTTTGACAAAAAATCTAATACATATACCCCTATACATTGATATGTGTAAGGCATACATAAAGAAGATAACATAAGAATAAATTGGAGAAGAAGAATTGAAAGCACTACATTCTTTAAGAATAATAGTTTTAGACACCATGCATGAGGCTAACTCAAGAGGATAAATCATACTTGATATCAATATTTAGAACATTGATAATGAATATACTATGGAAGAATGGGTTTGGGATGAGCTATCAAGTAAGATCTAGAAAGATATTAGATGTGAGGAGGATCCTGAAACTTAAGAAAAGTTTAAAAAAAATCCACTCTTGAGATATTTCAAATGATGAAAACCCACCACATTATACAAAAGGAAACTATAAAAAGAGACAACATACTAAAAGTGAAAACACTTTAACCACAAATTTCACATGGAATTTCTCATGTATTATGCTTGGACTTGGTAATATAGGGTGGGAATTTTTTTAACATGTATAGAATACATGGAAAAATTATTTAAGAAATAAAATTTGAGATTATAATCTCTTGAAGATACTTTGTAGCATGACAAGATGGTGGTACACCCACAAATGTAATATCCCAATTGGGAAGACATTTTTGGTCCAAGTATAAGAACCAAGTACTTATCAAAAGGAGACTATAAACCCAATATAAAATATTGTGGCAAGATGAAACTTGAAATAAACCTTCAAGTTTTCATTACAAAATGGAAAAATAGAAGAGAATATGATGAAACTCTTTATAGGTACCAACTTTTCTATTGGACATTAGATCACCTATTGCAAGAAAAAGGTATATTTTAACTAAGAAAAGAGAGGAGGAACCAACAATTGGATGATGGGACAAAACAATTTTGTAAATTTTTTACATTCCATGATATTGACAAGCTAATCCACAATGTACTAAAATGACGCACATTATCGTATCTATGTATAGTAGAAATAGTCCTTCACAAAGAACATTAGAGTATATTGCCAAAGGAGACAAGCATTTGGAACTAGATTTAAAGTGGATGGACAAGGTTGAAACACCATGGTAGAATTTAAGTGGTGCCTCTAAGAATAAAATATGGAATCCAAAGGAGAAGAAAATCCTCAAAACTTAAAAAAATATAAGTTGAAGAAGGGGAAAATGAAATAGCCACTAATAATGCACTAAAAAATAAATATTTCAACATGAACCATTAAGGACTAGAGAACAAAATATAATTTTAGAAGGAACCCTAAGATGGAAAAAATTGGAGATTAATGAGATGAAAGATAAGTGATACAAGTGGAAAATTTTAAAAAATATGAAGAACTTTTTCCTACTAGAATATTTACTAACTTGAAAGGTATAAAAGAAGTGGTAGGAACCATGTAGATATAACTCTAAAAAAAGGATCCAAACCATATAAAGGAAAATAAAATATTAACTTAAAACTTCAATCCATACTATATTTTGTATTTTCATTAAGCTATTTATGCTAAAAATTTAACTTTCCTATTGTCACTACAGTTGACACTTGGCATCAACTCCTATGTGATTGTTTTATACATGTACATCATCACTATGCTAAAATAGAAAAGTATTTTTTCTATACCCTTTTTATTTGTGACCTATATTCATCTCTCTTTTCTTTTAACTTATCATGTTACTTGGGAATACACACACTTGTAGGTCCATATTGAAACTATTTAATGTTTTATAACTTGGTGATTCCTCTTACCTTGTAAACCCAAAAATAATACCTATGCATACCATAAGACAATCTTGTTTCAAAGTTAAATCTACACCATCCATAAGTTAATCAATAGAGAATCAGGCACCTAGAATTAACAATAATAATTTCAATCACAAAACAAGTAACCCTTAGTTCCTTCAACTTAGTCTAATTCAACATGAAGAAGAAATCAAGTGATTTTGTTTAAAGCTTTTGTTACACACTTGGTCATCCTACATTTTAGTGTACATTTATAGAATGGATGCATTAGAGAAAGCTTTTCATCAACATAAAACTTATATTTCTTCCTCCTCTTTAACCAATCATATGTGGAGTTCAATTTTTATCTAAATAAAAAAGGTAGAGTGGACCTAGATGGAAAACAATGAGTGTACAATTCACTTCCTTATTTTCATTCCACACACTAGATTAATAATATATTTATAAAATCTTATATTATCATCATTTACATTACCTATATCTCATGTTTTAGTTCTCAGTCCTAGATTTATTTAGATTAAGTGCACACACTATTCCATTGACTACTTATTGAAGGTGAAAGGCTTAAATAGGGGTTTGACTACATTGGTAACCTTTTGTACAATATTAACCAATTTTCTTATTTAAAACCCAAAATATTATATGGTTACTCAGATTTAACACCTCATTATTGGCTATCTGAACCCATTTATTAATGAATTTGAGTCATTTCAGTTATGTATAGAATTATTGTGCATTTCATTAAGTCTTTGGTTGTTTCTCTATCCATTTAAAAAATTTATAGACACTTATATGACACATTAGTATTTTTCATGTTATGAAGATGGCTCCATGTAGAACAATCTATAGTACACTTGCAATAGCATCTAGGATATAATTCTAAGAAATACAACATTATAAATAGAATATGTCCCTATTTCCAAAGTGTTTGATTATTAAATTCAAATTCAAATTATTTATTTTTAAATTCCTTAGACACACTATTATATAATTCTACCATCCAATTGTCAAATTAAAGATAGAATATTATTGTCTAAGCATGTAAAGAGCGAAAGTCTTTAATTACACAAATATCTTATAATTCCTTTAATAAGTTCATTAACATAGTTAAATCCACAAGATTTCAAAATATCGAGTTAAGGTCTACAATAAGATTCATAATACATCTAATTACATTCATAAATACGTGTCATCTTTCATGACATTTATAATACAAATACATTGTAAACGAAAATTTACAATTCAAGACTTAGGCATTCTGTCGCCTTAAGTTCGACAATAATCATACAATATTGAAATATAATAGATATAAGAAGAAATCTTCATTTGATCTTCAATCCAATAGCATATCTTCGAACATGAAGACGAGAACAAGGTTCGGGTGCTTTTTTCGCCCAACCTCGAAGCTTACACTTCCTCGGAATTCTTTAGTCAATCAAAGAATACCCGACCCTGCATGAATCACTTAGCAAAAAGCAGTCGACAAGCAAGATGGAATTTGGTGCATGCCTAGTATAACTAGTAAATCCACAAGAATTTTCATTTTTCTAATTCATTTAAGAAACAAGAAAGTTTGATACTAGGATATGGTAAAGAGTTAAATATATTCCATCTATTTCAATGGTCCTTAAGTTACTTGGCCAAGTAAAATGTCATGCATGAAAAATAATAGTAGTTTTGGAAAAGAAAAACTATGCTCTCTATAAACCCATATTCGGCACCCGTCCCGGAAGGTAACTTTCAAAACACATGACATGCACATTCAATTATCAAGCATGCATGGTTCCATTCAAAATAAATAAATTATATTTCCCAACACATGTCATGCGCATTCCATATCAAGCATACATGGTTCCATTCAAAATAAAGAATTATCTTTCCAATCACATGTCATGCATATTCATTTATCAAGCATGCACAATTTTATTACAGTAATTTCATAGATTTAAATCATCAATAACATTAAATTCATATTTAAATTAAATAAAAGAAGGTGTATCTCAAGTATGTATCTAAGTACATATAAAACAAGAAACAAATAAATGAGCACACATTCTTTTGGTTCATTTACTCATAAAATTCATCTACACTTTGAAATAATCCTTTTGTAATTCGTTTCAATTCAAGCAATTATATTTTTAATTCTATTTCCTTTCTTTTCTATTTTTCATATTTCCCTTAAAATAATATCTTTTCAAAACATAAACACCTCACATTTACACTTCGATTTCGTAACAATTTAATATCAATCCTAAAGAATTGTCAAATTTCACTCAAGTTTTTCAAGCATATTTAATACACAAAAATATTTAATCTTATCATTCTGTAAAACATTCAACATTTTTATTCCATGATAATTTAATAATTTCACATTGTTTTCTGGTAATTTCAAATTTTTTGTCTGTACAGTTAACGAATATAATTTTATGTTGGAGGTTTTCTGTATCTAAAAACATGTAATTTTCTGTGTGCATCTCTTCAAATATGCAAAAACAGAATTTACTAAACAACAAAATCTATTGTTTCTTGATTGTTTCTGTTCAAGCTTGTTCTATGGTTTTATGATAAAACACAGTTTGGTGTATGAAACTTCTACTAAATTTAATAGAAACAGTGATATGTTTTCATTTGACAAATTTATTAATAAAAGAAAGTGGTTAAAGCCAATAAGATTGTGTATTTGGAAAAATAATATTTCCATTGAACCTACCTGTGAATCTTTTGTTTCTGTTTGGTTTCCAAATTTTGGCAATGAAATCTTGTTCCTTTGTGTTGTTCCTCCTTTCTCTCTTCCTGCTGTTCTTTCTTATCTCTCTTGTCAATTTCCTTTTGTTCTCTTCTTTTCTTTCTGTTTTGAGTCTCTCCTTCTATGCTTCTTGCATGCGATGAATGGAAGGTTTTTTTTCTTTTATTTAACTCCCTTCCTGGCTACGTCCCTTCCTCCTCTTTCTGTCTTCCCTTCCCGTCGACACCTTCACCTCCTCCATGTGCACCTCTCTTCCCTCTCTCCCTGTGCACCACACCTTATCTCCACCTGTTGGTTGCTCTCCTTCCAACCGCGCCTTCCTTCCTTCTTCTCTACCTTCCACGCACTTCACCTCTTCTCTCATGCACACCTCCTCCTCTCCTTTACCTGCTAGTTGCTCGCTTCCAACCACACCCTCTCCTCTCTCTCTGTCACACACGCATGAGGGTGGGGAAGACTTATGTTTTTATTCCCCCTATAGCTGGTTGTGCCTCCTTCACCTCCACATGCGCATCAGTTCCCTTTCCTCTCCCTTCCCACACATATATCATGGTGTTTGAGCAACCTCCAATAAATACAAAACTTTTCTCCCCTCTCCTGGCCGCGTGTGGGGAATAAGATGTATCCAAACTCAATCTCCATCCAAAACTATCTCCCTCCTAGTGCATGGGAAAAAAATGTGAATCCCCTAATGAATAAGAAAAATATCTATTTTTTGCCTGCCTTCCAAAAAAAATGGATTTCCTCTCTTCTTTTTTTTTTTGCAAATGGTGAAGTTCACCATTAAGTCAAATCCACTAATCATGTGTTGATTTCCAAAACTCCAAGTTCCTCTATTTGGTTGCATACAAAATTAATTGAGAAGAGATTGTTTTCTATTTGTTTATTGTTGTTCTCTTTTCCAATTCCAATTTCCACTTTCAAACGTAATGTTGTTTTCTTATTATTTTAAATAACTAACTTTAATATCTATTTCTATTTAAACATTTATTTCTACTTTTTCAATTCATTTTAAATTTAAAAATTTATTTCATTTATTTCTTATTTACTTCTCTTCATTGAAATACATAATTCAATATATATTTATTTAAACATTTGTTTATACTCTCATTTAAATCTGTTTTCACATAACAACATAATTTAATCAAATTGACTAAACTTTTCACAAATAAATCAATATTTCCATTTCAAAAAGCAACATATTCATTTTCACACAAGTTTGAGCAATGAAATAAACTTATTTAAAAATTTGCAAAATAATAATCATCACGAAAATACATTAATAAATAAGTAGTGTGTGAGATTCTATCATCCTCATTAATGTCTAATGGCTGAAATGACTCTACCTGAACAATGTTCTCACCTTCATTCTCGTTCACCTGTTCCTGCGTTCACTTGCACTCAAGTTCTCATCAACAATGACAATCCCCGAATTTCATAATAATGAATTTCAAATCATTTCATTTGCATTTAAATTTAAATTTATATAATCATCGAACATAAACATTGAAATTCTCATGATTAATAATCGCAATAAAATAATTGGTAAAAATCAGTACATGACATCCTTCCCCTCTTGGAAGAGACATCGTCTCGATGTCTTATTATTCAATCAATAAGCATAGTATATCAATCAATAAAACATAGTATCTCAATCATACTAACATCATAGTTCTCAGAACATAAGCATAGTAATTCATAGTAGCATCCATGCTATCCAAGTTCACAACATGTGAATCAAAAAATAGAGTATCAAGTATCTCATGCATTAAGCAAATAATACTCTAAGAAAGCAATTAAGGAAAATGACAGTCAATCATCACAAAATCCTCCCATGTAGCACTATCCTCAGTATACTAGTCCCACTGGACCTTGTACTGAGTACTATCCCTGTTAACACTAGTCTATATGCAACTGGATTCATGAATTCCAGTACATCAAAGGGTCCCACAAATCTTGGAGCCAACTTTGATGATTTCCCAGAATATGTAAGATATATAAAACATTCATCCTATCAGTAATCTTGTCCTTTCAAGACCTTGGTTCAAGTGTCCTTACTATCACATAGGAAAATCTCGTATGCTTCACACATACTTACTCTCCTAGAGAGCTTTATTCCATAAATGCATCCAATATATAATAATAACTATACTTAGTGTTATGAGTTCATTGGTCCATAAATTTATCCTTAGTATAACCCAAATGGAATAGGAATGTCGATGTATTGTACACTACATCATGGGTCCAATCCTTTTCCTTTGTATTTACACTTTTAGACAACTCATAAACCGAGTTCATCCGCCAGTTACACATTCATTATCCTTACCATAAAGTACTTTCCCTTGATTACTTGTCTATCTCGAGCATAACCTTGCTCCTAGACACTTGTCAATTTTGATACTGCTCCACACTTAAAACTTTTTTATCAATTAAGTTACATCGATCACTTCGATCTATTACTCTTTTTTGACATTTTATCAAGTCTAGGATTATATCCAAGCCTTTTTCAGCATTAATAGAGTTTCCTTTCTTTCCATATAATGGTCCAAGTTTCAATTTTAGAAGTTTACAAATCATTCAAGATTTAGTCCACCATTTTTCTTATTTGACTAAAATAATATATTGCACATTTATTCAAATGAATGTCTCATGGTAGGATTTTGGTTTACACAACCCTATCATTATTTGCTAAACTGAAATAACCTTTCAGGTTTACTAAGCAACTACTTACCCACAATATATTATTTAGGACCAAAATGCTATAAGTCGAGTTTCCAAAAACTGTTGGTTTCTTTGACGAGTCTATCCACTAGAACATTATGTTAATTCTACTAACATCGACAGATCAATTTGTCTTGTGTTCTACCATTTTCCTTCTAGCATCTCAAGTGAGTTACATGTCCTACCAATGATGACTACTGGTCTTCATTTCCTAACATACCAGACATTACCTTGCTACTTTCCTTGTAGCTTCTTACTCTATCTTCTTCTGGATGATAGTGGATCCTTATCCGACAATTCCCTTTGTCTTCTGATGTCCTATCTCTGACATTATTTTCCTCATTCCATTATCAAACCTTCCAAATTTTAGACACATAGATTCTTTTATATCCAACAAGTCTATCCTTTGACTAAGTGATAACCTATTTTGATCTTACGCCATTATTAATCTTCATGTAAATAGTTATAGGTTTTGTGGAGATAATTCCCATTTATCTCAGGACATCCATACTATGGATTTTCTTTTGTCCTTCAATTATTTTCAAAGATGCAATTCATCGTTTAACTCAATCTAATTTCCTTGATTTAATCCGGTACTAATTTTTTTGAGTATTAATCCTCTTTCTATCAGGTTGCTCTCTAGATAATAACAAATTTAATTGCATATCTAATCATCAAGCATTAACATTTAACTCCATTATTTTTTAATTATATAGGTGATTCTCAACTTCAATATATCCATTTTGAGCACAAGTAACAATTTTGATGTTCTTCTCCGTAGGATTTTCAGCATTTCCTTGCTAAATGAAAATTCTATGATGTTCTGTCATGACAATAGATGCTTCCTTTTTAAAGTGTTTCTCTTTTAATATAAGAGCTACTTAAAGTAAAGTCTTTTCAATATTATGACTTCCTTTAACTTAATAGGCATCCCTCCTATGTTTCTATCCTTATTGAGTTTCATTATCTCCCATGATATTCAATCACATGGGCGAATCTTAAATCCAATATTCCCTTCCAATTCTTAGGATAGAATCCTTAATTGTTGACTAGTCTAATTGTTAATAGATTTCCCCACTCTATATGGCTATATTCAAGACTCAATGTACAACTCATTCAAGTTTAATTCCTACTTAAAGGTGTTAAAGAGTAATCCGGTACGTAATCCAACTTAATAGGTTTTAGTCTCATCATAAGATCTCTCTCTTTATTGAATGAACTTCTTGTCCCAATTAGGTTATCTTTAACCCAAGGTTTCATTCAAGAGTAAGGTAGTGATTAAGTGATTTAATCATTCTCATTAAGAGATTTTGGTGTGGTTCACATAATGTCACATCTTACTTTATTTTTCGCTCCATCTCAATGGCTTATATAGCTAACTTTTTTTTGTTTTTTTTGTTTATAGGTTTCTTAGCATAGTAAGCTTCAGTGTGAAGTTGTTTCATGACATGGATATATTTCATATAGAAATAACATCATTATTTAAATTCTCTATATAAAGTATATAGGAATATAAAGACACTTTCTTCCAATCACGAGTCTCTTAGATCTTTCCTTGTCAATCCAATAAACAATGATCTTCCTTATCATGATCAAGTTATCTACCTATCCTTTTCTAAGGCATTGATAGTAATATCCTTTGATCTTTAGATAAGATAATCATAAGGTCTAAAGGTCATAGTTCTTAACCTTTCCATTTGTCCTTTTTCCCCTGTGGTCATTAAATGTATGACTTAATTGTCCTTATGACTTGCAAAGAAGTCATAACCAAGTTTTTGCTGGGTGGGATACTTAGCTTGAGTCAATCCACTCTCTTCCTTCCCCCCCATAGTGTTTCCGCAACTTTCATTCTTCTTACATTGAACTTCTAGCAATTTACTTGCTTCTTTGGAAAGGTTTTGTCATTCCTTCTAGTTGACTTTTCATTGCCTTCCCTTACCTCATGGCATACCTTAAATACACTTTTCTCAAAGTTAGATTTTTCATTGTTTTCTTTTATCTCACAGATTCAGCATATTGGATCATTCAGTAGGAGATCCAATGAATAATCGGGAACAAATAACATTCCATCTTCTTTCTTATATCCTTTTTAATGGAGGAATATCCATGCTCACAAACTTCTTTTGTTGATGTACTTCTCAACTCAAAGTGGTGCTTTCCTTGCAACTTCTAGTCAACTGACACATAGAGCCATGTTGCATTCCTATTCCCTTTTGGAACCATTATTCAAAAATTGTTTGATTCCAAAAAACTTTAATAAACTCATTGATTGTTTCCTCTGACCGTTCTGGTCTTTTCTCAATTCCTCAGTACTAACTCTTTTATAACAAGATATTTATCTTAACACAAGAGCTTAATTCATGAGTTCCCCAACCCTTGAATATACTTCCTTCGTTCATATATCCTACTTTGAACAATCTAATTTATGCGGACTTGCACACATAGATTCGTACTATTTACACTAATCCAAGAGTTCCTGACTTTTTTACAATTGTAGGTTGCTACAATTCAATTTATCTCATTCCTACTCATTCTATTTTTCTTAGAGTCATGTATGTACAGGTTATTCTTCCTAACCTTCCTACATAACCTGATTGCATAATCTTTCACAATCCTAGGTTTTATCATAAGTTGATGGTTTAGAAATTCTGGTTCCAAGGATGAATCTTTAACTATCCCCAATTTACATAATTTACTAATGCTTACATCTTCCTTTTCACTTCCTTAAGTTCTTTTCTCTTGTCGTTCTGGCATAAGAAATTTTCAACCTTTATCTTCTGATAAGGTTTATGCATAATTGTGTAATGAGCTCATAGCTTTCAGTGCAGAACTTGGTAGCTCTGATACCAAATGTAAAGAGAAAAAGTCTTTAATTCCAAAAATATCTTATAATTCCTTTAATAAGTTCATTAACATTGTTAAATCCACAAGATTTCAAAATATCAACTTAAAGTCTACAATAAGATTCGTAATACATCCAATTACATTCATAAATACATGTCATCTTTCACGACATTTATAATACAAATACATTGTAAATAAAAATTTACAATTCAAGACTTAGGCATTTTGTCACCTTAAGTTCGACAATAATCATACAATATTGAAATATAATAGATATAAGAAGAAATCTTCATTTGATCTTCAATCCAATAGCATATCTTCAAACATGAAGATGAGAACAAGGTTCAGGCACTTTTTCCGCCCAACATCGAAGCTTACGCTTCCTCAGAATTCTTTAGTCAATCAAAGAATACTCGACCCTGCACGAATCGCTTAGCAAAAAGCACTTGACAAGCAAGATGGAATCTGGTGCGTGCCTAGTATAACTAGTAAATCCAAAAGCATTTTCATTTTTCTAATTCATTTAAGAAACAAGTAAGTTTGATAGTAGGATATGGTAGAGAGTTAAATATATTCCATCTATTTCAATGGTCCTTAAGTTACTTGGCCAGGTAAAATGTCATGCACGACAAATAATAGTAGTTTTGGAAAAGAAAAACTATGCTCTCTATAAACCCATATTCGGCACCCATCCCAGAAGGTAACTTTCCAAACACATGACATGCACATTCAATTATCAAGCATGCATGGTTCCATTCAAAATAAATAAATTATCTTTCCCAACACATGTCATGCACATTCCATATCAAGCATACATGGTTCCATTCAAAATAAAGAATTATCTTTCCTATCACATGTCATGCATATTCATTTATCAAGCATGCACGGTTTTATTATAGTAATTTCATAGACTTAAATCATCAATAACATTAAATTCATATTTAAATTAAATAAAAGAAGGTGTATCTCAAGTATGTATCTAAGTACATATAAAACAAGAAACGAATAAATGAGCACACATTCTTTTGGTTCATTTACTCATAAAATTCATCTACACTTTGAAATAATCCTTTTGTAATTCGTTTCAATTCAAGCAATTATATTTTTAATTCTATTTCCTTTCTTTTCTATTTTTCATATTTCCCTTAAAATAATATCTTTTCAAAACATAAACACCTCACATTTACACTTTGATTTCGTAACAATTTAATATCAATCCTAAAGAATTGTCAAATTTCACTCATGTTTTTCAAGCATATTTAATACACAAAAATATTTAATCTTATCATTCTATAAAACATTCAATATTTTTATTCTATGATAATTTAATAATTTCACGTTCTTTTCTGGTAATTTCCAATTTTCTGTCTGTACAGATAACGAATATAATTTTTTGTTGGAGGTTTTCTCTATCTAAAAAAATATAGTTTTCTATGTCCATCTCTTCAAATATGCAAAAACATAATTTACAAAACAACAAAATCTAGTGTTTCTTGATTGTTTCTATTAAAGCTTGTTCTATGGTTTTCTGATAAAACACAGTTTGGTGTATGAAATTTCTGCTAAATTTAATAGAAACACTAACATGTTTTCATTTGACAAATTTATTAATAAAAGAAAATGGTTAAAGCCATTAAGCTTGTGTATTTGGAAAAATAATATTTCCATTGAACCTACCTGTGAATCTTTTGTTGTTGTTTGGTTTCCAAATTCTGGCAATGAAATCTTATTCCTCTGTGTTGTTCCTCCTTTCTCTCTTCCTACTGTTCTTTCCTATCTCTCTTGTCAATTTCCTTCTGTTCTCTTATTTTCTTTCTATTTTGAGTCTCTCCTTCTATGCTGCTTGTGTGTGATGAAGGGCGGGTTTCTGTTCTTTTATTTAACTCCCTTCCTAGCTATGTCCCTTCCTCCTCTTTCTGTCTTCCCTTCCTGTTGGCACCTTCACCTCCTCCCTACGCACCTCTCTTCCCTCTCTCCCTGCACATCACACCTTATCTCCACTTGTTGGCTGCTCTCCTTCCAACTACGCCTTCCTTCCTTCTTCTCTACCTACCACGCAATTCACCTCTTCTCTCATGCGCACCTCCTCCTCTCCTTTACCTGCTAGCTGCTCCCTTCCAAACACACCCTCTCCTCTTTCTCTGTCACACACACATGAGGGTGAGGAAGACTTATATTTTTATTCCCCCTATAGCTAGCCACACTTGCTTCACCTTCACACGTGCATCAGCTCCCTATCCTCTCCCTTCCCACACGTATATCATGGTGTTTGAGTAGCCTCCAATAAATACAAAACTTTTCTCCCCTCTCCTGGCTGCGCGTGGGTAATAAGATGTATCCAAACTCAATCTCCATCCAAAACTATCTCCCTCCTGGTGCATGGGAAAAAAATATGAATCCCCTAATGAATAAGAAAAATATCTATTTTCTGCCTGCCTTCCAAAAAAAATGGATTTCCTCTCTCTTTTCTTTTGCAAATGGTGAAGCTCACCATTAAGTCAAATCCACTAATCATGTGTTGATTTCGAGAACTCCAAGTTCCTATATTTGGTTGCATGCAAAATTAATTGAGAAGAGATTATTTTCTATTTGTTTATTGTTGTTCTCTTTTCCAATTCCAATTTCCATTTTCAAACGTAATGTTGTTTTCTTATTATTTTAAATAACTAACTTTAATATCTATTTCTATTTAAACATTTATTTCTACTATTTTGAATTCATTTTAAATTTAAAAATGTATTTCATTTATTTCTTATTTACTTCTCTTCATTGAAATACATAATTTAATATATAAACATTTGTTTATACTCTCACTTAAATCTGTTTTCACATAACAACATAATTTAATCAAATTGACTAAACTTTTTGCAAATAAATCAATCTTTCCATTTCAAAAAGCAACATATTCATTTTCACACAAATTTGAGCAATCAGATAAACTTATTTAAAAATTTCCAAAATAATAATCATCACGAAAATACATTAATAAATAAGTGGTGTGTGAGATTCCATCATCCTCATTAACGTCTAATGGCTAAAACGACTCTACCTGAACAATGTTCTCACCTTCATTCTCGTTCACCTATTCCTGCGTTCACTTGCAGTCAAGTTCTCATCAGCAATGACAATCCCCGAATTTCATAATAATGAATTTCAAATCATTTCATTTGCATTTAAATTTAATTTTCAATTTCAATTTCAATTTCAATTTATATAATCATCTAACAT
Organism: Sequoiadendron giganteum; assembly: GCA_007115665.2. Taxonomy (NCBI): domain Eukaryota; kingdom Viridiplantae; phylum Streptophyta; class Pinopsida; order Cupressales; family Cupressaceae; genus Sequoiadendron; species Sequoiadendron giganteum. Next base: position 652,026,354 of record CM021106.1, on the reverse strand, counting down.
AAACATTGAAATTCTCATGATTAATAATCAGAATAAAATAATTGATAAAAATCAGTACGTGACAAAGGAACGTGATGTAGAGCTAGGTGGGCCACATGCACAACAATTAGATCAGTACCAAAATCATAAACTTGACTCTTTGATTGGTTCTCCAAAATACTCACAAACTCCTTAAGGAACTAGGCCTTTAAGAACCCAAACTTGCATTTAAGACTTTAGATTCTTGCATTCAGTCAAAGAGGCATCTAACAAGATTAAAAACCTCATAAAAACTCAACTAAAATACTCACAAATCTCAGAGATCCAAACTTAGCAATAAACCCACTCTAAGCCTTCACTAGTTAGTAGCCCTCCCTTTATGGACTTTCAAACATAACTCATGATCCAGATGAATTATCAAGAATGTAAAAAAATATTTGAATACCCTTTTCCATGATCTTAAACATATCTTAAATTCAACATATACACTTTTGAAATAAATCCTCCAAACCAAGCTTTTACCGTTCTAGCCAATTGGACAATTAGGCCTCTTTTATAAAGAGCTTCCTAAACACCTGAAATCAACTCAATCACAAAAAAAGGTCTTTAGTTAGGTTTCCAAATACAAGATTCCACAATCCTTAGACCTCCAAATGCTCACCAAGTTATCCATCTACTAAAACCTCACTTTCAAGTCACCAAACCTAGGTTTTTCAAGGCTCCTTATTGAAAATCACTCTTTCCACACTAAATATCACAAAAAATGGCTCAAAAGTATCATATGATGTCTGAACATGCTCAAAAGACACTCACAAATGACTGCCCCGATGGATTTCATCCATTCACACTCTAAAACTACCCAAAATCACTCAAAATCACACTTTTCCCCATCCAAAACTTTATGCCAAGACTCCCAAATCGACCTCCCATGCTCCAAAAACCATTATCTAACCTCTTCCTAACCTAATGGGATCATTCCATGAAGCTAAAGTATTTACATAAGGTGGAATGAGCTATTTATTCACTTCACGACCACAAAACTAATAGTTCAGATTTCCAGGCTGCTTATAGTAAAATCGACACCAAGGGCTCAAAACAAAGTGGATTTCAATGCCACAAAGACAAAAACATGGATAATACATTCCTCTATCCAATAAAAAATACTTCTAAGCAATTACCTTTAGTACAAACTCATGGAACTTGCTGCTACAACACTCAAAAGAGGGAAAAACTCAGATTTACAAAGAAAACAAAGCTTTATTGATCATTGCTTGTACAAAATCACCCATCCCCTCACTCATTCATGTTTCACATAAATATTATATCTCATCCATCAAGAGATTAATGAAAACCAATGCCTCAAACGACCCTTCAACTTCAATGACCGTTCAGATTCCCCACTATGCATGTCTTGCATTTTACAAAATTTGATTTGTTTTTGGCATTTTTAGCATATTTGCCAAATTTGCAATATAAAATTTCTAACCACCTAAAATCCACTAAAATAGACTTATTTCAGCAATAAATGGTCTACATGACCTTATCTATCCCAAAAAATGGACCTTGACACCTTAATCTCAAAATTTTACTTGGTGCACCTGCACCATATACCTGAGCTTCAAACTTTTCCAAGTCTCTTGGAATGTATTTTTTTGATTGTCCACCTTTGTGTAATCCTCCTCCTTGTCCTTCAAATCTCCTTTATCTTGTACTCTTGTACTTGGAGTCAAAAACTAGAAATTTTCCTTGCACTTTGCACTTGTAGTCTCCTTATTGCCTATTAATGGCTCCACCATCCCACACTGACATGCTATTATGTCTTTGATTTGTTTCTCAGTTGAAATTTATGTACAAAATATATTTACACTTGCACATATGTTCTTACCACCTACACTCATGATTTATTTCTCTCTTACCCCTATTTCATGCTTGATTTTTCTCCCTAGGCCTTGCCATTCACCTTTAATCACAATACTTTTACCCCTGGTCTCTATCATCAGACCCTCTGCTCCAATAATCTCTGCCTTATCACCTTTACAAACATCTACTTTAACACTATAATACTACCCCTTTACCTTGTTTTTTGTCAAAGGAAAAATCACTATCCCAACTAGTATCCCATCATATTTCTCTAACTCACCTTTAGTCTTCTCAAGGAGTTCATCCTTGGCCTTCACAGATTTTGTCTTCAACCTACAATATTATTTCCCCTTCAACATAGCTTCATCCTTCAAATTCATTGTCTTCACATCCTCTAGCCTTGAAGTGGAAGCAAATCCTCTTTTCACTTCTTGTTCATCTTCCCAAAGCCTAATAATATCCTTCTCACCAAACATGATGACCTTTGCTTCCTTACCCTGTTCTTTGACATCTTCCTACAATGATGATAACATAAAAGATCTTCCATCCTTCTCAATGGTGTATGTATTAGCCCTTCCATCATATAATGCATGCCTATCAAATTGCCATGGCCTACTAAGCAACAAATGACAACAACTCAGGAAAAATATCACAAACTATCTTGTCTCTATATCCACCAATCTAAAACTCAACTAAAGCTTGCTCATTTATCATAATGGACTGATTATCACTTACCTAAGACACTTTATAAGGTGTTCTATGAGGCACTTTTTCCAATTCAAGTTTATCCACCATCTCACCTGACACCATATTATCAGTGCATCTTGAATCTACTATTACCTTGTACATAACTTGCCTTTGCTTTTACAAGCTATTCTAAATATTGCTCTTCTTTGGATTAGCTCCTTCTTCTTTGATTTATTCAAGAGTTGTCTTTCCATCATCGACGTTTCTCCCACTTCTGGAGCAACATGAAGAATAGAAGAATCAACACTCTCACATTCATTTTCTTGAACTATTTGACTCCTCCTTTCACCTCCACTTGATGTAGATCCTTGTTTTCAGGACACTTGAATGTTGGGTGCCCAAATTCATTACATTTGTAGCATCTTCCAGAAAATGTATTTGCATTCCTACCTCCACCAAATCTGCCTCTAGAACCTCTAAAACCACCTCTGGAATCAACAAATTTCTCCTTACCTTTGTTTGCATCTTCTTGTTCTTCGTGGGACTGTTTTGATGTGTGAAATGATCCTTTTCCTCTCTAATTGTTCCCTCTTCCTCTAGTGGAATTTTCTTGTCTTCTTTTGATATTCTCCTCCACTCTAATATCCAACTAGAAACATTCTTCCACTATCCTTGGATTTGCCACAAGTAGCTCATCTTGAATATTAAATCTAAGCCCACCAAGGTATCTAGCCACCTTTTCAACCTCATCTTCCATTCTACCTGATCTTATGCTCAACTTATAGAACTCATCAGTATAACTGTTAACATCTAAATAATTTTTCATTAAACCTTGGATTTTCTTAAACAATTTAACTTCATAGTCCTTTGGAAGAATTTTACCTGAGGGGTGTTGTCACAATAGTGGTTTACACTTTCTCAGAGATCCCGATTTTTGCTGAAATCACATATTTTTAGAAAATATAATGATTTAAGCCTTGAAAAGTTCCATTTAAAGGATTTCAATTGAAGAGGGTTTGATAAAACCACCTTAGACCAAGCCCCCTTGGATAGAACCTTGCTAGTTTATACCTATAATGGTGTCTCCTTTACACCTATCAAAATGTTGATAAAAAACCACTTTTGATTTACATTTTGGAGGATCAAATGAGTTCATTTGAAATTTATTTTTTGTAAGTATGTATTCCTTATTATAAGCTTCCAAAAAAGTATAATTTAAATTAAATTAAATTTGATTATTATATTTATTTTTTATTTCTTGTGAATGTAGGTTTTTCACCAAAAATCAAGCTCTCTGTTCTACACATGTGGAAAAATAGTAGATTATCAAAATAAAATTTTAAAAAATATGTTCAGGCTGGGTATTGATGTCCTTGATCCATTAAAATAAAAATTGGATTTTGATACATACATAAAAAGTTGTGTTGTATACAGTCCGCCTATGTCTGAATTATAATTGGTTTGACTTCGAAACTTGATCAAGGAAAAAATATTTAATAAAACACTATGAAACCAATTTAACTAGTTAGATATCGAAGTTACAAATCTAAATTCAAAAAAAATAGAATTTTATCCTTCATACACAAAAATTTATGTTGCATACAGTGAGCATCACTCCTTAAAAATGTTGTTTACTAATAAAAACTAGTTTTCGAAGGAAATGAAAAAAAGGTGCAATTTGATTCCAATTTTTTTGAAAAATATATATTTGTAATCTAGAGACAAAACCTCACAAATCACTAGTTTGCATCATCTTCAAATTCCTCACGGTTTAGCCGCTATAGGAGCCTGAAAGTGAAGATTTAGTTAAAAATATTCAGTTCAGTGTTCAGTTTGCCCAAAAATTGTAAACCAGTATTATGGGATCACCTTGAGTCTACCAATGATTTTGTCCCAAGAAATGATAGTTGATTTACCTTTCTTTCTCCTCTCTGCTTATTCATAGTCCCACCACAACAATGCATGTCCTTTTAGCTTTCTCTTTGCTATCTTCACTCTCAACTCCTTAGGAACATCATCACATTCAAAGTGATTATACATTGTTGCAATCCAATCTAGTAACTCTTCCTCATTCAAGTTTCCACCATACATGGGAAAATTAACCTTTACCTTGTCAGTCTCACCTTTGAATGCCTTAAGCAACTTAGCCATCCTCTGATCTTCAAGATCTAGTTCTTCTTCCTCTTCTTCACTTGTGTCTCCCAAATCCACACCTCTTCTCTAATTTGTCTCCAGGGCAGAAATTCTATCCAGCATAGCATTGCAAGACTCCTGCAACTTAGCATGTCTTTCTTTGACCTCCTGTAACTCTCTAGCTATAGCATTGCTCTTAGGAGGCATCTTTGGCAACATTCAACCTCCAAAATCTTCCAATCTTCAACCTATAACTTCAACACTCAAGGGATATAATCCCTACGCTCTCATACCAAACTGATGTAGAGCAAGGTGGGCCACATGTACAACAATTATATCAGTACCAAGATCATAAAATTGACTCTTTGACTGGTTCTCCAAAATACTCACAAACTCCTTAAGGAACTAGGCCTTTGAGAACCCAAACTTGCATTTAATACTTCAGACTCTTCCATTCACTCAAAGAAGCATCTAACAAGATTAAAAACCTCATACAAACTCAGCTAAAACACTCACAAATCTCAGAGAGCCAAACTTAGCAATAAACCCACTCTAAGCCTTCACTCGCTAGTAGCCCTCCCTCAAAGGTTTGTCAAACATTACTCCTGATCTAGATGACTTCTCAAGACTATATAAATATATTTGAATACAATTTTCCATGATATTAAAAATATCTTAAATTCAACATATAATCTTTTGAAATAAATCCTCCAAACTAGGCTTTTACTGTTCTAGCCACTAGGCCAATTAGGCCTCTTTTACAAATCTAGACACCTTCCTAAACACCTGCAATCAACTCAATCGCCAAAAAATTCTTTATTTAGGTTTCCAAACACAATATTCCACAATCCTTAGACCTCCAAACACTCACCAAGTTATCCAATTACTAAAACCTCACTTTCAAGTCACCAAACCTAGGTTTTTCAAGGCTCCTTATTGAGAATCACTCTTTCCACACTAAATTCTCATAACCAACACCTCAAAAATATCATATGATTTCTGAAAATTCTCAAAAGACACTAAAAAATGACTTCCCCAATGGATTTTATCCATTCACACTCTAAAACCACCCAAAATCACTCAAAATCACACTTTTCTCCGTCCAAAACTTCATGCCAAGATTCCCAAATCGACCTCCCATGCTCCAAGAACCATTATATAACATATTAATAACCTAATGGGCTCATTCCACCAAGATATAGTATGTACATAAGGTGGAATGAGCTATTTATTCACTTCATGACCACAAAAATAATAGTTCAGATTTTCAGGTTGCCTACAGTAAAATCAACACCAAGGGCTCAAAAAAAAGTGGATTTCAATGCCACAAAGACAAAAAAATGGCTAAGACATTCCTCTATCCAATAAAAACACTTCTAAGCAATTACCTTTAGTACAGACTCATGCAACTTGCTGCTGCGACACTAAAAAGAGGGAAAAACTCAGATTAACAAAGAAAACAGAGCTTTTTTGATCAATGCTTGTACAAAATCACCCATCCCCTCACTCATTCATGTTTTCCATACATATTATAACTCCTCCATAAATATATGAATGAAAAACAATGCCTCAAATGACCCTTTAGCTTCCATGACCGTTCAACTTTCCCACTATGCATGTCTTGCATTTTACAAAATTTGAAATTTTTTGGCATTTTTAGCATATTTTCCAAATTTGCAATATAAACCTTCTAACCACCTAAAAAACACTAAAATATACTCTTTACATCAATAAATGGTTTGCATGACCTTATCCAACCCAAAAATAATACCTTAGCACCTTAATCTCAAAATTTTGTTGGGTGCCCCTGCACCAAAACATAGTTTATCTTTAAAGAAAAATATATTAAGATATATAACCAAACATTGTGTTTTTTACCTTTATTAGATAACATCTCTATGTTCTTTCTCCTCTCTAGTAGTGTAATAATTTGATATTATCAACATTAGAAAGTCGATTTCAACCATTTAATTTTGGTGAACCTAACATGTGAATAACTCTAAACCTTAATATTTTTTGTCTTTTCTTGTTGATTATAACTAGGAGTTTTATTTACACATTTTTAATAAACTCTAGTATTTCAATTTTGAAATGATTATGTTGATTCGTATAATGTTTTATTGTTTATAATGACTATTTATTTGAATATGGGATCTTATTCTTAATGATACATTAGAGGATCTAAAATACAAAATGTTATCTCCCCCCACCCCTTCACCTTATACTCAAAAACTAAAACTACACTAACCCACTCATGTTGCATGGCTTTAATTATCACAACTATTATCATGGGGCCTAATAATCAACTAATTAGTGTTAACTAACAATACATGACTTCTAGAACTATTCATAATATTTTTACTCTCATTTACCATTACATTTCTTTGTGTGGGGCTCTTTCTTCACCCCCACTTTGTCAAACAATCATTACTAACCAATGTTTTCCTTTGAACAAATGTACTTCATTGGTCCTCACAATTTTATATTCATTCAAAGGTTGCATATGAGGCCCCTTCTATTACCAAATTACATGTGATTAGGTTACACATATAACACTCAAGGAAACTATTAGACCAATGTTGTGACTATTTCTCTTCCCTCTTCTAATATTTTTTAACTCCCCATATTCCTTCTAAGAATACTAAGGAATGTGATCTCATAGAACAAATATAGGCTACCAAAGAAAATATTTCCCTTTGCAATTTTCTTGAAGTTTTTCCTTCTTATCATGAGTTACTTTAGAAGGCTTCATACATAAGATTTGAAAATAAATTTGTAGTCATAACAACTATTTACACATAACCTTATGAGAGAAAAATTATGCAGATAAGAATTTATATTTTATAATAAAAAATAATAGACAAACATACCATCAATATGAAATAATATGTATCCTCAAAAAACCCTAGTGAGGGAAAAACCCACCCTCCAAAATTATCTCATGAAAAAAGATTACACTACATTTGTAGAGTCTCCATCTAGACAAAGAAGCTAGATATTTTGGCATGAATAAATCTTAGGAATCCAATTATATAACCTTTAATTATCATCCCATAATTTGTGTCATTCATCCCACTTCAGGTTATTAATGGAATGAAGGGGGAAAAAACATTTAAGGAGTTGCATGCCACATGATTGTATGATATAGACAAATTTTCATATAATTTCCAATTATTAAATCATTCATGCTATAAATCCCTTGATTTGAAAAGAAACATATTGTCTTGTTTCCTTTATGGTAGCAACATAGTTAGAGAATAATTTGAGAAGAAACATGTTTAATCTATACATGTGTGTGCTTTCATATCTCAAGATAATTTAGGGGTATGTCCAGGATCATGATGGGCCAAAAAATAGCGATATGTAAGTGATATGATGGCCCATGTGGCTGACGACCTTTTTTTTACCCAAAATTGATGAAACAAAAAAGGTTTTTAAAGGAGATTCTCATCTTTCTACCAATATAAATTATGCTTTAATTTGAATTTAATAAATAATTATTATTCATTTTATATTTGAATTACGACTAAATTCCTAATTGATAGGCTGATTGAAAAAAATCTATAGATTTCAAATGGTCTCACATTTTCTGAATCCGAAATATGCGTCACATCCTATGCTTCACATAATAAAGGATTAAAAAAGAAAAAAATGAATTTCATGAAGTTTTGACCAAGTTAAGGTTGTCAGACATATGGGTTTTTATATTTTTTAAAAGTTGTAATAAAAAAATCATGATTAATTATTTACTTGGAAAAAAATTACAAAAAAATATGCATCACATTGGGATATGAGTCTTCTACTTATATCTAAAATCTTATAAAAAAATATTATCATTTTATTGTGGTTAGGGTGGTCAGACAGACACCTACTTCTTATTTTTACCTTGAAATTTAAGTACTACTGCATTGAAATTTCAAATTTTCACCAAATAGATTTTTTATTTTTTTAAAATAAACCTAGTAGTTTAGAAACTACATTCAATTTGATACAGATTCTATTCTTACATATTTTTGAAATAATATAGATAATTTATTCAAAATTTTACGTCAAGTTGAATAACTCTGATTTTCTAAATTTTTATTGCCACTTAAGGGTCTATTTTTTCCATGATGATCCTGCACATACCCTTAGAACTTATTGGCCCTTGTGATTTATTCATGTGGATCATATATTTAAGATCATTTTATATATTTAAATGTATAGTTAGAAGTTTCTACATTTTGGTGAAATGAGTTCGTGCATGACTTTGTTCATTATGTAAATTTAAAGATTTATTAATATTTCAAATTGATTTACTTGTTGCACAAACTTGTTTAGTAATAAATGTATATAGAAGTTACATTAAAATTATTGAATGTATGTATGCACAAGTGAGAACTATTATCTAGATATCTAGTGTTCATGTTTAATACATTCTATATCATGTGCACACTTGTAAATTTATTTAGAACTGTTTTAGATTTCTATTCTCTAGATCTAGATATATTAAACCAAGGTCTCATTCCTCCTTTAGGTACATACATATCACAATGGAAAATGCACCTATTCCACCTCTAGAAACAATCTTTGCAAATATTAATAGTGAGATTAGCAGATTGAGAGAGTCATTAACTAATGGTACATATGTAGGCATATATTCAGAAGTTTGCATGTTCATTTTACAAAGCTTAGAACAATTAAGAGATAAAATTGGACATGCTAGTAGTTTCTCCCTTGATAGAGTAGCTACAATTATTTCCCACATGTGGGAAGAAGTACATGGTCAGGTTCCTTATAAACAAATACAGGAGGCTGTGACCAAAGAAATCATAAAAAACACTTATTTTCCATTCTATCAAAATATACGTAAGGTGAAGGGATACCAGGTCACCAAATGTGTGGATCCTCTTATGGCCCCATTGATCTACCCACGTTTTCTTGTAGCACATGGTAATTATCCAAACAATGACCAACTTCCATTATATTTTGTTCAAGAGTTGTATGTTGAGGTCCATTTGGGCCTCAAAGTCAACTACTTGGACATTCCACCATATGTTGCTCAGGTACATGGTAGGATTGCCGATAGGCCCAACTATCATCGAGTGGATAGACCAGCCCCAATGTTTAGGGTATTGGTTGGTGATAGATCTCATGTTCTCACCCCAACTCTAGCCCCCTTAACAAAAAAGGTTATCATTGCTTCCCAAAAGGAAGCAATTGACAGTGTAGGCGACATTGCAACTATGACCACTCAGATATCTATTGATCATGTGGGTCAGTATTTGATATCTTGACATTCACGATCCATACCATTTACAACACATGATAGCAACATATATCCTTTTGAGGCAGCGGGCATCTCTGGACCCACACTACTCAATGGACTTATAGGATACATGGCACGAAGGACTATGAATTCTTTGGCTGAGGACCTCTTGGAGGGATATGCTTACATCACATCAAACTATGGGATCCCTATAGACCATGTCAGAGGTCATTTGGCTCTAGGAGCTCATTCACATATAGGATCCCATCATCCTCATCACTCTCAACCTAGTAGTAATGCACATTAGGATCCACCTATAGATCATTCAACTGCTACATAGGCTACACGTTTTATGGAGCTATTAACCCATCCTGATTCATCATCAATGCCATCTCAGTTGCATAGTCCCCTCGACTCATCATTTCTGGCACACTAAGTGATGGGCCCTCAGATTGACACATCAACTAAGCATTTAGTTGTTTTGGTGGATACAACTATGGTAGAGGGCCTAGAGCATCTAGTACCACATGATGTGCATGTATGTGTGCATGTGCATGTGCATGTTTCAATTCTTTTTTAATTTTATTTTTTAAAATTTTATATTTAACTAGATATTCATGTAATATATGTATATATATTGTAGATGGACATGCCTCATGTTACTCCGAGCCTTGGTCTAGATCATGTACATCATCATGACTCTATGGATGATTCTGCTGACAATGGATATGTGAGTTTTAAATTTTTATATATAGACATGTATGTGTACATACATATGTATGTATAGATCTAGATAGATATTTAAAAATACATGTACAAATTCTTAAAAATAACTTTCATAAAATTTATAATATAGTACATGTATTTAACACATTTTGTACACAATTTTATCTACAGGGCTCAACACAACCTTCAGAGCAGGGTTCTCATTCAGATGATCGTTTGACTAGGAGTCGATATTCATATTAGGCTGTTCTATATTTATGAGTTGTTTATGTTCATTATATGTGACTTGGGCTACACGTTTTATGTTTTATGACTCGAGTTACATGTTTTATGTTTTATGACTTGGGCTACATATTTTATGTTCATTATATATGATTTGGGCTACATTGTTACAGGTACATTTGATGATCTCTAGTACATTTTCTTATATGATATATATATGTGCAATATTGTTATTACCAATTTCTAAATTTGAACATTCATTCTGAGCTTGTAATGATTGCGGTTTGACTAACAATGAGATTATGATTATGATGGTCATGTGGAAAATCATGGTTTAATTAATGAGTTTTGTGGTTTATCTAACACATACAACTAGATGGTGGTTATGTGCAAGATCATCATGGAAAAAAAAGGCCCTTGAGTGGCAATGAAAATTTAGAAAATCAAAATTAGGCAACTTGACGTAAAAATTTGAATAAGTTAACTATATTATATCGAAAATATGCAAGAATAGAATCTGTAGCAAATTGAATGTAGTTTCTAAACTACTAGGTTTATTTTTAAAAAAATCTATTTCGTGAAAATTTGAAATTTCAATGCAGTAGTACTTAAATTTCAGGGAAAAGATAAGAAGTAGGTGTTTGTCTGACCACCCTTACCATAATAAAATGATAATATTTTTTATAATATTTTAGATATAAGTAAAAAACTCATGTTCCGATGTGATGCATATTTTTTTATAATTTTTTTCCAAGTAAATAATTAATTATGAATTTTTTATTACAACTTTTAAGAAATATAAAAACTCGTATGTCTAACCACCTTAACTTGGTCAAAATTTCATGAAATTCATTTTTCTTTTAATCCTATAGTATGTGAAGCATAGAATGTGATGCATGTTTTGGATTCAAAAAATGTGATACCGTTTGAAAGCTATAGATGCTTTTCAATCAACCTATCAATCAGGACTTTAGTCTTAATTCAAATAGAAAATGAATAATAATTATTTATTAAATTCAAAGTAAAACATAATTTATATTGGTGGAAAGCTGAGAATCTCCTTTAAAAAGCCTTTTTGTTTCATCAATTTTGGTAAAAAAAAGTTGTCAGCGCCTCAACATGGGCCATCATATCACTTACATATTGCCATTTTGTGGCCCATCATGATCCTGCACATACCCTAATATAATCTATAATTTATTCATTAGAAAACTATATGGATTAAAGATCTTAAAAATTCCATATTGCCTTGGGTTTTTCCTTGGGTTAACCATTATAGATTATTCAAGGGAATCAAAACTGGACATCTATTAGAAATATTCCTTTCAGGATATTATGACATAGAAAATATAATTAATGCACAACAATGAATTCCAATAAAGTCAATACAACCTAGATCATGAGCTATAATTGATAGACCTCTTAGATAACTATGTGGAAACCCTTTCCATTATAATAGTGTTAACACTAAATCCTAGATTTTCCCTGTTGTTTGCACTCTTTAGTATTTTGGTGCTCTTATAACAATAATTAATTCAAGTGTGTTGAATGGGCCCTGTTCAATCCATTTATAGATGATTGTTAATAATGTGTTGTTTCTTCCCATTGAGACAAAAAATTAATGGTCATTCGCTATAGTAAAAGATTTGAATCCTTCCATGATAACAATCTTTTAATATGTTCAAGCTCTATATTGTAGTCTCCAATGAACTTTCTTATTTTGTTGTTGAACTATATTATTTGTGGATAATGGCATATGTGACATATTTTTTTATCTATAGTTATCTACTACTAGAGGCATGAAATCTAGATTGGGTACTCATTTTTTGCAATCACTCATTTTATTCTACAGTAAAATTATTATGGTGCTAGTGCTCATTTTGGATCAAATTTGTATTTCTATCTCTATATGGCTTTCTTTGTTTCCCAATTTTTATCACTCTTTATTATACAAATATCAAACCTATATGAAATTATCTATTTGTCATTTTATACCTTATGTTATAAATTTTGAAAGATAATATCCTAGAAAGGTTTTAAGAGTTATGCTTGTGGGGATTTTGAGTGCATATGTAATTGTATGTAAAGTTGAAGGAACTCATCTTAGGGACTATAAACTCTTTTCATGGAATTCATTATATATGTGATTTATTGTTATTTTCTAATAGATGTCTTCAGTTATGGTATTATATTGAACTAGAAAACTATGTTATTTGTGAGATATATTTGTGGTGCTAGTTTTCCTATGATATGGCTTCTTTTAAATGTATCTTGTCTTTAGTGCTAATATTGCATCATCTACTATGGTTAGTGCATTTACTATCTATCATTCTTCTTACTATCTATCATACTTCTACCACTTACACTATTGATTATCATATTTCAACCATTACTAATACTAATATCCCACCACATATTTTTTTTACCATCTCTACCTTCCATCCCATTTATATCCTACTCACTAATTATAACTACCTAAGATACCCACATGCCATATGATGTACTAAAACTCTATACTATTCATCTACACCTATCTCGCCTATAATTAACCCTCTTACTTTTAAAATTACTAAATCCACTATTAAGGTATTTATTTATACAATTTTAGGATAATTTGCACCTTAATATCTTTATATATTTTATGTATTTATAGACATTTCAAAAAATAATTATTTCAAAATTCAAAAAAATATTATTATTTAAATATGGTTCACCAAGTTTTTACAAAAAGGAAAATGTTCATCAATTTGATAATTCATGTAAATTTACTTTATTTGAATCAAATGCTCTTATGACTCTTACTAATCTTCAAGAATACATAAAAAATGTTTATTGAAAATATTGTTGAATATTAAATTAATCAATCTTTCTCACATTTTTCATTTGGATCCCAATAAACTATAACTAAAACATAAAATAACCAATAATTTTACAATATTTATCATGTTAAGTGTCATTCTTTACTATTGATGCAATAGCATCCAGTGGTGTAAGGGCAATCCTACATCACCCAAAAATATCTTTACTTTCATTTAGCTTTCTACAGATGTTTTTGCATTTTTGGATACCCTTTTCGTCCAAGAAGAATTCCCAACTTTCAGAACTGCCTTTCTCCTTTTTCTGCTCAACTGCTATTTTTAGCAGGTGTGAATTTGAATACATGAGGAGGCAAAAATTTTAGGGAAGCTTTAGAATAGAAAAATAAGCACTTTGGCAAAAGAATCAAGTCAAGATCACTCCCGGTTTGAAAGTTATTCAAGTTTCAGTTTCTACTTTTTGCCCTGAAAAACTTTTTGAGCCCTGTTTGAGGCACTAAATGGTCCCTTATGGGACCATAAATAATCATAATTGGAAAATCTGATTCATAACACCTTCTTCACTATGAGACCTTTCCAACGGTTCAAACGGTTCAAAAAATGGAGTCTCGGATCAAAAGTTATGGCTTCTGGAAGTTGGTCAATTTTTGGAAAATTACCAATTTTCGAATTAGGACTCAATTTTTGACTTTCAAATTGTAATTTTCGGTGCCAAACCACCAAAACTCATGATTGTAATGTTTATTTTGGCTCCAAACTAAAGAGGGGCTATTTATGGGCTAGTTTTTGATTTTTGGGTTGCTTTATTGGGAAAGAGCGCATAGTGAGAGAAGGGGAATTTCTATAGTTTTTGTAATTTGCATGTATTGTAGAACTCAAGGATTTGAGATCCTCTACATGTAAGATTTTTATATTCAGAATAGTAATAATAATCTTTGGTTGTTTGTGTTATTTTTTTTATGTCTCGGGTTGCACCCTCATCAAGTGGTATCAAAGCGGGTTGTTCTTGAGTGTGTGGATAGATCACCGATCATGAGGCAGTTCATATTAGGACCGTGGTTGTGGGTTTGATATATTCAAGATTCCTCCAATAGTGATGCATGGTAGGAGAGGTGGTGCCGGAGGTGCCAGAAATGCTGGTGGAAGAGATCCATTGGTGGTCGAGGGTTTCAGAGCATTGCAGAGACAAATTGATGCATTGCAGGAAGAGTTGAGAAGAGGAGTAAATCCGAGAAGAAGAGAAGAAAGCGAGGATGAAGAAGAGGTGCAAGATTTAGATGTAGAAGAGGAAGAAGAAGCGATTGATCAAGATCAAATGCGGCTGATAAGGGCCATTTCAAAGATCAAAAAAAGACCCAGAGTAGAAGTTCCTAGTTTTTTTGGAAGTCTGAACCCGAAAGAGTTGATCAATTGGATCAACGAGTTGGAAGAGTATTTCGAGTATGAAGAAGTAGAGGACCCAAATCGGGTTAAGTTTGCAAAAACGAAGTTGAAGGGCCATGCCAATATCTAGTGGAAAGTTGTCCAACTAGAAAGAAATTGGAGAGGAAAAGGAAAGATCACCAGATGGGATCGCATGGTGGAGAAACTAAAGAAGTAGTTCATACCAATGGACTATGAGTTAGATCTACTGAAGAAATTAAAAGGGTTGAAGCAAGGAAGTAGATCTATGAAAGAATACATAGAAGATTTTTGTAAGATGATCATCAGAACGAGACATGCAGAGGCCAACAAGGAGAAGGTATCCCGTTATCTTAATGGGTGACGACCGAGCATTCAAGAGGAGCTAAGCCTGGTCAGAATGACCATCATTGAGGATGCATACCAATTTTCTCTAAGACTTGAAGAGAAGTTGAACAAAGATTTGATAGCAAGCAAAAAGGATGAGGAGATCAAAGTGGAAGGGGTAGTGGAAGATCTTTTGGAAGTCAAAATGAGGATGAGAAGAAAAATGACGATGTGGGTACCAGTCGAAGCTAGAGGAATGATAACTTCTACCCCCCTCACGATCAAAATAGTGGTGATCAAAGAGGTAGAGGATGAGGAAGATCTGGGCAAGGACCCAAAAGAGGTGGTTTCAGAGGAACTTTTTTCCAGTGTGGTGAAGAAGGGCATCGAGCCTATGAATGTCCACAACGCCTAGGAAGGATAGACAGAAGGCCAGAAGGTCATGCAAGGGTTGCACATGCAGATGAGGAGGCTCAATCTGAGAATTCAGATGATGCTGAAAGGGGAGAAGCCCTGGTGATTAGAAGAACCTTGGTGACTGAAGAGAAGGAGCTAGAATAGAGGAAGAATCGGTTTCGCACAAGGTGCAAGTGTGAAGAAAAATGTTGTGATATCATTATTGACGGTGGGAGCACCGAAAATCTGCTATCAAAAGATATGGTTACAAAGTTGAAGTTGAAGAGGGAAAGGCATCCACATCCATATCGGATTGCCTAGTTGTAGAAATACCACAAAGTTATGGTCAATGAGCAGTGCCTAGTGAAGTTCAAGATCGGAAGCTATCGTGATGAGGTACTCTGTGATATCATCCCCATGGATGCATGTCACATGTTGTTGGGGAGGCCATGGCAGTTCGACAGGCAAGCTATACATGATGGCCATGCAAAAACTTACTCCCTATTGAAGGATGGAGTCCACCATAAGTTGAAACCCCTAAAGAAGGCCAAAGAAAAGGTATGCAGTATTGCTAGAATTTGTTATGTTGATGGAAGGAAATTTTTAGAAGGCATGAAGCATGAGCATGTGTGTTATGCATTGATTCCTAGAATGGATAAGGAGGATAGTGTGAAGGTGCCAGTAGAAGTTTCTGGGTTATTGAATGAGTTCAGGATATTGTTTTTGATAACGTACCTGAGGATTTACCACCAGTGAGGTAGATCAGTCATCAGATTGACTTGATCCTTTGAGCTAGCTTTCCAAATAAGGCATCTCACAGAATGACTCTTGTAGAAAATAAGGAGTTGAATAGAAAAGTTGAGGAGTTGTTGAGAAAGGGTTTGATTTGATAGAGTTTGAGTCCATGTACAGTACCTGCAGTACTAGCACCAAAGAAGGATAGGGAGTGGAGGATGTGTACAGACTCCCGGGCGATAAGCAAGATAACAATCAAGTATAGATTTCCCCTGCCAAGGATGGATGACCTGATGGACTAGTTGAGTGGAGCTCAGTACTTCACAAAGATTGATCTAAAGAGTGGATATCACTAGATCCAGATTCGAGAGGGAGATGAATGGAAGATGCAATTCAAGACCAAAGAGGGCCTATTCAAGTGGTTAGTCATTCCTTTCGGGCTAGCCAATGCACTGAGCACATTCATGTGGCTCATGAACGAGGTACTAAAAGAGTTTCTAGGAAGTTTTGTTATTGTGTATTTAGATGATATTTTGATATTTAGTAAGTCACTGGATGAGCATATAATGAGTATTGGTAGAGTCTTTGAGAAGTTAAGAGAAGAGAATTTTTTTATTAATCTAAAGAAGTGTAGTTTTGTGAAGAAGGAGTTAGTGTACTTGGGGTTTGTTGTCCCGACATAAGTTCTCAAGATGGACCCAGAGAAGGTGAAGGCTATTCTAGAATGGCCTACCCCAAGAACTCATACTAAGGTGAGATCTTTCCATGGTTTGGCCAGTTTTTACAAAAAGTTTATTAGAAACTTCAGTAGTATTTGTGCATCCCTGACTAAAACAATGAGAGGGGATAGAAAAGAGTTCAAGTGGAGCACTGGAGCAGCAAAGAGTTTTGATCTATTGAAGTAGAAGGTGACAAAACAACCTGTTTTGGCCCTCCCATATTTCAATAAGGTGTTTCAGGTGGATTGTGATGCTAGTGGTTGTGCTAGTAGAGTAGTGTTAAGCCAAGAAGGTAAGCCCATTGCCTATTTCAGTGAGAAGTTAAATGATGCAAAGACAAAGTACTATGTATATGATCAAGAATTTTATGCAATAGTTCAAGCATTAAAAAAATGGAGGCATTATCTGTTTCCAAAGGAATTTGATTTGTATACTGATCATCAAGCATTGCAGTACCTGAGTAGTCAAGGAAAATTTAATCAGAGGCATATGAAATGGGCAGAATTTTTGCAGAGTTATACCTTTATTTTAAAGCATAGGAGTGGGAAGTCGAATAGGGTTGCAGATGCCTTAAGTAGGAGGCATACATTGTTGACAGAAATGCAAATTGAGGTGGTTGGGTTCAGTGAACTCAAAGCATTGTCTCTGAATGATCCTGATTTTGTAGAGGCTTGGAAAGCGTGCAAGGAGCCTGTTACAATTGACAAGACAAAGTGGCTAGATTTCATAATTCAGGAAGGCATGTTGTTTAAGGGAAGTCAATTATGTATTCTGAGGAGTTCCATGAGGGAGAACCTGATAAAGGAGAAGCACAGTGGAGGAATGGTAGGATATTTTGGTTGGGATAAGACCATTGCCTTTATCAGTGAGCATTATTATTGGCCTCAGTTATCACAGGATGTGAAGAATTTTGTGTAGAGTTGCAGGGTATGTCAAATGGATAAAGGAGTGAGCCAGAATACAGGGTTGTATTAGCCCTTATGTGTACCAGAGAGGCTGTGGGAGGATATAAGTATGGACTTTGTTCTTGGTTGGCCAAGGAAACAAAGAGGGAATGATTAAGTATTTGTGGTAGTTGACAAGTTTTCAAAGATGGCACATTTCATCCCATGCCAGAAGACCCATGATGTAGTCCACATTGCTGACTTGTTCTTCAGAGAGGTGGTGAGGCTACATGGTCTACCAAAGAGTATAGTATCCGATCGTGACACCAAATTCGTTGGATAATTTTGGAGGACCTTGTGGAAGAAGTTGAAAACAGAGTTGAAGTTATGTTTTGCACACCATCCGCGGACTGATGGGCAGACTGAGGTTGTGAAAAAAAGTCTGGGTAACCTACAAAGATGCTTGGTAGGAGATAAACCCAAGGGATGGGACTTGATCTTACCCCAGGAAAAATTTTCTTACAACAATTTTGTCAATAGAAGCACTGGTAGATCACCATTCCAGATTATGTATGGAGGTAGTCCCAGGACCGCTCCAGAACTGAGAAAGATGGACCAAGAGAACAAGACAAGTGTTGAAGCCGAAGAATTTGTAGAGCACATCAATAATATGCATGAGAAGGTAAAAGAGCATATTAACAAGATGAATATGTAGTAGAAGGCTAAGGCAGATTAGAAGAGGAGGTATAAGGAGTTTTAGATTGGTGATGAAGTGATGGTCCACTTGAGGAAAGAAAGGTTTCCAGTGGGAACCTATAACAAGTTGAAGATGAAGAAGTTTGGTCCCTGTAAAATTTTGAAGAGACATGATTCAGGGAACGCATATGAGGTAGAGTTGTCAGATGGAGTAAACATTTCCCCTGTGTTTAACATTTCAAATTTGATAGAGTATCATGAAGGTGGCACAAAGGAAGTACCAGCAATTGAACAGTGTGGCATCCCAGCACCTACTTTAGAGAAGGAGGAGATTGAAGAAATATTGGATAACCGTGTGGGAAGCAGTACCAGAAACAGGAAGTATGAAGAATATTTGGTGAATTGGAGAGGAAGGCCTGTGGAAGATTCATCCTGGTTGTGTAAGGCAAAGGTTGACCGTTTGGGTTTTCCTCAACCATCTGAGAGGTGACGGGGTCACTTCTCAAATTACCCTAGGTGTCTGATGTAGGAGCATCCAGTGGTGTAAGGAAAATCCTACATCACCCAAAAATATCTTTACTTTCATTTAGATTTTTCTAGATGTTTTTTCATTTTTGGATACCTTTTTTATCGAAGAAGAATTCCCAACTTTCAGAACTGCTTTTTTGCTTTTTCTGCTCAACTGCTATTTTTAGTAGGTGTGAATTTGAAGGCGTGAGGAGGTAGAAATTTTAAGGAAGCTTCAGAATAGAAAAATAAGTGCTTTGGCGAAAGAATCAGGTCAAGCTCACTCCCGATTTGAAAGTTATTCAAGTTTCAGTTTCTACTTTTTGCCTTGAAAAACCTTTCGAGCCTTGTTTGAGGCACTAAACGGTCTCGTATGGGCCCAAATATCGTCAGAACTAGCAAAGCAAGGTCTTAATGCATTCTTCACTCTGAGACCTTTCCAATGGTTCGAAAAATAGAGTCCCAGATCAAAAGTTATGGCTTCCGGAAGTTGGTCAATTTTTTGAAAATTACCAATTTTTGAATTAGGACTCAATTTTTGAATTTCAAATTGTAATTTTTGGTGCCAAACCACAAAAACACATGATTGTAATTTTTTTTTTGGCTCCAAACTGAAGAGGGGCTATTTATGGGCTAGTTTCTGACTTTTGGGTAGCTTTTTGTGGAAAGAGCGCATAGTGAGAGAAGGGGAATTTCTGTAGTTTCTGTAATTTGCATGTATTGCAGAACTCGAAGATTTGAGATCCTCTGCATGTAAGATTTTCATATTCAGAATAATACTAATAATCTCTGGTTGTGTGTGTTATTTTTTTTGTGTCTCGGGTTGCACCCTCATCAACTATCATAAAGTTGTTCAAGAAAGGTACAGATGAGGGAAATACCATCTAAACATATTGAAGATATAAATAAATAAGCATGCTCTTTTGGGGATCATTGAAACTAACACTAAATTTTCTTCTACTCCCACCATCACTCTTCCAATGACTTTTTTTTATTAAAATTAGGTACTATAGAATACTCATTATGGACCAATAAATTTATTATAGAAAATATTTATTGTTTAAATACTCACCAATATTCTTTAAGTTACAAGCCCTAATATGTACCCCATCAAAAGTAATACAAGTACAAAAGAACTAGATTATTTAAAGGTTCTATTTAATTTCTATATAAACGACAATACAATAATCAATTCACCTATAAATAGATATAAACTTTGTAATTGTTGTAACAAGGTTTGCACATTATGTACATAACATAAAATTAAGCATTGAATTCTTGCATCAATTTATAATAAATTTTCTAGCTATTTAAGTGGACTTGAAATTTTAAATGAAATCAAACATTCTTGAACTTAATGTGTTTCAACCACTAATTTGTGTCCAACCAAATTTAAAACACTTGTCATCAACATATATTATAAGTAACTAAAATGTAATCCAGATTTCAAAAAAGATACTATAACTTCTTGTCTTGAACATGTATGTACATGTACAAGTGAACTTGAAAATCATGGATATAATCTAACTCAAAAAATTTGGTTCAACCTACTCTTGAATGACATGTAAATTTTTTTTAATGGTCATCACTCTCTAGTCTCCATCTTTTTCTCCCACGTGCATGTGGAACTGCATGAAGATGTAGGGAGGTAGCAATTACTAGGTGACTATATTGATATACCTTTTTATCAACTTGATAGTAAACAAAATCAATCCCATGTTGAACAACTTTGACTTGTTTTAGATATATCTCTTGCACTACAACAAAACCTGCAAGGTAGAAATGAACCTGAGGTAAGACATGTGCATGTGTACAACATTTTCGTGCTCAAGGTTTGTACAATATATATTTAATGTTTTTAAGGTAATGTACACATGTACATAATGTTACATATATATAATTTTAAATTCAAACTCACCTATTGGAAATAACATTCCATGGCTTGTTTCAGGTTGTGTTAGCTTATTCCTCTCTTCTGTGCAACACAGTAAATAATAGCTAACACCTTTTATGTTTCCAAGCTCTGCTATGATTGCAGAAACATCTTCTATACACCAAATTTACACAATAAAATTCTAAAAATATTAGAATTGTCTCTAGACTTTAAAGATCATTAAATTTATATAATATTTAAATTATTGAAAAATTACACATGTACCTTTTCTAACCAATCCTGAAATATGGTCATAATGAATTGAAATCAAAGGAATGTCTTGAAATCTTTCATCCTTATTTTTTTCGTATGTGTCTAAAATGAATAG
This sequence comes from Sequoiadendron giganteum, assembly GCA_007115665.2. Classification (NCBI taxonomy): domain Eukaryota; kingdom Viridiplantae; phylum Streptophyta; class Pinopsida; order Cupressales; family Cupressaceae; genus Sequoiadendron; species Sequoiadendron giganteum. The sequence goes on along the minus strand of CM021106.1, from coordinate 652,004,757 downwards.
TGGCACCATATCCCATTTACTAACATATTCAACTTCTTGGTTGTTGCATGCATGAGAGTTTCCTGCAATGCACTCAGTGTAGAAACAAGAGTAATCCCTCATGTATAATGTCCATCCAAGGTGACTATCTAAACTCATAACAAAATGCAAAGATCTTGTTTTGTCTACCCTCTTGCATCCATGCATCAATATTCTATCCACACCTAGTTATATATATAAATTTTAAATTTAAATAAATTTAATTTTTTGAAAATTTAATTTGTACATACTCGATATCTCCCAAAACACTTTATGTGGAATGTTTCAATTTGTTCTTGAAGATGTGCTAACCTAATTTGATGCAAAGTGTTTCTTGCACCATTCAACAACATCATGTGCATCATCTATATGATCTTCTGAATAACTCATTTGAGGATTTCTTAAAGCACGTTTGATACAAACTCTTGTGCCATCATGCTCACCCTTTCGATGCCCACTCTTAAAGAAACTCCAAACATGTGGTATGTTGTAAATTTTATGATATCTAGATAATGCATAAAATGGTTGTGATGATTTGAATTGTGCCACACATCCATCTAACCATACAAAATTCATTTCAAATTTTACACCTTTGCTTGTCAAATTCTCAAAAAAACATTTTGTAAAGCAATGTTGTACAAAAAGTGTGTCATGCTCTTTATCATCACTAATATAAAAGTGATATTCTTCCTTGATGGCCCATTTTTCATTTGTACTCTCAACACCATCCAATTCCAATTGTACATGTCGATAACACACATGAACCATAATAGTGATCTTCTTTGAAAAGTAATATTCTGATTGAATCTCCTTTTGATGTACAAAAGAGTAATTTTTTGCAAAGTCAACTACTGATAGAACTATTCCAAGTGGGAGAGTATCTCTTAATGTTTGAAATTGTTGTGCTTTCCACTTAGAATAAAAATAATGTTGTATGTATGGTTGTATCAATTTTTGAAAATCTTCCATAAATTTCCCAATAGGTATGTCCTCTTCTACATAGTTTAACCTTGTGGATTCTTTCCCAAAATTTGTTTGAAACTTTACATACTTGTAACTCTTTCAATTTACTGTGTTTGTTAGGTCAGCATCTTCGTTTTTTGAAGAAAAGACAAATTTCCACATGTTTCACAGAGTCCTTTTATGCATTTAATTTGAGGTCCATATTCATGATCACATAACAGATCCTTTATGAACAAAATTACCTGTTTAGGGGGTTCCTTTTGAAAACCATATCTTTCTTCTCTCATCTTTCGAAACACCTGATAGTAGAGATCAAATTCAATATGACAACGACAACAACAAGTTTCAAAAAAGTTTTTATCTTCATATAATATGGCTTTAACTTTCAAACATTGTTTGCCCAATCTTCATATGAGGATACATATTACAAAAGTTCATATACATCTCAAGTTGTGCTATGTTTAGCAAATGTTTAATATGTTAATCATAAATACTAGGCCCAATCCCGTGCCTCATAACATCTCTAGTATTTGATGATGGACGGGTTTGATCATTCCAAAAACTTGAGATCAAGTACCTAACAACATCTTCAATCCTATCAGAATGGGGAGATCTACACATAATTTCCCAATTTCCTTGAGAACTATCATCAAAATCCTTTCTCTTTTTTCTCATATTTTATTAGTGTGGTTCTACTATAACCAAATTCGGTGGAAAGTGCTGACATTTTTCTTTTTCTTGATATTTTTTTATTTAAAACAGATGTCAAAATCACCTTTCTTGCAATGGCCTTATCCACTGATTGAGATCCTTTCCCAATGGAATCTAAACCCTTTTTAACATTTTCAACAATATCTTTTTGTAGTCTCATGTGTTTCCTCTTATTTGATGCAGAATGTACACCCAACAATTGTAATGGCTCTTTCAACTCATTACGAAGAAGTAAACATGATAACAATTAGGTTTTTTCATGTTTTTCAAGATGATTGAAATGATCATGGATTATTCTATTTACAGATTTAGTCATTGACCTCTTACTCCTATTTTTAGGTTGGTAAGCATAACATTTCAGTTTCTCCATAGCCATTTCAAGTAAATGATCTAAATTGAACTATAATAAATTTATTTCCCCACCTTTTCAGCTACATTTATATGCTCATACATTGGTGTAGAAGGAAGTGATCCTAATCCCTCTCCAACATGCATTGTTTGAACTCGAGCCTCCTCCCTATCTTTAAGGTCCATGTGTTCTTCAACTGATTTGTTTGGTCCAAAATCTAGTTTTGGCTTGAATTTTTCTTGCGAACTTCCTGCTTGTTAAGCCATTTCTACATATCACAAAATATTGTGCAAAGAAAGTGAGAGATGATGATATATAAGTGGAGTTGAACATATGAAATCAAATGAAATCAAAGATTATTGACCTTAAGAATTCCATGGAAAAAATGCAATTGAAAATAGATGATAAACAATTATTAGGCTTTGAATGAAGAATAGAGGATAAGGGTGATAAGAAGACATTTGAACTATGGATTAATGGCATGGATTGTGTTAGGAAACTCTTGATCGTGAAGGTAGGTGGATGAAAGATGAAAGCTTATGCATGGTTGGTATGGAGGATGAGAATTTTGACTTGGAGATGATGTGGACAACTTTACTTAGAGGACACGTAGATTTGTTTGTTTTTGAATTTTTTTTAATGTTTTGGATTTTTTACTCTTCTTGGTGACCAAATTTGAGGTGATTAAATTGTGAAGTGTGATTGTTCTAATTTTCAACCCAAGATAATGTATGAAACCTAATACTAGGATGTAATGAAAAGGATATGATTCTAATATGGGATATGAAAATGGTATGATATGATGTGATAAGCTAAGAATGCAAGAACTCAAAGGAAACTCTAGGTCCAAAGTTGGTTATGATGCAAGGCTTGACTTGTGTTATGATGGATAAACACAAGTGACCAATGATCAAGAGAGGGTATGTAGGAGATGATGGACTCTAAAAGGATTTCCTTACTCAAGGATAATGGTATGCTCCCTAACTCAAGGATGATAAAACTTAAGTGATGTGGGTGATAGATAGCCAATGTGTTGATTTTGAGACCTAGGAAGACTAGTGGAAGTGCAAGCTAAGGGTTCTATTTGGTCAACGATGAATATGAAAAGGACTAAATTCATGGAACATGAAAAGGTTAGGTGAGATAATCTTGATATGCAAGGGGTTGTACATGCAAGAATTAGGTGGAATGATATATGTATGCAAGGACTATGTGATGTGATCTATATATGCAAGACTAGTAATATGTAAGGACTAGGATGCAATTAAAAGGATATGATTCTAAGATGGGATATGAAAATGGTATGATATAATGTGATAAGCTAAGAATTTAAGAGCTCAAAGGAAAATCTAGGTCCAAAGTTGGTTATGATGCAAGGCTTGACTTGTGTTATGATGGATAAACACAAGGGACCAATGATCAAGAGAGGGTATGTAGGAGATGATGGAATCCAAAAGGATTTCCCTACTCAAGGAAAATGGTATTTTCCCTAACTCAAGGATGATAAACCTTAAGTGATGTAGGTGATAGATAGCCAATGGGTTTATTTTGAGACCTAGGAAGAGTAGTGGAAGTGCAAGCTAAGGGTTCTATTTGATCAATGATGAATATGAAAAGGACTAAATTCATGGAACATGCAAAGGTTAGGTGAGATGATCTTGATATGAAAGGGATTGTACATGAAAGAATTAGGTGGAATGAAATATGTACATGCAAGGACTATGTGATGTGATATATGTATGCAAGACTAGGATGCAATGAAAAGGATATGATTCTAATATGGGATATGAAAATGGTATGATATGATGTGATAAGCTAAGAATGCAAGAGCTCAAAGGAAACTATAGGTCCAAAGTTGTTTACGATGCAAGGCTTGACTTGTGTTATGATGGATAAACACAAGGGACCAATGATCAAGAGAGGGTATGCAGGAGATGATGGAATCCAAAAGGATTCCCTACTCAAGGATAATGGTATGTTCCCTAACTCAAGGATTATAAGCCTTAAGTGATGTGGGTGATAGATATCCAATGGGTTGATTTTGAGACCTAGGAAGAGTAGTGGAAGTGCAAGCTAAGGGTTCTATTTGATCAATGATGAAAATGCAAAGGAATAAATTCATGGAACATGTAAAGGTTAGGTGAGATGATCTTTATATGCAAGGGTTTGTACATGCAAGAATTAGGTGGAATGATATATGTATGAAAGGACTATATGATGTGATCTATGTATGCAAGACTAGGAATATGTAAGGACTAAGATGAAAGGGATATGAATATGCAAGGGCTATATGGGATGTAAAGACTAGGTGGAATGCAAGGATTGAAAAATCAAAACTAAAGGATGATGGCCCCAAGAAATCTAGGTGATAGGTTCATGTTGTATATTTTTGTTGTTTGATGTTTTGGGATTTTGCGAGGTTTAAGGTGTTGCTAAGTACTAGGTGTGATGTTTGTTTGAGGTCTATTTTTAAACACACACACAAGACATAGTAGATAGATTTTTTGATTTTAACAATACAAGCACAAATCCTAAGGTTGGCAAGGACTATATTCACTGGATTCCACATGGGTTTCCCCAACCACACTTATTCTTAGTGGGTGACTTATAATATTTTCCACATTGGCTCCCCCAACATGACACTCACTTCTCGGGTCAACCAAGATTTGAGCCCTAATGAATCTCCCATGACAAAATCTTCACCTCTACTAAGAACTGCGAGAATGTAGATTCCTTGGCGACGACCGTTGTAGCACGAATGAATAGAAGGAATTTTGGATTTCTAAAAGAAGAGGGTTGTAGTGAATACTCGGGGACATGCCACCTCGTGAGCAAAAAACAAGACACTTAAGGCTTTAACCACTCTACTAGGGGATCTTATACCTTTAAAAGAAAATGTAGGCATCCGTTTTCAAATGGCATTGCACGAGCAAGGCCTACATACCATGAGGAATTAACAGCTTAGTCTCATCCTTTTATATACCGGCCTGAGCGAAAAAACAGTTGCAATCGTTCCCTCTTGTGAGGTAGGCTCCTCTAAGGTATTAAACACATACTAAGATGATGGGTCTAGTTTCTAATCACCAAGTTCGTACAAGGTGAGAGCATACTCCCTACCATCTCAAGCATAACAAATAGTGTTCATTCACTCCCTAATTAAATCTATATGATGGAAGATAGATGTTCATTTTAAAGCACCAATCAAAATGTGTTCTAAGCTAAAAGACACTCAGTTTCAAAATCAAGTCTTCAATCAATTGTCTTACACCAAATTAGTTAGTAGTTCCAATTTTTAGTCTTTGACAAGATGTCCCAAAGTAAAAATATGCAAGAGTAGTGTGTAGTGTAATGTGGAGCATAGTAGGAAAAATGGGAGGAAAACCTTCTTAAATTGATGTTTTCAAGGATGGAGAGATTGAGAAAAATGAATGTGGGACAAAAAGATTTTCAAAAAGTAGATTTTAAAATCCCACATTGCGTAGTAAAATGAGATGCATGTAAGTGAAAATGATAAAAGGAAAACAAATGCATGGTGAATGATTAAATGCATTTATAAATGTGAATGAAAATGATTTAATAATATTCTATTATGGATATAATGGAATATGGATTATGTAACTGACTTATGTAACATTGATTTTAATGTTTTAAAAATGATGATTTATGAAAATGCAATGAAAATGATTGTCGAAACGATATCATGATTAATGATTTAAAACATTTTATGAATGATTGATTATGAATGATCATGAAACATTTATGATTTATTATGCACCATGAATGGTAATGAGATGATAATTATTTAATATTTTAATGATCTAATAATTTAATGATTCATGCAAATAATATGATTAATGATAATTAGTTTATTATGAAACAATATTTGATGGTTATGATAACGGATTTATTATGATAATGAACAATTATTATTTTTTATGGAAATGGTCATGAACGATAACGCAAATGATAATGAAAATGAACATGAATGATAATGCAAATGGAAACAACCATACATGAACGATAATGCAAACAATAATGCAAATGAACATGAACAATAATGCAAACGATAATGCGATGATTGCAAGGAAAAATTTGAGTGTCTATATAGTTTCTTGGCTTTCATATGTTTACATGGTAGTTATATTTATGATACTATTCATGAGATTTTCCACCTGTATTTATGTTCTTTTTGATTGAATATTTTATAGATATTATAAACTCAAATGATGTTACAAAATCTTTCCAATGCATAGTTTTACATTTATATTTTTTAAATATTTATACTAATGTTTGAATTTCCATTTTGTTATTTTTGAGACACCCTAAAATCTATACTTGATAATCACAAGAATGCCTTGGAATTGATGGAGGAAATTGAGGGGATTATTTTATGCATTTAATTCAACATAAAATTTACCGTGCATAATTTATTGACTTATAGATGGGTGTTTGGAGGTGTTAACAGATTCACATTTTCTAATAATTAAAAAATGATTCAACATAAATGAAAATAAAAGTGATTTACTTTTGAGCTCAAATTGCTAAAAAATTAAAGAAACTTGCCCCTTCCATCTTATAGAGAAATGATTCATTAAATTAAAATTACCCCAAATCAGCAAAAATACCCTCACACAATAATTCTATCCTATTACATGAAGAAAATAACACACATTACTCATGAATATTCATCTTCAAAAAATATGAGTGTGTTACAACATGATATCACTATTATATTTTCATGTTTTAATGCAATTAAATTTATGCATGCTAGTGACTAAGCTTTAGACTTGTTACTATCAAACTATAATTCAATCATGTTTTAATATAAGAATGTTATGGTTTCCATTAAAAAATAGCATGTTATTAGATAGTGTGGTAAGTCTATGAGCCTCTTAGTACCTAAGTAGATAGTTGATCTAGTATTTAAATATTTTATTTTTCTTCTAAGGTATCCCATTACGAGAGATCATTAGGATTTGTGTCTCAACCTTGAGTCCCTATATTAATACCACAAAATCTAATTTTCAAGTTATAAAACAATAAATATATATAAATTTCAACACTCAAATAATTTAATTTTTGGCTTGGAACATGTTAGAATAGACATTAATTAGAACAAGATAGTTACAACAAAATGCATCTCTTTCACATCTTAATATTTTTAAATGGGAACAATCATATAGAACTCATTTTTATGGATGAAAAATATATTAATAAACTTGGGAGTAGATGTTAAAATTATTCTTAAAATAAATTGGGAGGAGCTTAGGAAAAAAAATTTACATGATACTCCCTATGATATAGTACTAGATGAGGGAGCATCCAAAATTTTCATTAGCACATGGTAGAATATAAAGTTCAACCTCTTGGGTTTAAAGGAAAAATAAATTTTGAGGTATTTGAGATTCGAAAGGACTCTTGGGTGCTTTTAAAATTTTGCTTAATCTCAAATTGGTTTGTAGAATGTAATGAAATATTTGACTCCCAAAGAGAAGAATTGACATTTTATATGGAGGGATAGATAGTGCATATATCATTGAATATGAATATGGAATAAGATTATGACAAGGAGATAGTAGAAGAAAGAGATGTAGAAGATGATGATGTATTTAGATGGTTATATTCATCGAGGAAGATGCCTAAGATTGATACAAAGGGAGATACCAAGATAGAGGGGGAAATATTGGTGAAAGATGGTGATTCTACCATAGATATAATTGATGATGCACAATTGGATGAAATAAATATAAGGATAAAGAAGGACATAAACATAGATACGTACAAAATTGGGTGCTACAAAAAATACAAATAAAGAGAATATAATATTGTAGATCAAAACTAGTAGAGAATTTAGATAAGGATTCATAAAAGAGTAGTAGTAGGAAACACAAATATGTTTCCAATTGATATGGACATTCTAGATAGAGTACTAAAAATTTAGAAACCTATTTTAGGAGGTAGGAGATATATGGAATATTATTAATAGAATGCAAAAAAAGGCGGGGCACTACATATTGGTTGTTTCCAAGTAAGGAAGGAAGATGAAGGCCCTAGGATCAAAATGTGTATTTCAAGGAGAAGACACTAGTAGAGAATGCAAAAGGGATGCTAAGTGAAATTGAAGAAGAATGCACATCAGCTCATGTAACAATAATAAATACATTCAAAATAATCTAAAAATGAAGGAATAATAAATTGTGATGATGTAGAATAAAAAAATCAAGGATGTGCAAGAAAGGATAGATGATGATAAAAAGGAAGGTTGTAGCATAAAAGGAGAATATAGAGTTGTGATAAAGAATCATGGATCTAATAAAGAAAATTTGAAAGTAAGAATGTATAAAGATGAATCATTGATGCTACAAATAATTATTTATGAAGAAAGAGAGGAAATTGAGAGCAATGCAGTACTATGAAATCTAGTGATAATTTGCAGATTTTAGTTTTATAGAACTCATTGAAGATGTGCATTTAAGTTTTCATTTTCATAAAATTGAAATGAGGAACCTTCAATTTTCTTATATATCAATTATTTGATGCATTTTTCCTTGCTGCTAGATAAGACATTTGATGAACGAGCACTATTGTAAGTAAATAAATTTACCCATATTTGACGAGACAGAAGAAATAAACGCATACCTTGTTTCCTTCTATGATAATTTGTCAAGTTTTGTTTGTGCCTATTTTCTTCTTTTTCTTTTGAAAATTTTTGTTGAGCCTTTTTTTTTTCTTTTTGCTTTTTGCCCCATTTTCTTCTTCAAATTAAAAATGATTCAAAATGAATTCTCCTTGAAAATGCAAAAAAATTGTTACAAAAGAATTGTGAAAAACTTGCAACAGTCGCCTCATAGATAATTTCTTGAATAAGAAATGCAACAATAAAAAAAAAGATTTATAAATTTCTCAAAAAATTTCTCGCTTTTCACTTGGAAATTGTCTTTTCATAGACTGACACTGACACACCCACAAGCATGAGGGTTACAGTCTTCTCCAAGCTTAGAAAACACAAACAAACCCTGAAAAAGTGGTTTGACTTTTGTATGTATACGACGGGGGTTCGATCGAACCCATACTGCGGGGGTTGAATCAAAACCCCCTGACCAAAAATTTATGCATTATTTTAAGGGGTTTCAAACAAACATATCTTCATTTGAACCCGTGCTCGATCAAACGTTATTTTAGGGTTTGTTCAAATAGTGGTTCGAGCGAACCCCCCATTTCCCCTGTCTCTCAACAAGCTAGTAAATTTCTATAAAAAATTGTCTTTTGAAGCTCAATTTGAGGATGAAAATGCAGAAAACTTGAGAAACCCAACTAGATAATAATAGTCCTCAGAATGAACTATCCGTCAAATATAATTTTAATATGTTTTAATTTTATTATGTATTTTATTTTTTAGTTTTATTAAACATAGGTTTTTCATCGAAAATCAAGCTCTTTGTTCTGCACTTGTGGAAAAATAGCAGATTATCAAAATAAAATTTTGAAAAATATGTTCGAGGTGGGTATTGATGTCCTCGATCCATTAAAAAATAAATTGAATTTTGATACATACAGAAAACATTATGTTTTATACAGTTTCCCTATGTTTGAATTGTAATTGGTTTGACTTCAAAACTTGATTAAGGAAAAAATATTTAATAAAACACTATGAAACCAAATTAAAGTGCTAGATATCATAGTTAAAAATCTAAATTCAAAAAAAAAGAATTTTATCCTTCATACAAAAAATGTTATGTTGTATACGGTGAGTGTCACTCATTAAAAATGTAGTTTTTTTAAAAAAGTTAGTTTTCGAAGGAGATTGAAAAAGAAGTGCAATATGATTCCAAAAAAATTGAAAAAAATATTTTTAGAATCTATAGACAAAATGTCACAAATCACTAGTTTGCATCATCTTCAAATTCCTCACAGTTTAGCCACTATAGGAGCCCAAAAGTTAAGATTTAGTTAAAAAAAATCAGTTCAGTGTCTAGTTTGCCCAAAAATTGTAAACCAGTATCATGGGATCACCCCACATCCTTTGGTGCCATAACCAACTTTCATTAATCTGAGACATAAAGCTATGTCCATAAACACCGTTAAGTTGATAAATATTTTCTTCAAACTTCTTACTTGTAGCAATCAATGTTTAAGATCCTTTCTTGATTTCACATCTCTCATCCTCAAATACAAGATTATATCCTTTACTACACATCTTTCCAACACTCAAGAGATTATGCCTTAAAAACATACTAGACGTCATCAGTACTATGCTTTCCATCAAAACTAACCGAACCTATCCCACAAATCTTAGCACCAGTATCATCTCCAAATTTAACTAAGCCTCCATCATATTTTTCAAGTTTAAAAAACTTACTCTTATCACCGGTCATGTGATGTGAACAACCACTATCGAAAACCCAATAGTTCTTTTCTTGTTTAGCATGAAAGGAAAAGATCACAGTATCTTCAACTTTCTCTAGAGTAGTTTCCTTTACCTATCTTTCAGTATTAGCAGTAGTAGATTCATCTTTTATAGCCAAGAACAAGAATTCATTATGATCAAAATCTGCATAATCAGACTCTTCATCAGAAATACTAGCATCTTCATTTACATAATATGATTTCTTAATCATCTTTTCTTTGTTTTCTTTGCTTAAATCTATGTTTATTCTTCTTATCTCTTTCTAGAAATCTTGAAGCTTAATGATCAATTCCTCCACAACTAAAGCATTTAAAATTTAACTTACCTTCATACTTACCAGAGTCCTTTTTCCTTCTTCTTAAAAAGTTTGTTTCTACTTCATCAAGGTTTTCTTCATCTGAATCATTATCTTTTGTAGCCTTAAAATAATTTTCTATCTTTGATCCATTTCTCAAGCTAGGCTTTCTCATTTCAAAAGATGTTAGAGTACCAAACAACTTATCTTTAGTAAATATCTTATAATCTATATATTCCTCAATAGTAGATACATTTTCACTATATGCATCAAGGAGAGTTCTAAGATTTTTTTTCACAATCTTGAATTCATCCAATGCAGCACCAAGTCCTCGCATTCCACCTACCATCTCATCCACTCTTTGTACATAGGATTTAATTTTCTCCTCTTTAGACATATGTAGGAGCGCAAATTGTGCCTCCAAATATTACATCTTTGCTTCTTTGACCTTTTCATCTCCTTCATGAATATTTTCCAATTCATCCTAGAGATCTTTAGTATTTTTTAGATTTTCAACTTTAATTAACATGAAATGTGAAAGAATATTCTTAAAAATAAACTTTTCCTTGTTGTTCGCTTCATGTGCCTTGATCTCATTAGTTGTACTTAGACCATTAGTATGAGGAGTGTAAGAAGTCTTATAAGTTTTCTCAACATCATATCCATAGCACTCCAGATATACTTCCATCTTTATTTTCTAGAGGGCATAATTAGTCCCATCGAACCTAGGACTCTCAACAGTGATCTTTCTAGCCATACCAAACCTTCCTTAAGTGGTTAAGCTCATCTCCAAGGAACCAAGATCTGATACCAAGTTTTGAACAAACCAACTGAGAGGGGGTGAATTAGTTGTAACACATTTTAACCTTTAAGGAATTCCACCAAAGATTAGATCAGTTATCAAATTCACAAATCCTTTACTCTGCTAATGTGATTAATCATTAAGTGAAAAAGTAGAAACTAAAAAACATCACACACACAATAACAACATATTTACGTGGAAAACATAATAAGGGAAAAATAACAGTGAGCATTAGCTCACATTATAAAGAATATCAAAACCGAATACAAAGGCTCACTTCCAGAGAAGGCTTACTTTCAAAACAAGACTTACTATCTGAAATAGGACTCACCATCCAACAAGTATTAACCACCCAGAAGGCTCACTACCACAAAATTACAAAGAAGATAGAAGAGATTTTCTATAGAGAGAAAGCAATCTCAATACAAAAGATATTTCCACCAAAATTCGCTCTCACACAAGTAGACATGCTTGAAAGATAGAGTACACCTTCAGCCCACTACCTCTGGAAAATCTCAATTAGATTTCACATTGATCTACTCAAACTTGCATCACATACACACTGTTTTGCATCTATCTCGCATCTATCTTGCTTGCATTTATTCACTTTCACTAACATCTCAACTTGTATTTATACCATATTTAACTTTGAAACTCATCCAAAGTTGGCCACACACCACATGCATTTACAAATTCAAATTAGGTTGGCACCAAAACATTCTAAGGTGGAATTAGAATGAGGGTGATCCAAACACATGCTTCAACATAATTTCATCAGTATTGTTTAACACAAGGTTGGCCAATACCTGTAAAAAATACGCAAACATTTAAGAACACACAACCTTAACATGATCCAATCTTTCTAGATAACAAAATTAACTTGAACACGACCTCATAAACTTATCCTTAGAACTTCAAGTCATAAAACTCGAACAAGAAGAAATCTAGAGCAACTACTTTTCTCCTAGACCTCAGCTAGATACACAAAAAAGAACAATTCACAATTGGTGAACATAACTCACACTTTACAGTGATCCAGAAACCCAAAATCTAGATATAGCAGCTTCAAACAACCATGAACAATAACTCAAATCCTCACAAGCATAGAAAGAAATCTTGGAGAAAAACCTAAAGCAAACACTAAATACCTACAACCTTTCTTTATTATAATTTTCTGAATATGCTCGACATATACAACCAATAACCACCATACATGACTCATTACAACAACCAGTTGACCAGTTGAAATTAATGAAAACACCTTCATACTTACAAAAAATGCATCATTTTCTTCTATTAATCAAATAATTAGTGTCATTTGACTAATTCATCCCCCTTCATGCTAATTTCCATCTTGTTTAATTGGATAATGTGAATTATTTAAATGAAAATCCCTAATTTCCTCCATCTTGCATAATTAAGTAATTTCTTAAATTAATACTTAATTAACTAATTTCTCTCACCCTCCCCCTTGCAAGGGGATATTCCCCTAGAATATTCCTCCATTTTGAACTCATCCAAAATGGAAAGAACCTTGTAACAAACTTCCTAACAACTTCCTAATTTTTAGGAAGCACGCTTCTTCAAATCAATGATTCATTGATTAAAATACTTGATCCTTGTCAACTTTCATTCTCATCCATTGATGAGAACCCTTGATCTATGCCATCTCTTCTCATTGCTTCTCATCTATTGATTTCTCAAATCAATCTCGACCTTTGATTCAACTATTTCTCCTATAAATACTCCTCATTTCTATGAGAAAATGATCCACTTTCATTTAGAGTAACTGGACTATACTAAGTTTTAGAGCATTCTCCATCACCATTTCAGCATTTAGCATCCATTTTAGCTTAGCTTTGCATCTGTTTTAGCTTATCTTAATCCATTTGAAAGCTTGTTTCAACTAAGGAGTTGGGAAAGGGTTGGAATTCCACATCAATGCAACACCAACCCCCCAATGAGATGAGGTTTGAGGCATTATATTAGTTTCCATTATGCATTTTAGTTATTTTCTTGTTTAATGGTTTCTTTATTTGATCTTTTCAAATATTTCATTGGGAGCTTCACTTAAGTAGTTAGATATTGGTTTATTTCATGTGGATCTTCCATTTTCAACTTAGGTTATGATCATGCTCATGTTCTAGCACTAGAAGGAGGGCTTACTAACCAAATTTCACAAATTTACTTTGAGTTTTCTATGTTTTGCAAGTTTTAGGGCATGATGACACAATTGTTTGAACCAGAGTGATGTAATTGTAGTATAGCGATGAATTTTTTTGATATAGCGACACAATTGTGTGCATTGTGGCACAATTCTCAAAAAATGGTGATTTTTTTTTTCTTTTACACTCCTTCAAATGGCCATATCTTGGTCATATGGTGATCTTTTTCAGAATTTTTTTTTAAAATGGGGTAGAATTTCATGCTCTACGCAATTTTGTGGGTTTCTTTCAATTTTGGTAGAGTTAAATTTTCCATTTGTGAACCTAAAATCAAATCACATTGTATTTTGTTCTAGGTTGTAGGGTTTTGATGCTTAATCATTTGCCTAAACCTAACATCTTCTTGTTTTCTTGATTGCATCTAACATTTGGATCATAAATTAAAGAAAAAGTTTTTGTTAACACTTACCTTATCTAATTTTTAAATTTATTTCTAAATACCTATGAAAAGGATGACCTAAGAGCTTTTTTATTTCATGCTTTAATGTAAATAAATTTCAATTTGGGCTTAAGAATTTACAATTCTATGAGTTTTTTTCAAAGTTGTCTTAAATTGACCCAAACATCCTCACTTTGATTTGGCTTAAAATTGAACAACACAAACTCACATTCAGTTTTGGTGCTATTAAAATGAACGTAAGATCTATTTTTGGTGCACTAAAATGAATCAATGTCTTCTTTTCTTGCCTTGATTTTTTAAAGTTTTAGTGTGTATCCTCTCCCCTTGCGCTTCATGTGATCTTGGGTGAAGAGAAAAACTCTATGTTTACAAATTTTTCAAGTCATACAAAGGCTTGCTATGTATCCTCTCCCATTGCGCTTTGTGTGATCTTGGGTGAAGAGAAATAAAATTCCTTTTTTTTATTAGATATGATCCTACCTATGAGACACATCCTGAAACAAAGAACTCATAACGGACCCTAAAAGCATGTTTAGCAACGTGCTATATAAAGTTTGTGAAATCGAAAGAAAGTAGCTTAATTCTAGGCGGGAATGCCATGATGTGCCTCAATCCTCATACAAATGTAATGGGTTGTATAGGATGGCTAAAGCCTTAAGTTGCCTATGTATGATGCATGTGTCATAGTGTTCATGGTTTTCATTACACACCTTTTTCTAGAGACCAACCAAATTTTTTAAAACATCCTTTGAAGTAGTGCATGGGAGGTGCACTACTCCCAGAAGTTACTTACCACATCTGATTCATAGTTGAGGCATAAAGCTTAAGAGTTCATTCTCTTGTACAAATCTAGTTGTATCAAGATGATATATTTCCTTCCTACATGGCATATTTGGCCCCTCTATAATTTTGAATTTAAAATCATTCCTTTGGGGGTGAGATAAGCCTACCAAGAAGTGACATACCTTTATTCCTCTAGATTGTTATTGACTGATATTTTTAAGCCAAACTAGTAAGTATTGTGGAAGAATACCTGTGAAATATCCTCCATACCCATTGCATCAGTCAAACACATTGCATGACATTCAAATAAAAAAAACATCAACTTGGTCAAAAATTTCAAACCCTTTGCTTATATATGAGTGCACTTGAAGGATAATATATTTCTCCATACCTCTAAATATATCTTTTTTTTTTCAAAATAATATACTAGTGGTTTCCCATTATACTTGACCATATATCTACTTACTTATATCAAATTTAACCTAAGGAACTATGGCTTAGCTCTTTGATTTCCACAATGTCAAGATTTTGTGGAAAAAAAAATTGCTTGTCATAGAAATTCTTATTTTAAACTTAATGAAGACATTTGATGTGGTAAAATCAATCTCATTAAATCAAAGTTTAATCAATTGAACCCAAAAGGAAGGTACACCTTTTTCCTATTTTTAAAACATATTTACTTGCAAACAACACAAAGAGAAAACAAAGAAATGCATTACCAAATGTTATACCAAAGTTCTACCATCAAACAAACATTGGTCTCTTAGTCTAAACACTCCAAGGGAAAATCATTTATTTCAACACATTCATCTTATAAAAAAGTCCCTCTTAGGTTCAAAACATTAGGATCAATCCTCACATTCACATCAAAACATTTGGCATCTCCTCTCACCAACAACTTTATATTTTGGACATAACAACCTCCTAGACTTGGGTCATCATCAACCTATCACATAGTTTAGCTATATGTGTGGAAATGAATCCCTTTTCATAATTTTTTTTAGATTATTCAACATCCTTTTGAAAAAATATATCCTAAGGTCACAATTCTACCTTAGGGTTTACAAGTTCATTAGCATCCTTATTGAAAAAACGCAAACATCAAAACCTAATTATAGTTTTGTCTAAAATTGAGAATTCTTTATCCTCCACATCGCTCATCCTTTCACCATTCATAAAATCATTGGTCCCAAACACCTTAGACGTTAACTTTTACAAAAAAATTGAGTTAGCTCAAAAGTTTAAACAAAACAAATCCAATCATACTACTCCAAAATTTGATACAAGTTTTATGTTAACAACAAGATCAAAACACAAGAGGTACATGTATAAAAACTAAAATTTATCTACCATGAGTGACAGAAACAAACAAATCCTTGGAATGAATGATATTAATCTTAGAGGTTTCACAATTCCACCCTAGAATCCATACATGGGGTCATCATATCCTACAAACTACAATGACACAACAAATGTGGGTATGCCAAATCAAAACATTGGAACATTTTATCACATGATAGATTTAAATCAATGCCAAAACTTACCATTCTATCAACACAATGATCAAAGCATGAGTCCTCATAAAAAAAATATTAGCTCACCAAGTCAATACATGCCAAACATGAACATACCAAATGTAAACATATAAAATATGAATATGTCAAATCCGCACTTGGTGAACTATGAGATAGATGCATTAACACCTCAAAAAATCATTCAATATCCACAACATCAACCACATCCTCAAAATCCATACCAAAATTAACTACATCAAGGGTTTCAAAATAAATATCAAGATCAATATATACAACATCAAATTTCCCTAAATTCACTTACCACAATAGTTGATACACTTCTCCAAAAAAATTCTCCACCTCCAAATCAATACACTCTTCATTGAAATCATCGAAACATTGATTTGCATTGAAAACATCAACAACCACATCTCCAACATCAAGATATTGGATATCAAGAACCACAACATCAACAACCACTTCTCCAAAATCAAGGCATTGGATATCAAGAAGAACAACATCAAAAACATGATCAAGCACAACAAGATCAATCACTACAACAATAAAAAGCTTCACAAGATAACAACACCATCACCAAACATGAATACACTCCTCTAGGAGAGTCAATTGAATCGACATTAAACATGTTATTCCATGCTAAACTTATCACACTTCTCAAATCATCTGGTAATTATGAACCTATCTTTAGCTTCTCATATTATGATGAGAAGGCTTATTTTGAATATAATAGAGAAAAAGTTCATGACACTTTTAATTGTATTAACCTCAAAAATGTCTTCCAAGACCTTATTGATCAAAGAGAAATAAAGTTGTTAAAAAAAATGATCAAGATTTAACCATCAATGAATTAAATATTTTTCCACCTCATCTAATGATCCAATCAAAATACATCAAGAGTCACTTCTTAATCATAATCAAAATCCCTCACCAATATCTAACAATGATCAATTTCAAGAAATCTTAACATAATTTGATATCATCGTTGAAGACATTGACAAGGTTTCTACCATAATTATTGATGATAAAATTCAAGATTCATCTTCCAATGATCATGTTGACAATGTCTCTACATCACCTAATCAGTTAGATGACATACCTCAAGAATTTATTCCAAAGCATGATCAATATATTTCACCAAAGTCTAGCAATGGTCCTTTCTAAGACATATTAACATCGTTTGACCTCATGGTTGTCGATATTGAATATTTCCTTAAATCAACACTTGATCCAAATTCACTTGAAGATCAAGAAAATATTGAGACAATACGCATGCATAATTAAGACATTCAAGAACCATTTGTAAAAAGTCCATCCTTTGAAATTGATCCATGCCAAGAACATGAACTAAAGCATATTGAAGATAACACCACACAAAGTCAAGATCAAGGATCCATATCTCCAAGATACTATCATGATCTAATGGGTATTCTCCAATCCATACAAGATGTCGTAGATAATTATCATATCCGTATATGACATACACCATCTACCCATGAGATGCTTACTCCTAATGGACATGTAGATGATCTTCATCCAAAACAAGAGTCTCATACTCTTGATATCATTACCAAGGAATAAGATTCTCCTACTCTTAATATCTTTACACATGATCAAGGAATAGAAAAATATATAAACACATCAAAAATTGATCATGAAGAAGACCTCTACATGGATGGTGAATCGTAAACATCCTTTGAAGAGCAAGCAAAAATGGATCATGAGGAAGAATCCTATATGGATTGTAAAGCATCAACACCTTTTGAAGGAGCATCAAAATTAAACACATCCTCCATAGAGATTGAAGAAAGTGAGTATGAGGATGTCAAGCATTATCAAAAATCAACAAAGATAAACAATCTTGAACAACAAGGAAATGGTTTGTCAACAACATAATCAAAGCATGCTATTAATACTTCCATGATACTAGGGGAAAATTTATCTAGTGAAAAAACTAACATGGGGAGCACTAAGAGTTGTTATTATGAAATGACTACCAACACTCCAACCATTCATATCATGAATCATCGCCCACACATCTTTCCACCCACTAATTTGAACCAACCACAAGAAAGAGGTCTATATCAAAGAAAAGAGAAAATTATTAAAGAAAAATAATCAACAAAGAAAAATGGATAAGAAAAATTCAAATGGATACCAAAGAAAAATAAAGAAAATCATCCATGTCACACTCCATTAGTCAAAGAAACTATGGGAAAAAATAAAAATGGAATTTCATCCATCAAAACTATCCATCGATACAAAATAAAGCTTCAAGAGTGACCTACAAGGTATACCAAGAAGTTGGTCCCAATCGAATTTCCATACCCACCCATCATTTCTCATCAAATCCCAAGTTTGGAGAATCAAAGATTCCAAATTTTCGACCAATCCATATGTATCTCGTATCCCTCAATGCATTCCACCATCCACTCTGACATCCATTATATCCAACTCTTGTATTGACCATGTATTGGTAGTAACTCTTTATCATAAGGACTCTAAGGGCACTCTATCATGATGTATGCATCTAGGTAAGGTTAACTCTAGTATCTATATTTATAAGAAGAAAAAATATAGGGGTTACATTTAAGCACCTGTATCTTAGCAAAACAACTCCTCCAAGCAGGGTATCGTTGGCACATCATGATAGCAAAAAAATATATATCAAAACCAATAGTGTCTATATCATCACCACTAGGTGGTTCAACATGAGAATAAACTTTCAAAAATAAATAAATAAATCAATAAAATAATCAAGAGAAAAATCATCCTCTATTGAAAACCACTTTGGTCTAGTGCTTTGGACAAGTACCATGATGAAAACCTAACAAACAGGCGTCATGAGTAGAATCGAGCATCTATGTGCACCATTTTAAGTGGAAGAATCTTGTCCCATCAATAATAAATCCCACATTCCATTCATCTTATCCATAATAAATCCATCATTGATTATCTAATCCATTTTCATCTAATCTAACTTATCTTCATCTTGGAAAAGGTTTGGTATGTACTTCACACTTGCTTATGGTAAACATCCTGGCATGGGTCACTATCATTGATCTTATCCTAAGCAACATTATCTGAGCCATGAGGCATTGTCCAAAGAGGAATAATCTATCCAAACATGTTATTCTATCACAAGATAATCCTTGGCATCCTTTGCATACCCATCCATTAATCCATTCATTTATCCATGCATCCACCCATATCATTCCATACATTGCTAGACACTAGGGCTAGATACTTACATCTTGCTTCGATAATAAACCTTGAGTTATATCCTATAACTTATGTTGTGATCTAAAAATTTGCAAAATACAAAATCAAATTGGTCAAATCATTTGTAAGAAAAAAATCTAAATCACTAGCCCATGACACATTTTGACGAGAAGATGTTCCTTATCAATATTTATCTTTTATCAAACATCAATCAAAAAAATAAATATTAGTTGCATCTACCTTGCGCTTTGACATCACATCAAATCATTCCAATAGTTTTTGTTCCAAGCCTACCTTCAAAATATTGATCTATGATAAAATAGATTTATGATCAAGGGGTGAGGTGTATGAGCTCTACTAGGGTTTTCTTGTGTGTGCGGTCACTCTTGGCCCCTCTTGCATCATACTACGCTCTTTGCAGAGAAATTTCCTCTTTTCCTATGTGTACGACCATATTTACTGCATTTTTTTCTTTGAATATGCCTTCAACCAGCTCTAACCCAACAGTTCTTGCTGGTGTTGGTGGTTTGACAACTCTGCTCAATGGCTCCTCCTCTGAACAAACAAACCCAAAACTTTGTTCTGAAAGTGTTTCATGACGTAAGTCTTTTGACTCCCTAGCTGATGTGGTTTTACCATTGCCTAACTTTGATGTTACTTGTAAATGGATTGAGCAACATACCCTTGTTGGGTACTTTGTGGGGAGAAATCCTCTTGAAGGTGTACTTAAAGAATGGGTCCTTAAGGCCTGGGTCCCTCATGGGGTCCGCCTTGATATGGTCCAAAATTTAACCAAGGGTTTTTTTATTTTCCGTTTTACGAAGGTCAGCCATGTTCAAGAAATCCTGAATCATGGTCCCTACTATGTTAGGTCTTCTCTTTTAGTTTTCCAATTGGGTATGTGCAGGATCATCATGGAAAAAACTAGCCCTTAAGTGGTGATGAAAATTCAAAAAATCAGAGTTAGGCAACTTGACATAAAAATTTGAATAAGTTATCTATATTATTTCAAAAATATGTAAGAATAGAATCTGTAGCAAATTGAATGTAGTTTCTAAACTACTAGGTTTATTGAAAAAAAAAATCTATTTGGTGAAAATGTAAAACTTCAATGCAGTAGTACTTAAATTTTAGGGAAAAAATAAGAAGTAGGTGTCTATCTTACCACCCTAACAACAATAAAATGATAATATTTTTTTATAATATTTTTTATATAAGTAGAGGACTTGATGGAACCCCAAAAAGTTTCATGTTTCTATCATGAAAATTGTGTAAAAACTGGCCTGGTCCCTTGTTTTCTAGTTTTAGGTCATGATTCCTTGTCATTATAAATAGGGTTTTGCTTTCACAAAATTCCCAAAATTTTGGTATAAACCCTTGATTTTTTTAATTTTACATTGACTTGTCTTTCTCGTTCCCAGTCACCTAAGTTGTAACTTGTGCCATCAGAATCATTGATTTACCCATAGTCTTATGTTGATGGTTGCCTCATGTCTTTGCAAGAATTAATAGTTGGAGGTTTAAATCCAAAGGAATTTTTAAATCCCTAGCCTTCATTATGGGTCGGTACCTCATTCACCTAGCAACACCCCATTTTTATAAATAACTTTTGTGACATGTGAAGAATTATGCTTCGTATGAACTGTCTAATTGAAGGAATCAATCTTGACCTCTCCCCGTATGCCTGTGATGGTTTATCACTTCTTATTTTATTCACATAAGCTGGCGGGCTTCAACCACGTGTCTAGTGTGACGGTGGAATCGATATCCTTGGTAAGGATGACTGGCTCATTTCAAAGATGATTGATGGTTATTAAATAGGGGATGTGGCCATATCTTTACTGCTCCCCGCTAGCCCATCTTGTTTGATTAAATAGTATTTTAAAGATGCGAGCTAGTGGGTGATGGCCACGCGGTACAATTTTATGGTGGGGCCTAAATCTTCGCAGAGTAATGGAAGTTGTTCGAGGCATAATCAATGAAAATTTTTATGGCATGTGTTCTCAGCAGGACTATTCCCCGCACACCCGTATATTTGTAGCATTAAGGAGGAATGGTTAGGCGGGTTGGTGGATGAAATAACACCTGTCATTTTGATTGATCTGCTAGACCTTGGGAAATTGTGTTTTGCTTAGTATGTAGTGAAATCAATGGTTTATGGTTGGTGATGTGGACTAATTTTTACCAATCCCCACCATCCTATGTGGGTCCCACCTATGTCCTACAATTTTTGATGGGTACATGGGAAAGTGCCACGCAGATTACTTCTATAGTTCTAATAAAGGTGGATGTGGCTGGAGATAGTAGTTGAGTTTGTTTCAATGTAGAAACAATGCTACAATTAGAGCTAATTCTTCAGCACGCTTGTGAGACTGGTAAATAATTTTAGAGCTATAAAATTTGTTAGAGGATGGTACACACGGGAAAGTGAAATTGAAGTAAGACATGGTACGGGTAGATATGCTAAAGATAAATCATGATTGTTCCCCATTATCCTACTATGATGAATCACAAGCGAGTTATTTTCTACGGGAAAGTAGGTAAATGTGAAATGACATGTATGGTTGGAAAATTAAGCATTTGATTGACATGAAATTTAAGGAAATACTTAAGTCTTTTGATTTGAGACGAGTATCAAATGCATGCCCTTAATCTTGTCATCATTAATAAGATGGAATTTCTAACTGTTGATTTAGTTAAAATTTTTAATCAACGGTTGATATTTGAAAACAAGGTTAGTTGATTGATAATGCTCTCACATAAGCTCTCCTAGAAATTTAATGTGGATGCACACTAGTTGCTCTATTTGATAAGGATCACTTTCTTGATTTTCTCACTATCCAGTTGAAAAAGAATCTAAGGTCTATGTAAGGAAGTGATTTTGAGATAGTCAATTTTGAGTGAATTCATAATTCTGTTTGGAGAACTTTTGTAGCAGAGTATAAAATGGGGAAGGTAAGTGTAAATCTCAGCCCAGTTCACCATTCCAAGAGGCTCAATCCTCTAGAATTTTAGTTTTCTCCTCAAGATGAGGAATGTGTATCAAAGATACCAACAACTCTAGTGAAGAAGACATGAGCGACCAAAGGTTCAACATGAGGTATTCTTAAGCGTTCCTACCAACTTAGGGGCTGAACCATCTTAGAGGAAATGATTAAAGGAAAAGGTAAAAATATTGAAAGGCCAGAAAGAGAGGCTGCCCGAAGGAATAGGTATCAACGTGCTTGTATGGGACGTCATCATTCTCTCATCGAGATTTCTGATGATCCTTCTGATAGTGGGGATAAAATTGATTCTAGCTATCGCTAGTATCTTATGGCCATGAAGGATTGGGTTGATTCCAAGGATGAGGTGATGATGGCTACTCCTCTTAAGATAAGGACACCAAGTGGGAACACCTATTCACTTAGTGACAAGGCAAAGTAATATCCTGTTACTTTCCTTGTTTGGTGCTTAGGTTTTTGGTCCTCTATGATGTTTTCTTTCTAGGGATGGTGTGACATGAAGTGCATTTCCAACCTTTTTGAATTTTGCATTGATTATGATGATTTTTGGGGTGATTTGGATCTACACTTTTTTGATATTTCAACGACAACACTTTTTGATGATTGGTGGGTGGTTCTGATCAATGGTTCCTTGGTCTCTATTTTTTGTTTTTCATATGAAGGTTGAATTCCCAAAATTAGTTGGGAGATATTTTCTTGTTTTTTGTTGAAATTCACTTTGAAATGAAAATGAAATGTAATGTGATGTGTATTCCAACCCAGTGCTTGTTTCTCCCTTGGCTTATAAAAGGGATTCTAAGGCTGGATTAAAAAAGAGGAGGATCAGTAGGTCAAGGATTCGATAGGTATATAGGTACTTATTTTCAAGGAAAATATATATAAGAACATGGATAGTAAGTTTTATAGTAATATGTTTTAGAAGCAAGTCGACCAATATATGTTTTGGATAAGAAATACAGATGACAAAGTGATATAAAATATTTTTATATTTTCTGTCCTTCATGCAACTATACAAGCTATAAATACGATGATAAATTATTATCTTGTTTATCTTTGTTGATTCCCAATGGATGTGTTGTTTCATTCTTACTTGTTCATTCAAGGAATGCATGTAAATTCTTGAATTTAGCAGTAGGTTTGGTATAGTCTATATATGAGGATGTTAGTAAGAAGTTAATTACAGATGTAATTGGTGGGAATACTATAAGGCAATATCTATAAGGCTATAAGTATTTTTTCTAAAATACAAGGTTGATTATCCAATCATATAGTTTCATGGTTTGACTCTGTTTCTTGGAATATGGCACTAGCTTGGTTTAGTATTCATGCTCTCCTTTAGTAGCTGACTTGACTAAAGTTCATGTAACATAATTAAATCGTTCTATAAATGTTTCACTAGGTGTGTATGAATTTTAATGGGACCATATATTCTCTTGTTTTAGTTAATCGTTATCTAGAATTTTACCAAAATTTCATGGTATGATGCTTTTAAGCATATAGGGAGAACTATCTATCTATTTGGTATTTTGATACTAGACACACCGACATCTAGGAACATAGTTATTTTGGGATTACCCTCCCTATTCTGACAAAGCCTAAAGAGAGGAAGTAGAGATCTAAAAGACTTTACTTATGTGTTGGCCAATCCTTACCCATACTAATAATTGTTCTTGGAAAGTTCATAGATTTGTGGTGAGACTAAGTTTGGCTCTTAAAAAATAACCAACATGACTCGTGTCCTAATGTGATGCATATTTTTTTGTAATTTTTTTTCAAGTAAATAATTAATTATGCATTTTTTATTACAACTTTTTAAAAATATAAAAACACGTATGTCTAACTACCTTAACTTGGTCAAAACTTCATGATATTCATTTTTTTAATCCTATAGTATGTGAAGAATAGAATGTGACACATGTTTCAGATTTAAAAAATGTGATATTGTTTGAAATCTATAGATATTTTTCAATCAGTGTATCAATCAAGCTTTAGTCGTAATTCAAATAGAAAATGAATAATAATAATTTATTAAATTTAAGGTAAAGCATAATTTATATTGGTGGAAAGCTAAGAATCTCCTTTAAAAACCCTTTTCGTTTCATCAATTTTGGGTAAAGAAAAAGTCATCACCCACATGGTCTATCATATCACTTACATATCACCACTTTTTGGCCCATCATGATCCTACACATACCCAATTGTAGACCCAGGACTTTGCTGTCTTAGATAACACCAAGTTGTGGGTCCTGATATGGACTGAGTTTCTAGGGATACCCCTACATTGTGTGCCTTTTTTGGGTCATATTGCATCCTCTATGGGGAGGTTCATTTGTGTTGAGTCTGATAGGTTTTTCTAGGCCCGACCCCAAAAATGGGTCTATGTGGATGTTGACCTCTCACAAGATTTGAAAGACTCTATTGGGATTCAAATTGGAGATTTTCGGCATACCCAGAAGGTTACTTATTTTAATTTTCCAAACACATGCTATAGATGTCATTCCGTAGACCACAAGATCAAGGATTTCCCTTTGGTAGTGCCTTGCACTCCTTCTCCATTGCAGGAATCTCAAAAGCCCCATTAGGTGGATAATTTTGTTGCTAAACTTGATGAGAAATGGACCATAATTATGAACCGTAAACACAAGTCCAGTGGCTCTAGGATGGTTTCCAAAGTCTAGGAGCCTGCTAAGAAAGTTTCAAACCCTTTGGTGAAGGGGAAAGAAGCTCTAGTTGAAGCTGATAATATTTCGGCATGGCCCAGGCCAAAGGCTATGCCTCAGCCTGCTATCGTTATGTTGGCACAATCAAAAGTTGCGATGGGAGCCCAACGAAGGTCTCACAACACTACTCTTCAATTAGAAGAAGGAGAATATATTCAGGAGAAATGAAGACTTTCTTCTTCGAATATTCAAATTAGGTTAGTTCCACAAATTTTTTTGTTGAATTGCTTCTCCACTTTGGATGAGGAGGAGAGGGTCATCCTACAATAATGGGTTACACGTTTTGGCCAAACTTGACATTGAAATCAACATTTTTAGAAAAAAATTCACTTTCTGATCCCTATAGTAGGTAAACTATTAGGAATTTGAAAATGATGTAAACTATTGATTTGTGAGATTTTTTCTATAAATTTTAAATAGTTTTTTTTTTTTTAAATTAAAATTAATTTTATTTTTTTGTATCTCCTTTGATAACTAGTTTTTAATAGTAAACAACATTTTTAAAAAGTGGTGTGTACTTCGTCTCACATAGCTTTTTTTCTAGAAATAATAAAATTATTATTCTTTTGAATTTAGGTTGGTAACACTAGTATCTAGTGCTCTCATTTTGTTTCATAACATTTCGTTGAATATTTTTCTTTTAATTAAGTTTTGAAGTCAAACTAATTACATTTTAGAAATAGGTGCACTTCGTCTCACATAACTTTTTTGGTATGTATTGAAATTCATTTTTTATTTTTTTGTTGGAACGAGGACATCAGTACCTAGTGCGTATATATTTTTCCAATTTTTTTTTCTCAAATTTACTATTTTTCGACAATGATTTTTCACTGAACTTGATGTTTGATGAAAAACCTATGTTTAGTAAAACTAAAAAATAAAATATAAAATAAATACATAATATATTAAATTTACAGTTGTTGGAAAGCACGTCTCAATCACTATGATCCTCCACCTTGGTTTATCAGGTCAAATCCATTTGCACTTCCTTATTGGGCTTCGATAGTCAAAAAAATGCATAAATTTTGAAATGGTGGAGGGGGAGGTGAAAAAGGGGGTGCATTCGAAGGGGTAGTTCATTCGAAGGGGTGGTTCATTAGAAGGGGGGGGGTTCATTCGAACCCCTTCATTAGAAGGGGTAAGCCATTTAAATTTTTTGATGGGAATTTCTATTTTTTCTTCATTGAAAAAATTGTAACCCACTATTGTAGGTTTACCCGAGACAGACTTTGATGATATGGAGGAGTTCCACTCATGAATTTACTCTCATGGAATGCTCAAGGTCTGAAAAACCTCTTTAGAAAGTATTCTGTTTGGGATACTTTGTAGAAGTATACTGATATTGAAGTGCTTTATCTCCAAGAAGTTAATTTTTTTGGTTTTTTGCTTGCTTCGGCTTGTCACTCTATTTGGCCATCTAGTCACATGTATTGTACTTCTCATGCTACTGGATGTGGCAAATCTATCACCCTTTTGGCCCCATGGTGGCATGCTTGTGTGGTTGACCATGAGTCTAACCCCACACACTGACTCATCTGAATCCTCCTTAATATTGATAATCACTCTTTTGGGATTATTAATGTTTATGCCTCTAATGATGTTGTAGAACACTCTTTGCTTTGGCATTGGATTGTTGACTCATTACCTATTGCTACCTAGATGCTGTTTGGGGACTTCAATATGGTTGACATGGAATATGATAAAGATGGCACCCTACCATTTAGATGGGTAGCTGGTGAATGAGAGGCATGGTTTTACATGTGTAATAAATTGGGGCTCTTTGATCCCAATATTGGTCATCGCCATTCTCATTCCCTTTGGCACATTTGGTGTAATTAAAGATCTAGCTCTGATAGGATATTTAAGCACCTTGATCATCCATGATCTCGGCTTAGTCTTTCTTCTCTTTTGACATCTCTTCACTCCCAATTAAGCTATTAGTGGATGTGACCTTGTCAAATCACTTCCCCATTTCTTTTCACATTGAATGGGAGACAAGATAGCCTCGAGCCTACAAAATAGAGTTCTTCTTCAACACATCTCTGCTTTTCCATCAACCCACATTAGCTCATATTTACAGAGTCTGGAATTTGGAGTGTAGGCCATCTCATGATATAGGCTAGATTAATTGGTGGAATGATGTTATTAATCACACGATAAGATTTTTCCTCATTTATGGGTGTTGGCTAGCCATTTTTCACCAGTGATCTTATGAGGCTACCACAACTGACCTTCACTCAGCTACCGAGGCTCTGGTGGCTATCTCCTTCTCCCCATAATTGCAAGTTAGAGTGGTAGAATTAAGACACAAAAATCAAGATGTAGACAATTATGTTGCTAGAGGTGCACAAATCAAAGCCAAGTTACACCAATCAAAGATTGGTGATCATGCATCCAAAGAGTTTTCTAGACCTACATGCCAAACACTCTTCTCTTGACATAAAAAGTTAAAGAGGGATCCTAGGTGCTTTCTGAGATACCTGACATTCTCCAAGACTTTTTTCATCATTATGAGAAATTTTTAACTACTCAAGAATACATGCCAAAGCAAAAACAATCCCTTCAAGATTGTCTTGATGTGGTGCCACATAGGCTATCTTCAGCCTAGAGAACTTTCTGTGAGCAATTTCTCATAGTTGAAGACTTCAAGGAAGTCATTTAGTCCATGGATGATGACAAGGCCCCTGGGATTGATGGTTTCCCTTGTAAGTTCTACAAGGCCCTTTGGGATTGTGTTGATAACGATCTACATAAGGTCTATCTTGAGGATTTTCATTCCAAATCCCTAGGTAATATAATTAACAAAAGAAATATTAATTTCATACCTAAATTTGGAGATCCTAAGGATATTTACAACTAGAGGCTTATCAAGTTCCTTAATGTCTCTTATAAAATCATTTCCAAAGCATTGGCTTTGAAAATCCACCATCTTCTGCCTTAGATTGTGCACCTGGAGCAAACTAGATTCATCAAGTCCAGATTTATTGTAGATAATATCATTTCTATGTGGGAAGGTATGGAGTGGTCTAGACGATTGAACCCGAAAGCTATTTTTCTCAAGATAGACTTTGCTAAAGCTTATGACTACATTGAGTGGCCCTTTATTCTAGCCATGTTGAAAGCCTTGGGGTTTGGGACTAACTTCATTTAGGCTATCACAATTCTTTTTTTAGATGCCTCTACTCATATCTCCATTAATGGTCGTGCGTCTCTTGTCTTTGGCCTTTTATGCTCTATTCAACAAGGATGCCCACTTGCTCCTTCCCTTTATGTGCTTGCTGCCAAATATTTTGGCTATTTGTTGGCCCATGCGGTCTCTCAATGGTGTATCAAAGGTATCACTCTTCCTAACTCCCAGGCTCAACTTGTGAATGGCCATTTTGCTGATGACTCCTTCCTCACCCTTCTAGAGGAAGAAAACAATATTAAGGCAGATTTGGATTGTCTCAACATTTTTTGTCTTGTGTCTATCTCTACTATCCATTGGCATAAAAAAATTATGCTATAGGCAGTATATTTTTCCCACTCCTCACTGGCTCTAATAGGACGGTTGGAAATGGATTGGACTAGGGGAAATCTTTAGGTTTCTAGGCATTCCCTTTGCCTTCCAAGCTTCTCGATCTGAGTTGTTGCTAGATATTCTCTCCAATATTGAACCAAATTTGTCCTATTGGATTACCAAACCTCTCTCTCTGGCAAGAAAATTCCAAGTGTTCTCGAAGATTCTGGTGGCTACTCATTTTATTACTCCTCTTGTTGGGCTCCTTTGAAAGCTGCCTATGCCAAGCTTGAAAAATTGCTTCAAGACTTTCTTTGTGCCTCTACAAAGTCCCATAGAGGGTTTCACTATGTAGCTTGGGAATTATGTTGTCTTCCTAGAGACTCTGATAGGCTTGGTCTACTCTCCACTCAACAACAAGGGGCCTTGTATGTGAAGTGGATAATTAGAGCTCTTACTAGAGATGAAGCCTAGAAAATTCTCTTTAGGTATTGTATTCAATCTGAATTTCCTATTCATAGACCTTCTTGCAAGGGGATTAACTTTCAAACCCTTCTAGTCATGAAGGAACTAGTCTAGATCATGGGCACTTTTATGGCTAAGAGCATTTGGAAAGTCTAGGAGGTGGTTAAGCCTTGGCTCCACTAGGTTGGATCTAGTTTCCATGATAGGATTTTTCTCAATCAACAAAATGTTTGGTGGTCGCCTCTCTTTACAAGTAATGG
Source organism: Sequoiadendron giganteum (assembly GCA_007115665.2). Lineage (NCBI taxonomy): Eukaryota > Viridiplantae > Streptophyta > Pinopsida > Cupressales > Cupressaceae > Sequoiadendron > Sequoiadendron giganteum. Next base: position 651,975,101 of record CM021106.1, on the reverse strand, counting down.
TCAACCTCTAGCCAAGTTGCCTTAGCTTAAGGCACTAAGGTTCCATAAGAAAGGAATTCAAACCTTACATCATGTGGTTCGCAGACCCACAATGCATATTATGCCATGGGAGGATTTTGATGTGCTTTACAAACTTCAAGACTAGGACCAAGCTATGTATGGTGGTCTGGTGAATGCTATTCCTACAAATTGTCTTCGTAAAGTAGGAATTACTGGGTCCAAGCCTTAGTGGAAGGGATGGAAATGGTACCCAGACACCCATTTCAAGAATTACAAGCCTCAAATTGGTTATATGTGGCTATTGCCACATTTTCCAATGATTAACAGTCTTAACCAAAGATGGCTTCTCCAATCCTCTTCTCATGTCTGCTGAAAAAGATTCTCTACCATTTGGTCTGCAAGTGTTGAGTTGAAGCTCACCTACTTCACTTGGTGTTCCAAGGATTTTCTATGGGGTCTCGGCTTGTTCACTTGGGGGTATAGGACCCTCGATGCTCTTTTCATGGGCAAGCTGAATCTTTTAAGAAGCTCTTTTGGTTCTATACTAGCGCTCAGTAGTTTTGTAATTGGATTCATAAGGTCTCTTTCGACCTTTTAGATCAGCGCCTTTCTCCTAGCATATGGCTCTACTAGGAGACTCGCCTAGACTTCCTACTAAGTATACCTATCTTTGGAACACTTTCAGAGTGGAAATCATCTTCAATATCTAGAAAGATAGAAATTCCTACATATTTGCTAAAACCCAAATGGATAAAAATGTTTCTATATATTCTAAAGCTATCATTTATTCTAATGTTCTCTTGCAGATTCAAGTTCAAGAAAACAAGTTTGCACTTGAGATGGATTACCTACAGGTGCTTTTGGACCATTGGGATAATGCCCCATGCATTTTGGCTTGGGTGCCCACTTCACCTACCCCTTCTTGTGGCCAGTTGCCCTCTCGGCCCACCGACAGTGGAGTGGCTCTGCTCGCCCTTACTCTCAACCTCCTCTTCAGTGTGGTTCTCCTCCTCTATGGGCTAGCCAGGGGTGGCTCTCTAGAGGAGTGGTAGGGAGTAGCAGTGGAAGTTTCAAGTGGCTCTCTGATGATACTCCTACTTCTATTTTTGGTTGGCTAGAAACTGCAAAATGTTTTCCACATCTGGCACTTGCAATCTTTCCTTGGAATGAGCATAAATAAGATACAAATAAAGATGTTGATGATGGTTGGGGTCCTCCTCCTAACATTACTCCAAACCCCGCTGATGTATGGGGAAAAAACTTGGATGACAGAGACCCTCCCAGCTTTGTTGGTACTGCTTTGGCCACTTAATGGCCTTTTATTTTATGTTTGAAATGATGAAATTTTTGGCTAGGCCCATGTGATAGTTGGTTCTTTTTCCTTTTTGGGTGCTTCCCATGTGACTCTCATGGTGTGCCTTCTTACCACCCACCCTTTTTTCTGGATATGTATTTTAATCTTTACTATTAATATAGATTAATGCCTATTCATCAAAAAAAATATTGATCTACCTTATCCAATAAATCCATCATCATCTCAAAATATATTATTTCCCAATCCTTGTTTTTTTCAACACTATCTTGCATTATTGTGTATCCTCAACAATGTTATCACTATCAATAATATATCAATCAATCCGAGCTTGGTTTTGAAAAAATTCCCAAAAAATATCACTAAAATTGTCACATATCTATATGCTCATCAACATCATGCAAAAACCCTAAACATTCAAAACATCTCGAAATTTTTTCCAAAAACATCTAAATCACACTAAAATCCCTAAACAGGTTTAAAACATAAAAAATGTCAAAACACCTTGTCGAACTATATTGTCTTAGAGATCGAATGTAGGAAAGTCCATCACTGATGAGCCCCCAAGATGAATTAGGTCAGTCTTCTAGGAGTCTGTCACAATAATTTGACAATCCATTAAGTTCATATCTCATCAGTAAACAATTACTCATCAAAGTTAGTCAAACTACATTGTCTTTGTGTGTATAAATAGGCAAGACCATCACTGATGAGCCCCTAAGGTGCTAGGTCAATTTCCCCTTAGGTCTTGGTCTAAACTCAGGAAGCACAATTTTTTTTGAAAAAACTAAAAAACAAAAACATTCATAACATGTTCAAAAATCCTAAACAGCCTTAAATAACTTGAAAACCTAAACATTCACATATACCCAAAAACAACCTCAAAACATTGCAAAACATTAAAAACACTGAAATATTCCAAAAAGGTCCAAAATCACCCTTCCCATCTTTCTTTCACCCATGATAATCTTCCATCCATAATAAATTGAGTCATTTTCACCCTTTGGTAACACAAACGGAAAAAGGTACAACAATAACTAAAAATCAAGAAACCTTAAACATGAAAAATAAAACTCTTGATCATTATCAAACATGTCAATCGAACCTTATATCAATGACCTTTTAAATAACCTATCTATTAATAGCCAACATCCACTAACATGTCCTACGATATATCTTTCCTACAATGGTAGCATCATTGGCAATCATTTTGGATACTTATCCTTTAAAAAAATCACTTTGGCAAGGGATATGAATAATATTGATTGTTCATTTTGATATTTTCTTATCATTTATCTTATTGACTCATTCCAAGGACCTCTCAATGATATCTATCAAAACAATCTAGAGAGAAAGGAATGGGGCACTGATCATTTCTTTTGTTTTTTGTGCTTGTTGGATGTTCTTGTAGTACAATCTTGGCGAATACTTATCTTGAATGTGTGGGGTAGTCTCAAGTAAAACAATGGCTAGGACATATCAAGTTCTTCATACCTTTTGTGTGTTGGTTTCATTACTTTGATGGCTTATTCTTTCACATGGTCAAATAAGGTTTTCATATGTCACGTATGAACAAGGATACTCCTATTTGTTTACAAAGTGAAAGTCCATCACATTAGATACAAAGCTATCTTGTTTATTAATACCTTGGTGCATCATGTCTATGTGTATATCAAAAATAAGGAATGATATGATGAAGTATCCCAATCCCTAAAACAAGAAAAACATCTTTTTCATCTCAAGTAATCATAGGCTTGTTGGACTTTTGAATCAATCTCAAAAATAATGGTGAATTAATATCCATTTTATTCTTCTACTTCTATCTTTACTAACATTTCTACCAAGGTATCGAATATGTGTGATATATAAAAATATACATGAGGCTACCCATGGTTGATAACTGTCTATACATTGTAAAATATGTTGACATAAAATATATGATCTTTCTAAAGAAGTATCTTTCATCTTTTGATTAGCTAAACGGATCTTGCATTCTTTTCATGATCTCGACCTAAAAGTCAATTTTTTTGTTCAATCTCTCGAGGGGTAGTATGCTAGGGCATAAATTTCTCCTACTGGGGCAATAATGGGGCATTAGAAAAGTCATGAATTTTGTAAAAATTTGATCTGAGTGGCAATGTCGAATCATCCTAATCGATATTGCACATCTAAATTTTATTATTAACACCATTTTCATCCTAATTCACCTCTTTTTGACCTTTTAATTAAATAATCTTAATTTTTAAAATTTAAATGCATAATTTTCTTCTATTAATTGAATAATCAATTTTATTCGGTTAATTCACCCCTTTCATACTAATTTTCATCTTATTTAATTAGGCAATGCGAATTATTTAATTAAATTTATTATGTCTTCTCATTTAATTAAATAATCTTAATTATTTAGTTGAATGTCATTAATTTCCCCCTTTCGATTAAATGAGTTAATTATTTAATAAATTCTTCAATTTCATTCATCATGCAAAATTAAATAATGTTTTTATTATTTAATTAGCTAATTTCCCTCACCCTCCCACTTGCAAGGGCATATTCCCATGGAATATTCCTCCATCTACACTCCTTCAAAATGGGAATATCTTGCAACAAAACTCCTAACAAATTCCTAACTTTTAGGAAGTGTTATTATTCAAATCAATGAGAGCCATTGATTAAAATCCTTGATCCTTGTCAACTTGCATTCTCATCCATTGATGGGAATCCTTGATCCATGTCATCTCCTCTCATGGATTTTCATCCATTGATCGATCAAATCAATCCCGACTATTGATTCATCTATTTCTCCTATAAATAGTCCTTATTTATACAAGAAAAAGGATCCAATTCTAGTTAGAGTAACTATACTATACCAAATTTTAGAGAACTCTTCATAAGAATTTTAGCATTTACGATCCATTTTATCTAAGTTTTGCATCCATTTTAGCTTATATTTCATCAATGACATCCACTTGAAATCTTGTTTCAATCAAGAAATTGTGAAAGTGCTAACATTCAATATCAATGAAACACCAATCCCATAATGGGATGAGGTTTGATGCATTATATTAGTTTCCATTATGCATTTCTAGTTATTTTCTTATATAATGGCTTCTTTGTTTGATGTTTTCAAGTATTTCATTAGGAGCTTGACTTAACTTGTTAGATCTTGGTTTATTTCATGTGGATCTGCTAGGTTTAGCTTAGGTTATGATCATTCTCGTCACCATATCTAATAAACTCTTGAAGAACCATATACTTGTTAGAATTCTAAATCAATCACAAAATTGATGGTTAATATATTCATTGTATTCTTCTATCTTCTCTCTATGCTAATATGACATCATGACAGTCAGAAAAAATAATAATGCATCCATCTTGCATTCATAAACCATCAACATACATACATCCTGCATAATCATATCATAATCATCATCTTATCATAATCACCTCATCCCATATCACATAGAAAACACACAAAAATAAATGCATCCATCTCATAGAATATCATATAGAAAAGATACTAAAAAAGAAAATAAATAATCCATTGCATTTCATTCATAACATAAATCATATATTGCATATAATATAGAATCACATCATAAATCATACATCACATCACATCATATACATACATATCCACATCCATAACATAAACATTTGCATCCATCCATAGCATGTGCATCCATACATGATCATAAACTATAAAGCATAAAATGAAAGAACACCATATCATAATCACATAGAATCATCTCATATATATATATCATCAAAATATGACTGTCATGATACAAAATCTAAATCAATGTGTAATTTCACACAAAATGGATATACATGGGGCTATCAAAAATAATCCAATGAATGCATATACATCATAAATCATGAATGTACATCAAGAATGTGTCTACAAGTATGAGGCTAGCCTTGACTTTGCATGCCATCATGACAAGATTGGTCCTCGCGTCCCACCGAAGGTTGTTTGTATGTGCTACCAAAGGGCTAATGTATGAAGGGTGCACCTCCCAAAGCACTGCATGCCACTCTACTCTGTGAAAAATCTGGTTTTCGCCAGTGAGGAGGAACATACCGATAATAAAGGGTCTTATAATATGTAGCATATACTATGACCTATCCATACATATGGAAAAAAACAACCTTGGCCTACCCTTATCGAGCTTTAAGTACCACAACCTCTAGCTATTGTTGGTTACCTATCTCTTGTTCCAATTGTAGGTCAGACTTCTATCTCAGCTGACACTCTTGGTCATGCACTCTCCTTTGTATTTGTCCCAATCCCCAATCAACTATTGGACCTGCTAGAGTAGCTAGTCCCTCTATGTCATTAGTGCCAAGATCTTTGCATCCCGTGGATTGAGACCTTATGGATACTGCTATGGCTACTACTGATGCTGGTGTGGGTGTACCTGCCATAATGGATAAGTGAGAGGAGGTAGACCTGACACCTATTCAACCCCTAAGTATTGGATGAGAACCTAATCCTATTGTTGCTAGTGCCCATCACTAGGAACCTATCCATCATGGCCATCTTGGAGAGGCTACTGAGGAGGCTACTACTATCATTGACCCTATCCTTGGCCATGTCCTTTGATCTACCTTTGTCTTTGACCTCTACCATAGATAGGAACCTTCCTCCCTATTGGATCAATCAGTCAAACTATGAAAAACTAGAGAAATCAAGCATCATGTGTAGGAGTGTTCCCTACATCATAAGGTCCACCAACATAAACCCATGGCTATGGTACAATCTATCTAAAATAATCAATGGCGACCTATGTAGGGACCTGTTGTCCCTAGACTATTTCTTGGATAGTCCATGCAAAAACAACTCTATATGTTGGTTGTGCTACATCTTGAATCTTGCCAAACTATCGTGCCACTCGGTTGGGGAGATACCTCTCCACTATGGTGTGCTCACTACCCAAAATATACCTCATTTGTCAAGTGTAGAATAGCTACTCTTGATCATTGTACGAAAGATTGGCTGGTATCCATGTCCTCCATCTAAAAACTATCATATCATTTATAACACACCTTTAATAGGCAATGCCTATGGTCCCTATCTGCTATAAATGTGGTCATAGCCCCATATTTGTATACAATGGGTTGATCAAGATTAGTTTCAATAAGTGTGATGATAGGATGGAGCACAACAATGTGCTCCCACAACCAAATATAAAGCAATGTAACTTTGGCCCTTATCGCTCACCCTTTCAAGTAAACCACCTCGTGCATGTTGTGGTATAGTGAAGCAAGTATAATTGGCCTCCACACATAAAGTGTCATCCTCTACACCATCCTTGCCGAGGAAAGTCCCCAACCAAAGCTAAATCCTCTACCTCGTCGGTCAGGAACAATTACTTCACATATCAGTGCTCTAATAACTAGGGTCATATCTGGTATCTACCTTGTATAATCCTGTAGGTCTATTTGGTGGCTATCCACCCAAATAGTCTCCAGCCCAAGTACATAAAAGATTGCATCCACCCTAGAATTGATGTCATAAATAACTCTCTCCCCATGGATGGGGATCATAGAATGCGCTAGACATCCTCCAAGGTAACCATTACCTTGCTAGTGGAAAGATGAAATGAGGAGGTCTCACTATACCAGTGCTCAGTCAATGTTGTCATCATCACTAGATGCATCTAGATCTTTGGAATACGTGTTATAAATTCAAGTGCAATTGCTCTAAGGAAAAATTCCTCTTCATCCCCAAAATGGTGAATGCAAGACAAAATGTTAGGTCAGCACTCATGAGACATGATCAGTCGAATGGTCTCCTACATGCACGAAGTGAACAACGTCAAATTGCTAAAAAATAATAAAAATTGGACTCCAAAACCCTAAAATTAGAATTTTGTGACCATTTAACAATTGAGCCGCTTTGGTAAGATTGCAATTGTGTCACTATATGCAATTATGCATCAGCATTTGAGTGCGATGTTGAGCCTAAATCGCCTAGGGTGACACTATTTTAAACTTGTGTGTCGAAATTTCAATAGTGATGCTAGACTAAAATTGAACATCATTCCACTATTTGACAATAGCAATGCTATTCTCTAATAGTACCCCTATATCTAAATTCAACATCATTATGCTTTACAACAAAGGCATTTCTGTAGAACAATTGCACGATCAACCGTGACAAAGGCATTGTAATACAATGATGCAATTATTTGATAAACTTTGACACCTAACAAATGCATGAAAATTCAAAAAATGAGAAATGTTTCGGAATTTAAGGGTCCTGCATAAGCTAGCAGTTGGTACCCTCGTACGTTGACCATGAGGTGTTTGAGAAGCATTGGATCACCCATTTTGTTAGGAGTTCAGAGAAAAAATCAGCAAAATCTCTCTAAGGCAAGTGTGCAAATGAATTGAAAATGACCCCTCAACCTCTATTTAAGCAAAAAAATTAGGGTTTTTCCCTAATTAAGGTGGGAAAATGGGATTTTTAATCCTTTTATTTAATTTTTTTAGCTATGCAACTTATTTTGAGGCATTTTTGATGTTATTGAGTTTTTTTTCGTGCCCCAAAGCTTATTTTTTGCACCTAAACATATGTTGAAAATTTGTCGTGATCTCAACCTAAGAATTAAAATTTATTCTTGATCTCATTATGCTTGATCTCTTGAGGGGACAGGGTGCCAACATAAATTTCTACTAGGGCAACATTGGGGCAACCAAAAAAATCATAAATTTTGAATTTTTTTATTTGAGCAATAGCATTAATCTTAAAAGTGCCAGTCTTTGAACCAAGGTTTAACAAGTACCTCGCTTTAAAGAGGGGGAAAATGTAGGCACTTAAAATTGTCCTAATTGGCACTTAAAATTGTCCTAATTGATGTTGCACATCTGAATTTGATTACTAACACCAATTTGTCCTGAATCACCTATTTTCGATCATTTAATTAAATAATCTTCATTATTTAACTAAATTTATCATTTTATCCTATTAACCAAATAATCAATGTTATTTGGCTAATTCATCCCCATTCATGCTAATTTTCATCCTATTTAATTGGATAATGCGAATTATTTAAATTGAACCCCTCAAGTCTTCTCATTTGATTAAATTTAATCCTAATTATTTAATTAAATGTCATTTAACCCCCTTTTCTTTAAATAAATTAATTATTTAATGAAAAACCCCTAATTTCTTCCATCTTGCACAATTAAGTAATTTTTTAAATTACTTAGTTAGCTAATTTCTCTGACCCTCCCACTTGCATGGGAATATTCCTCCACTTTGAACTCCTCCAAAATGGGAGGAATCTTGTAACAAACTTCCCAAAAACTTCCTAATTTTTAGGAAGTGTGCTTCTTCAAACCAATGAGGGCCATTTATTAAAATCCTTGAACCTTGTCAACTTGCATTCTCATCCATTGACGAGAATCCTTGATCCATGCCATCTCCTCTCATTGATTTTCATCCATTGAATAATCAAATCAATCTTGACCATTGAGGGCTGGATAGTGCCAGGAATATTTCATTTAAATAATTTTTCTTAATAAAGTTGTTTTGAAGCTTCCAGAACTGTAGTCGAGGTGCGTGGTACATGAAGGATTACAAATTGATGATCTATTTTAGGAAGTCTGGACACTTCATTTTATGTGAATTTTCTAGATTTGGATGAGAATATCTATGATGTATTTTTCACAATTTTGATTCTATTTTACAATTTAAATTGAAAAGGCTATAAATATAAAGACCACAAATTTTACAAATATTAATGAGGGGGAAACAAAAGACTGCTCAAGCTTTGGTATAAATAATGTTTGGGTCGCATGATAGAATTCTTTGCTTCACAAGTAAGTATCACTGGGACAAAATTACGTATTCCATTGGTTTAGACCCCAACTGCATTGTGAAGGTGGAGGATATCAAGCTAGTAGACAACGAATTCATGGAGGTGCTACTGAGAGCCATCGAAAGAGGAAGAGTCATGAATTCCACATTTGGAGTGAAGGAATTGCAATGGTAGGAGAAAACATAAAAACGTACACAGAAATAAAAAATCATGATATTTAATTTGATTCAATCAAAATAGTTTAACATAAATCTTCTTGAGTTGCTGCTGATTCAATCAACTACCATTGCATTCTCTAGACATATTGAGCTTGAGCTCTTTCAAATAGACAAACACCACTACAACCTCTTGACATGGACAATGACTTACTGAGCTTCTGCTCATACAAACTCTTTACTAAATTGTCTAACAGATCTAATATCTTAAGTAGGTGCTTTTAGATTACCACAAACTCACAAGGGTGGTTTCATATTACCACAAACTGACGGGAAGCTCTCCTGTGCTAGACTCCAAAAATTACTCAACAAAATTGACTTCATTCAATATATATGGAGCTAAGCACTTTAAGAATGAAAGATAAAATAATATATAACCATGCACCCAGAAAATGTGTGAAAGCCTGCAGAAAATTCCAAACTTATCGCATTAAGACCAGGTGGATTAAACAATGATAAATTGCATTAACATCAGGTCCTTTTGAACTGATTATTCACTAGCTGGAAGACTCCCCAAGCACCGCCAAAAATAGAGAAAACCATGCTACCGCGTACATGGAGGAACAGGGCTGTGGTACCGTGGAGTACTGCATTACCACGAGGGACAACGAGTATAGCCACGGTATCGCGGTGTAGCCAAGGGCTACCACAATACCACGAGTAGAAGATGATGAAGCCACGAGAATGCAGTGAGACGAGGAAAACCAACAATCAGTAGGGAAACCATGCAACTGCGGGGTCGCAGATGATAGGCCGTGGGGTAGCGATAAGTCAAGGGAACCGCACCACCGTAGTGAGGACAAAGAGGACCAGTGGTAAGGTGATGAAGTAGGGAGTGACCGCACTACCATGGGAAACAACATGACGAGGCACGGTGAGGTGGTAAATGTAGAAGTTCAAATTATTTCCAACACACCCCCATAATTACAACTTCTACCCAATCAAATTATTTCAACGCTCGCCCCAAAAAAAAACATTCTCTAGCTTTCTAATCCTCTTCTTTTGTTTCAATCTTCCTTATGAAACTCCTTTCTGAGTTGGAACAATAACAGTGCCATCAAATACCATTGAGGTCTCTATTTTGTCCGAGGACTGCGGCCTCTTGTCTACACTTGTGGCTTGCTTTAAACTCTGTGAACTCTTTCTTTCTGATGACTATGATGAATATTGTGCCACACTTATCAACAAACTCTTTCATCCCTTTTGTCTTTGATTGGTAGAAATAGTCAAGTCTTCAAACTTGTTCAACACATCTATACTCAGCTATGAACAAAAAACTCTCCCAGATTCTTCTGGGTCTCCAAGCTCTAAGCATTGACTTCTTTTTTCTTTGTCTTTGGACTAAAACAACTTCATCTCCTCCAAATTTTAACAGGTACACCTTCTCTATGAACATGAGGTTCTTTAGAACCCTTCACAAACACAATCGTTATAGCTTCTTTTCACCAAATCCCTTTAACAATATCAATAGTTTCTCAGAGTGTCTTTAGCTTAATTCACCTTCTGCAACATTATTACAAAGCGATCTCACCTTCATATAATAGGCTCTTTCTCCTTGATCAGCTGCGACTGATGTAAAATCTTCTTCTACTAATGCCCATGAATCTCTACTCTAGTGGACATAACGAACATGGCTCTTTTCAACTTCTTCCAGGCTGTGGCCTTGAATGGTTTCCAAAAACAATGGCAACTTCACTCCTTTCATGCACTTTCTACAATTTCCTCTTCACAAGTCCTGAGCAGTGAGCATGATGTGTTTTCCAAGGACAGAGACAAAACCCTTCCTTGACAACAACTTGAAGCATCTAGCTATCAACCTAATAACTGGTTGACACTTATGATCTACCTTTTATCTCAACGATTCCTCATCATTCTTTCAACTCTACGCTTTCTAAACTTCTCTTTTCTTGGCAACGATTTTCCTTCAAACAACATCATTCTCTACAAATCTCTCACCCTAGACTGGACTCAACTTGGAAACAATGATTTCTCATTTTCATCTTTTGGCTTCAAACCCAAACAGACTTCTAGCGAGCTTGACCAACATGGCTCTGATACCACATGAAGGAATTGCAATGGTAGGAGAAAACATAGAAACGTACACAGAAATAAAAAACCATGATATTTTAATTTGATTCAATCAAAATAGTTTAACATAAATATTCCTAAGCTGCTGCTCATTCAATCAACTACCATTGCATTCTCCAGACATATTGAGCTTGAGCTCTTTCAAATAGACAAACATCACTACAACCTCTTGACATGGACAGAGACTTACTGAGCTTCTGCTCATACAAACTCTTTACTAAATTTTTTGACAGATCTAATATCTTAAGTAGGTGGTTTCAGATTACCACAAACTCACAAGGGTGGTTTCAAATTACCACAAACTAACAGGCAGCTCTCCTGCATTGGACTCCAAAGAGTACTCAACAAAATTGACTTCATTCAATATATATAGAGCTAAGCACTTTATGAATGACAGATAAAATAATATATAACCATGCAACCAAAAAACGTGTGAAATCCTGCAGCAAATTCCAAATGTATCACATCAAGACCAGCTACATTAAACAATGATAAATTGCATTAATATCAAGTCCTTTCGAACTGATTATTTTCTAGCTAAAAGACTCCCCAAGCACCGCCAAAAGTAGAGAAAATTGCGCTACGATGCACATGGAGGAATAGGGCTGTGGTACCTTGGGGTACCACATTACTACGAGGGGAAATGAGTATAGCCATAGTAGCGAGGTGTAGCCAAGGGCTACTATGCTACCGCGAATAGAAGATGATGAAGCCGCAAGAACGTGGTGAGATGAGGAAAACCGGTAGTCAACAAGGAAACCGCGCAACCGCAGGGTGGTAGATGACAGGCCTCGGGGTAGTGGTAAGTCGAGGGAACTGCACCACTGCAGTGAGGAGAGAGAGGACCAATGGTAAGGTGGTGAAGCAAGGAGTGACCACGCTACCGTGGGCAACAACATGAAGAGGCATGGTGAGGCAGTAAATGTAGAAGTTGGAATTATTTCCAACATGGAGTATGTGGATACCAGGCTTTAAATTCATCAAAGTTCAAGCAATGCAACTTTTCTCATGTTCCAAAGGGAGATAGTGATAATATTTCTCAGACACCACACACCAAGGAAAATTCATACCATGTTTTCCTTAGCCCCACAAACTTTGTAGGCAATATTTGAATCTTCATTTGTCTGATAGTAATATCTATTTAATAATTTATTATGTCAGTATCTTGTGACCATTGGATTTCATGAGATCACATTTATTTTAGCATAGGTAGGGAGCATTGTAGGAAAGCCATGTAAATTCTCTTTATGTACCTGCCAATTGCATTTGCATTAAAAGTTTCTAAAACCTTCTAAACAAATTGGGTTACCTTAATGTGGACATCAAAATCTGCAAATGGTTAGCACAACTCCAATATCCTCATAGAATAATACAACATTCTCCAAAATAAATGGAAAAACTAATCCAAACATGCAAAGAAGACATGAAGTATATCTATTATATGGTGGATTGGTGCTATCCTTTGTGTAGAAGATAGCCCTTTCCCAACCCTCAATAAGCCAATGAGATGATAGACAATGAGATGCTAAATGAACTCAAGTTGCCTATAATGAGGATGCTCAAATCGTAGACGAAAAATGAGATAGAAGTCATTGAATTTATAGGAAAGATTGAGAGAGGAGAAGCCAAGATTGAGCAATGTGGGAATATAACCCAACAAATGAGAGAGAGCCACTTGTCACAATGGGATTGGCCCATGTTTGTGCAAGTTTTGGCCAATGTGCCCATTTCAAATTTGAAAATGACAATAAATGAATATGGTTGAATATTTGGGGGGGGAATTGTGTTTGGCCAAAAAAGTCAAACAGGAGAGTTAATGAGGGCATATTCCTTGGGAATATGCCTTTTGTGAGGGAAATAGGTGTTTTAATAAATCAAATTAAATGATTTATTGTGCAAGTGGATGAATCTAGAGGATTCAGGTGATTAGGATTAAATTAATCAAGATTTGATTAATCTAATAGGAGGTTAGGTGATATGACATTTGATTTGAATTTTTGTATTTGTTTTAAATCAAATGAGAGGAAAATGAATTTAATTAAATATGTATGATTTAACTAAATGAAGGGACTTTAGGAAGTTAATTAATTAACTTGATTTAATTAATTAGGAAGAAAACCTTAGTGAATTAATTAAATTGGTTTATTTAATTAATATTAGACGAAATAATGTTCAATAAAGCATGATGAGATGTATGAGTGTATTTTGCATGTCTACATTTTTCCCCTCTTTGAAGCAATGTACTCGTTGTATTGGTTCAAAGAATGATGCCGCTGACATCGAAATTAAAAAAAAATCTGATTTTTTCAAATGCCCCAGCGAAAAGAAGTACGTTAGTACATTGCCCCCTCGAGAGATCGATCGAAAAGATTGAGGTCGATCTCATGAAAAAGAGGTTCAAAATGGATGTATGGATGGTTAGACTATATGATCTATATGATAATGGTGATGTAAATGAGATGTTTGGAAGATGCTTAGAATAACAAATTTATATTATCCTAAATAGCTTAAATGGTTATGAAAATGAGATGTGAGGTAGATGAGATGGATGATGTTGTCCTACGATGATATGACGTGATTATGCAGGATGCAGGATGGATGCCTTGTTAGTGTGAAAGAGGATAGAAGAATGATGGATGCATTGTTAGAATGAAAGAGAAATAGAAGAATGAGAGGGATCAACCCCTAAATCCAAGAAGATGCAGAAGTCCAACAAGTCCACTAGTCGTCGAGACTTTATTGGATATGGTGATGAATGATGATGTATGGCTTATCCAAGGATGGGAGAGATAAAGAGCATACCCTTATTTATGCTTGATAACACACGTAGGTGTGATGCATCAAGGTATTAAGAACAAGGATGGCAAGGCGCCTACTGTGATGGACTTTGACTCGTCAAATAGATAGGAGTACTCTTGTTCACACTTGACAAACATAACCTTATTCATAATGCAATTAAGATATTCCAGACATCTTGGGCCAAAACATAAAAAGGCAAGCCTTCTTATGTGGTCAACAAGACACCTAAAACATCCTTCCTACAAACAAAACAATGTACGCATGATGAAGTTATTTTACAAGAATATCCAACAAGCACATCAAATAAAAAAATAATGATCATTTCCCCATTCCTTTCTCTCTAAACCTATTTTGTTTAGGCATCATCGAGAGGTCCTTGGAATGAGCGCAAAGTAAGATAAGTCAAAAAGACTAGATAAAGTAAACAAACAAACTAATGTTCTTTGTACTGCTAGCCAAGGCTAAACTACGGGGTTACCTGATGTTGATGTCCATCACAGGAAGGTCGCATTCCTAGGACATGTTGTGATCAGGGTTTTGATGGGACTGATTTGGGTGATAAGCTATTGATATTTCAAGTTGACCAACTTGTTGACTCACTGATCTAGACTTTCAAGACTCTAACGATTAGAGTGTTCACTTTTGAACCTGCTAGACTTGCTTCTGACTGACTTACCAAAGGGTGAAGGTGATGATTGATTCTATTATGAGTGATAAAATTCGCGGGTGAAAGCGAGATGAAATGGATGCACCATTTTGGGTTTTCAGATATTTTGAGGCTATTTTTGGAATTTTTGGAATTTTTCAATGTTTTTGGGTTTTTTGATGATTTTGAATGTTTTTGGGTTTTTTTGATGATTTTTGGAATTTTTTGGATTTTTTTGATGACTTTTTTGATGAATTTTTTGATTTTTTTTTAAATTTTTTTGATGAATTTGATCATTTGGATATGGATATGTGATGATATCAGTGCTCTGTTTTGAGATTTTTTTGAAAACCAAGGTTAAGGTTGATTGATCAAATTGATGGATTGATAGTTTAACTAAGTGTGTTAAGTCAAACAAAAGTGATAATGCACTTGTAACTTCCAGGAAGTTGTGTTATCCTAGAGTAAACTCGTACATGAGGTTTGACTAAGTGTGTTAAGTCAAACAAGTTGATGATGGATTGGATAATTTGACTAAGTGTGCTAAGTCAAATAAGATGATAATGCACTTGTAAATTCCAGGAAGTTGTGTTATCCTGATGTAAACTCGTACACAAGGTGATAGTTTGACTAAGTGTTTTAAGTCAAACAAGGTGATAATTGATTGAATTCGATTGATCAAGATTGATGAAGCCTAATTTGGAACAAAATTGTTTTGATGATTTAATGTGACATTGACATGCACATTAGATACGACTGATATTGATTGTTCAGATTGATGTTCGATGAAATGTAAAGCTTGATAAGGAACATCTTCCTGTCAAAATATGCCATGGGCTAGTGATTTGGATTTTGGCTCACAAATTATTTGACCAATTTGATTTCATTTTTTCCAATGTTTGGATCACCACATAAGTTAGAGGACATAGATCAAGATTTATTCTCAAACTGAGATGCAAATATCTGCCCCCAATGTCTAGCAATGCTTGAACGGTCATGGGTGGATTCTTGGATAGGTGTATGGATGGATGGATGTGGTAAGCACACAAAGGATGCCAAGGATTATCTTGCGATAAGATAAGGTGTTCGAATAGAGGATGATCATTCGGATAATGCTCTTCAAGGCTCAGATAGCATTAGGTAGGATGGGATCAATGGAAATGACCCATGTCAAGATGTTTACCACAAGCAAGTGTAAAGTGTGCCCCAAAATTTTATCAAGATAATGTAGATAGATGGTAATGGGTTGGATAAATGGTTCATGGATGAATGGATTATATGGCTGGAATGTTGGCTTTATCATGGATGTGATAAGATGCTTCTCCTAAACTGACGCACATAGATGCTTGATTCTACACATGACGCCTATTTGCCAGGTTTTCATCATGGTACCTGTCCAAAGCACCACTGAAGCGGTTTTCATTGGAGGACAATTTTTATCTTTACTACTTTTAATCCTTTTCTTGATTTGTTTGGATTTTTATATTTTTTTGTATTTTTCTGAGAGATTTTAAGCCGATGTTGAATCACCCGGTACTGCTGACATTGATGCTTTTGTCATAATGTGCCATCAATATCCTTCTTGAATAAGTTGCTTTGCCAAGATACGTGCACTTGGAAGCAAAATTTGAAATTCCTGATTTGCTTTGCTGATACCGGAGTTAACTTTATCTTTGTGCGCACATCGCGATAGAGTGCCCTCTGAATCCTTATGATGAAGGGTCATTGCCAACACATGGTCAATGTGAGAATTGGATATAATGTGTGGAGGCATGGATGGAGTGTGTTTAGGAATAAAGTATGGATTGGTCGATAGTTTGGAGCCTTTGACTCTCCAAACTTGGGAAGATGAGCAATGATGGGTGGATACAGAAGTGTGTGTGGAATTAGGACCAACATGTTGATATGCTTTGTACGTCGCTTGAGAAGCTTGCTTTTTCCTTTGTGGATATCTTCGAAGGATACTTTTCCCTTTTTTATTTTTCCCCATAGTTTCTTTAACTAATGGAGTATGATAGGGATAATATTTCTTTGTATTTTTTGGTATCCACTTGTATTTGATTTGTCCTTCATGCTTTGCTACTTTTTCTTTGATAGCATTCTTCATGCTTTGATTCAAATATCTCTTATTTTGATGTTGGTCCCAATTCATGGATGGGGTGATGGGTGGATGAAGATTCATGACATGGCTGGTTGTAGTATTGGCATTAGTTCCATCATAAGGATTCTTCGTGCTCCCTATGTTGACATTTGCTTGAGACGAAGTTGCCCCCAGTTTTATAGAGGTATTACCGATTTGTTTATATCCCTTGATTGTTGAATAACCAAGGCCTTGATGCTTAGGATTGCCAACAATCTGCATTGGTTCCAGGATACCCTGTTCATGTAGGCCTAATCCTTTGCCTTGATAATTCATTTGTTGAAACATTTTATTTGCAAAAGGATATGATTTACCTTGGAAACAAGGTGCTAATCCTTCTCTGCTTTGTCGTGGACCTTCAAAAGTGTCAGCTTCTTTATTGATGAGATAACTTGCTCTAATAAAGGTAAGTGATCCAAGTTTATAAGTGATAGGATCCTCTATATGTGGGATGAATGCCTGATTGATATCTTTAGCTTGATCTTGTGAGATATCATATTGTAATGCTTCTTCAAGAAGTGTTGATTCTTCATGGTCCTTGTAAAAGTATTCCTCATGATTCATTCTTGATATGCTTTCACATGATGTTTTTGATTGACAACTTCTGTAGAATCCTTCTTCATGATCCATTTCTTTTTCTGATAGGTGTCCATAGGATGTTTTTGATTCACAACATCTATAGAATCCTTCTTCATGATTTTTTTCTGCTATGTCTCCAGAATTTTCCATATTTTGGTCTTGTGTACAAATGTTAAGAGTAGGAGACTCTTGTTCCTAGGTAATGATATCAAGAGTACATGAGACTCTTGTTTTAAATGAAGATCATCTACGTTCCCATCCAAATAAATCATCTCATGGGTAGATGGAGGGGTGTGTGCTATATGGATATGATCATCATTTGTGACATCTTGTATAGATAGAAGAGTGCCCATTAGATCATTGTAGTATCTTGGAGATACAAATTCTTGATCTTGATTAATTTTGGAATTGCATTCGATATGTTTTGGATCAAGTTCTTGACATGGGTCAATTTCAAAGGATGGATTGTCTACAAGGGATTCTTGGACATTGTTATTAGGAATGGGAAGTGGATCAATATCCTGTTTTTCTTTGAGGATTCTTTCACTATCCGTAACCATGAGGTCAAAGGATGCCAATATGTCTTGGGAAGGACCATTGCTAGACCTTGATGGAAGATGTTGATCATGCTTTGGAATGAATTTTTGAGATATGTCATCTAACTCATAAGGCGATGTAGAGACATTTTCAATATGATCATTGGTCGATGGATCGTGGATTATGTCAATAGGATCAAATAATGTCAACACATCTTGAAATAGATCACTAAAAAGTGGCTCTTGATGAATGTTGATTTGATCACTAGATGGGGTAGACATATCTTCACAGTGCTCATTGATGGATTGATTTTGATCATTGTCTTCAGCCGTTATGGTGGAGAGATTGTCAATGTCTTCAACCATAGGGTCAAGTGATGCTGACTTTTCTTGAATTGGATCTTTATTGGGTATTGTTGGTGGATTTTGATCATGATTGAAAAGTGGATCTTGGTGTGTGTTGATTTGATCGTTGGATGAGGTGGAAACATCTTCAAGGTGTTTATTGATAGATTGATCTTGATTTTTGATTTCAACAATTATGGTGGGAATCTGTTGCAAGATTTTTTGAGCGAGTAATGCCTGTGTTTGTTGCTGAGCCAACAATGCTTGTTGTTGGTCGTGTTGTTGTGCCAACAATTCTTTTTGTTGGGCTTGTTGTTGAGCTAATTGTTGATGCACTTTGTTGATGGATTGCTTGCAATAGTTCCCGGAATTGTGCTTGCACCTGCCAAGCTTGGTGTTGGGCTTGAGCTTGAGCCCGTGCTTGTTGGGCTACTTGTGTTGCTTGCATAGCTTGTGCGGCTTGTTGGTTTCAGAGCACCTTTTGATGAGTGGCTTGTCGAGTGGCTTGCAACATAATGGAGAATGAACTAACCATGTCGTGCTTTGGTGGTGGTGGCGGTGGATTGGGAATGGTGTTGATTGTTGGAGTTGCTTGAATGGTTTCCATCTGTTGTTGCGATATCGTTGGTAAAATGGGAGGAATTGATATGATGCTTTGACTTATGAAGGGGGTGTTGCTCAAATTCAATTGATTGATGGTTGGTAAAGGGGGAAGCCTCATGCCTTGATTGTTTGGTTGATAGATTTGTAATTTTGGACTTGTATTTAAATCTATCATTGAGAAAGGTGTTCCAAAATTCAGATTGGGCATGTTCACATTTGTACCATTGAGGTTTGGAGGAGATGATGATTCCATGCATAAATGTGAGTTTGGATAATCAAGTGGTATTGTAGCGCTTGGATAGTTTGGTTGAATTGGGTTACTTATGATGTATGAGTTGAGTTTAAACTCCATATTTTTCTTGTGTTTTGACCTAGTTGCAAAAGTGAACCTCTAAGGTGTTTAGGACCAATGATGAGATGAAGAATGAAAGGGGTGAGTGATATGGATGTTTAAACTTTTAGGAACTTTGGATCAATGCTAGACCTTAGGACTTGGTTTGGTTTGATTATGAGGATAGTTTGACTAAGTGTGTTAAGTCAAACAAAGTGATAATGCACTTGTAAACTCTAGGAAGTTGTGTTCTCCTAGAGTAAACTAGTAACAAGATGATAATTTGGCTAGATGTGTTAAGCCAAACAAGGTGATGATGAACTTGTAAACCCTAGGAAGTTGTTTTATCCTAGAGGTAAATTCACTCAAGAAGATTGATAATTTGACTAAGTGTGTTAAGTCAAACAAGATGATGTTGATTTCCAAAAGACTAGCATAAGTGATGTGTTCCAAGGTTCCAAAAGTTGTTGGTGAAATGAAATTTGATAAATTTTTGGATTGATGAAGTGTTTTGACTTGATCCTAGATGACCCTATGAGGACTTGTTGACTAGACCAAGATATTGAAGAACATGCTTTTCCCTAAGAGTAATTCAAACCAAAAGATCAATGTTCGCATAGAAAACCATAAGAAAGAATATTGCAAGCACATGTGTGGTTCAATTGTCTATTATCTTGCTTAGGTTTGGTTCTTTTTACAACAAACGCTTCTTGCTTAGTTTTTCAAATTGAATGTCCAATATCCCAATTTTCTTTCATCCCACAAAGTGCATTATGTGGAAATTAAGGAAATCAAGGCAAAGGTTTCCTAGCATTGACTTTGGGAGAAACAAATTGAGATGTCTGAATGTTTAGAAGCCTTCTAGAGATAAGAACCCCTAGGGACAAGCAGTAGCATTTGGACACCTCAAAGGTATTTGTTCTTCCAAAGGGTTTGAAATTTTGATGATTCGTTGAATTTTTGTTTTCCACTATTTTAGGTCCAAGCAAAGTGTTTTGATTCACAACACATATACAACTCTAGGCTGGAAAAGACAATATTTTTCAGGTTCCCACTTGGACGAATCTAGCTGCACATATTCTATGTGGATGACTAGATGCTTGACCACACTAGCTCCCCTCCACGACACACACTTCTCGGGTCAGCCAAGCATCAATACCCATGAATCTCCCATGGCATAATTTTCATCTCTACAACAGAACCACATGTATAATGTGGGGCAACTTCAAAGGACATGACCTTTTGCACCAACAAATAGATAGGATTTTGGCCTTTTCTAAACAAGAGGTTTTAATTCGGACTTTCCATTCATGGAGGCTGACCCATGCGGCGAGAGACCATTGTTGCCCTTCTAGTCGAAGCCAACTGCGTGATACTGGCTTTTGTTCCAGTACCCACTTTCATATCCCATCTGGAAATACACTTGGCTTTAGTGTGTTATCGGTTGGGTCGTTCCTTTGGGTGAGTACTTTTTCCCGCAAGGAGGGCTCTCTAAGATAAAAAAAAAGTGAGCAAACATATTCGTTGTTCGATCAACCTTCGTTGAAACACAAAGGGAGAACACTCACAATATGTTCCACTCACACTCGCAAACTTGTTTTGTTCAATTTTAAACCCAAAATGAAAGTGTGAAGGCAATCTTTTTGACAACTTAATATCACAAAAATACTTTTTATTCTTAAGATAGTTGTGAAGCGTGAGAGAAGTGCATACGCCTTTTAAATGATATTAATTTGCGAAAAAGATTGCAAAACATGACAAACACTTGTTCATTTTAGATCTCAAAAGTAGTGATTTTGGTTCGTTTTTAAAGAACCAAAGTGAGATGTGAGGTTTGCCTTGTCCAATTTTAACCCAAATCGAAATCTAGTAAATGTCTAAGGTTCTTTTTAACCAACTTTGAAAAGATCAAATTATTGATTGATTTTAAGCCCAAATCAAAATCTAGTAAATGTATAAGGTTCTTTTTAACCAACTTTGAAAAGATCAAATTATTGATTGATTTTAAGCCCAAATCGAAAAGTGAGTTCGTTTAAAACAGAAAACGAGAATAGAAAATGAACGCTCTAGATTGTAACTACAAGCATTAAAAAATGTTTTTCCCAAATGTTGATTTCAAAAAGAACTCCAACTCTTTTCCATTCGCCTTCATTTTCGTTTAATCAAAAAGTCAATCGTGATGTCAACCTCCGACGTCAACCTATAGAAACGCAAGGTTGTCAAAGATAGGATTGAATCCAAATAACTTTAAAGAAACTTGCAATATATAATAAAAAAAAAGGAATCATTCATGCCACGTTTGTAAAAGAAACAAGAATAATGTTTAAAGTGCTAATACAAATGGAAGGTGAACATCGAACAAGTTAACTCCCCTCGTCATCAAGTCAATTAAGTTTCTCATAGGCCTCTATGTAAAAAGAAATATGCAAGGCAAAGATTTAATGCAGAGCGGTACAAGTTGATTTAATGCAATGATCTTAGAATTTTAAGATGTCTAAGCACTTGGGACGATGTGAGACAAATATTCAAAAGATATTGAGTTAAAATAAATCTGCAGAAAACATCTTGTCAATATTTTAACACTTAAGTAGTTGAGATTGCTACGCCAAACCTGCAAAAGATATCTTGTCAACATTTTAACACTTAATAAATTGAGATTGCTACGCCAAACCTGCAAAAGACATTGACATTTGAGTCAAAATAAACAAGTAAAAAGAAATGAAAGAAGAACCCTTTTGTGGTTCAAAAGTGATTTACGCTCCTACTAATGCTAGTATAAAGGATTCGAGCAGGATGTCTGGATTATCATAAATGGTAATTACAGTTTTTGAAGAGCGGATCAGTCCATCAACATTCTGCCAATGAGACCAAACCATTTTATTACCCCTATTCTGCCAATATTCACCCGATGGTTTTCCTTCAATCTTGTGTATTGAGGTCTTCAACACCACTACAAATCTCAGATGAATTAAGCATTCAACCCTAAAACAAGTAGCTTCTCTAGGTTGGCGACTCTTTAATGGACTGTGTAAAATGTCAGGACAAACAGATTCGATGTATCTATGTGATAGCATTTGGTCCTCATAGGAGCATGAGTCATTGCCATTAATGCATTAGTTAATATTTAAATACAGACTTTTCCCAACAATTTATCGAGATGGTTGGACCCGTATGAATTTAGACTAATATGAGGCGACTGGTATGACACAAAGGCAACCTGGGGCAGCGATTTTAAGCATTTAAAACAAAAATACCAGTGGCTCGATATTTCAAGGTAAGATGTAAACAATTGGTATTCCTTATAATAATTCGCACCATGTCAAGTATCCAGCAATAATGAAGGGACATTCATCAACGCAACAACATAGGGAAAGTACGTGGACTATTTGAAAAATGTATATAATATGTTGCAGCACAGACAAGGCGCGTGAACTGTTTGACACTAATAAATGTTAGTCCAATAGACCAGTGTAAAAAAAATTAATGATTGCTTCAAACGTTAAGAGCTAATTCAATGGGCAGGTGTAAAGACAATTTTAATAGCTTTTGCTAGCTCGTAGAGATGTTATTCAAAGAATGCATTGATTGTATGCAATAAATGAATGCCTGTTCAGAGGTTTGAAAGTTTCATCTTACTTACATGTCGTTTCAGTTGAAAGAAAATGATTAGAAACAAAAATAAACACACACCTAATGCGATAATGGAAATTGAAGAGTGGCACGCATTTTTTTTTTTTTTTATGGAGGGTTCAGACCTGTGAGGCACGAAGCCTGCGAGCTACCAATCAGCGAAGGCCACCACGTAGACGTTTTAGGAACCCGAGACGGGCTCACACGTGCCAGAAACCTCTTCGGCTTAGAGCCAAGGACTGAAGGGCATCCACGCCGTCAAATTCGCCTAGGGCACGATCCTAGCCTCATCCCTTATGATGTCAGAGCCTTGCACTCAGCAAGACTTGATCCCTGGTGGGCTCATTTCGAACCTTTCAACTTCACCATAGACAAGATGTTAGACTTAAAAAAGGAAAAATAGATTTAAAAAAAAAATGAGCCTTGGCAATAGTTTGGAATATGTGAGTTGAACACATTATGGACATGTGGTAGAATTATTCAACAATACCTAATATGGATTTTCTTTTAAGTGGCATGCAATGCATTATGTTTCTGTAAGAATATCTACTGTAGGTTATGCTCAATAAAAGGATAATTTTGATTTCATTTTTCAAAGATTTCAGAAAAGTTACAGTGACTAAGTATTAATGCGGGCTAATGTTTTTATAAGTTTTGTACATTTTAATTAAAAAAAAGACAAAATAACATCTTATTTGTAACAGTTTTACAATGTTAAATATTTTTCTTATAAAAAGTACAATCATATATTATTATTTAAATATTGTATATTTTAAATCAACCTAAGTTGTTTTCAAAATACTATATAAAATTTTATATTATTATTTTATTAACAATTCTCTATTATAGTAGGATTAAAATATAAATAGAAATCTTGTTGTTATTACTAATTATATAAAAAAAATATAATGTGTACAAAAAATATATTAAATAAATTAAATCGATCTAATTTATATTCAAAAATACATTATATACAATAAGTATTTAATTAAATTTACTTATCTTATATTTGTAGTGGGATTTGGATTAATAATAATTCTTTTATCTAAAAATTTGATCAGGTTATTATCCAAATAAAAAATCTAAAAAAAAAATTAAATTGTAAAACATTCTACCAGGTCTAAAATTTTGATGGTTTGCCATTAACTATATATGGAAAAGACATAGTAGTTGTGCCTCTCAAACTTTTAAGTAATGAAATGAGTATATTTTTTGTAGTGGTTTACTTGACAAATTTACGCTGAAACTTAAAGTTTTAGGCACATTATCAAATTTGATTACACTAATATTTTGACATGCCATCAATTTATATCAATAGTTGAACATTATCTTTCTCTAATATTATATAGGAACACACTCAAATCATTAATGCCATTGTATTTTAAAGCATAAATACACTCTTAAATATGTAAATATACAATAATAGAATTAAACACATTAATATTATATATTATATAGTTTTAAACTAATCTTACTATTCATGTTATTCAAACAAAACCCTAAACCTAATCGCATTACTTTTTATTTTTAAAACAATCAATTGTAAATTTGTCTATTTTATTTTATATATGCAATTCATATAGATGGAAATAAATCAACAGTTGGCCCTCAATTGTACAATTGCATGGAGTTTGGGATGGTGTATGTAAACTTGTTTTTACAATATTTATCCTAGAATATCTATCCTAAAATCTTATTATTATGTTCAAAACTTAAAATTATATGGATGAAAATTCAAGGTATTTTCCACAATATGGAGTATTAAAAGATTATTTCTCAAATCAATTATGTATATTTAAAAAAAGGAGAAAAAATGACTATACTTCAAAATATAAATAGAAAAACTAAACATTAATATCATTAAATAAATGCAATATAATTTTAGTGTTTCATAAAATTTCTTGCTTTTAATGGCTAATAAATTGATTGAGTTCTTAAAAATATGTGACACAAGTGTTAGTACTATTAATAATAAAGTCAATAATTAGAATTACTAGTTAACAATAACTAACTTATAATAAATTATTATTATAAATAGATAATATAATATATTAATAATTAATAATTTAATATATAAAAATTTAACTTTATTAATATTAATATTTAAAGTCAATTTTAATAATATATATATCTGGAAAATTCATCAAAATAATAATAATAAAGTTGTTTTATTAATAACAATTACTAATACTTATAATAATAATATTTGATTATAAGTTTAATTAACATATAATTAGGATTAATTTATTAATAATACATTTAAATTATTAGAATAATAATTAACTATAAATAATTATAGTTGGGATTAAGGTTATCTTCTTATTATTATTAAGTATAATCATAATTTATTATAATAATTAAAATTTATCTATAAATCTAAATTTTATTATAATAAGGATTAGGGTTTGAGGTAAGGATGTTATTAGGATTATGATTAGGATTACTTTTAGAGTAAGGGTTAAGGTTAGATTTATAATATAGGTTTGGATTAGGGTTATAGTTAGGGTTAAGGATAATATTAGAGGTATATTTAGGGCTATGATTAGAGATATAATTAGGTTTAGTCATAGGATTATTGTTAATATTAAGATTGAACCCTAACCCTTATATTAACCATTAACCTAATTAAACCCTAACCCTAATTAAATCATAACCCTAATTAAAATTAAATTCAAATTCAAATTGAACCCTAACCCTAACCTAACCTTAATCATAACCTTAATTGAATATGATCCCTAACCCTAACCCTATTTGAACCCTAACCTTAGCCATGACCCCAAGCTTTATTATACAACCCTAAACCTAACCCTATTTGAGCCATAATTGAGCCCTAACCCTAATTATAATCATATTTCTAACACTAACTATAATTCTAATGGTAACCTTAATTCTAACTATAAGTCTAATTGAACCCTAATTCCAAATCTAACCCTAACCCTAAATATAATTGAACCCTAACTTCATCCCCTATTAAACCTTAAACAAAATTGAATGGTAACCCTAACCCTAATTTAATTAAGCTTATAAGTAGAAGTAGGGTTTAGTTAAGATTAGAGATAGAATTATTGTTAGGGTTAGGTTAGGGTTAAATTAGGGTTAGAGTTCAATTAGGGTAAGAGTTAGGGTTTAATTAAGGTTATAGGTAGAATTAGGCTTCTCATTAAGTATTTCAAGTATATTATTGGTGATTAATATTTGTATAAAATATCTTAATTGTAACACTAATTATTTTCTTAGTGCAATAAGCACCTTGATAATGACAACTCTCGGCTTATTTTATATATTAATATTTAATATGTATACTAGTGGTTTATTTCATGTGGATCTGCCATGTTGAACTTAGGTTATTATTTCTCAAAGAGGAAAACTTAAAATTATTTGGATAGAAATGATATGACTGAGTAGAAGGAGGATGAGGGACCAAAGAGTCATTGTTGACCTTCGGAAGAGGAGTAGTGACAAAATCTAGGGAAGGAGGTGACGCATTCGTTACAAGGATGGTGCAAGCCAAAGTAGAATAAGATGCAGAAGAAAAAGAAGATTATTTGTGACCATCATGTGGGACAAGGTCATTCTCTAACTTGCAATTAAGCAAAGGATGTGGAATCCTCGCATCAAAAGAAGAAGAAGCAAGAGAATGAGGAGCCATAATAGTCATGAAATTTGTATGAGGCATGTAAACAAGCTTGGGGAAAGAAGGAAGATCTTGTGAAGAGGTGATCAAAGGAGGATTTGAGGAAGCAGTGATGAAAAATTGCACCCACTTACAGTTAGATTCATCAAGGTCCATCGAGGAAGCCAAAATAAAGACAAAGGCAATGGGACTGAAAGTAGAAACAAAGGTGAAAATAGAGACAAGAATGAAGACAAGAGAAAAATTAAAGGTAGAATCAAAAGGCTCCCCCTCAATCTTCTATGAGGCCTCATGTTCCTGGGACAGTGCCCATCAGTCACGTTTGTGCTTGTGCACAAGAGTGATCCCACAATATCGATTTACAATTTTTTGCCAAATTAGACATTGAATAGAATTTTTTTAACTAAATATTCACTTTCAGAAACCTATAGCTACTAAACCATGAGGAATTTGAAGATGATGCAAATTAGTGATTTGTGATATTTTTTTCGTAGATTCTAAATATATATTTTTTAAATTTTTGGAATCAAGTTGCATTTCTTTTTCCATCTCCTTTGAAAACTATTTTTTACAAGTAAACACCATCTGGAAAGAGTGACATGTACTTGCTAACACAATTTTTTTTCTAAGAAGGATAAACTTCTATTTTTTATGAATTTGGATTTTGTAACTACAATATCTAGTGCATGCAATTGGTTTCATAGTGTTTTATTGAATATTTTTTCTTAATTAAGTTTTGAATTCAGACTAGTTACAATTTAGACATAGGTTTACTTGCTAACACATAACTTTTTTTGTATGTATCGAAATCCAATTTTTTTTGTTGGATTAAGGAAATAAATATCTAGTGCATCGATATTTTTCAATTTTTTTGATAATCTACTATTTTTCCATATGTGCAGAACATAGAGCTTGACTTTCAGTGAGAAACATATGTTTAATTAAACTAAAAAAAATACAAATAAAACCAAAACATATTAAAATTATATTCGATGGATAGCTCATTTCGAGGACTAGTATCATCTAGTTGGGCCTGTGAGGTTTCCTCCATTTTCATCTTCAACCCAAGCTTCAAAAGGAAATTTTTTGTAGAAATTTGGTAGAAGAGGGGGAGAAGGGAAAAAAAGGGAGGTTCTATCAAAAATAACTTTGCTAGAAGGGGGGTTGCGCTAGAATCCCCCTTTTAGAAAACCCCCATTTAAATAAAATTAAAAAAGAAAACCCATTAAAGTGGGGTTCACTAGAAGGGAGTTCTATCGAACCCCCTCCTTCTAGTGAATCCTTTAAGAGGTTCATGAGAACCCCCTTCTATCCAACCCCCTAAAGTGTTTTGTTTTTGAAAATTCATTTTTCCTTCCTCAAACTAATTGTAAACTAGTTTTTTGGGATCACCCACAAGTTGATTACAATGACTACTGGGAAAAGGAATAGTAGGCTAGGAAGATTCTAGGTGATCCTATTCAACCAAAGGAGTAGTCTCCATGGCCATTTCCAATGAAATAGGAGGCTCCTAAGGAGGGATAGGGGGAGGAGCAGAGACATTGATAAGGGTCTCAGCGATGGGATCCTTTCCATTTACTACTTTTAAAGTAGGTGGAGGAATAGGAGGAGGCCTCAGAGGTTGAGATGCTAGAAAAATAGAAGAAGGAATGAATCTAGATATATGCTTCCCCTTACCATATAGGGTGGATTGGGGGATAGTGGGTGAAATTGGGAGTGGGAAGACTTGCGTCTAAGACTTCCACAATACAGGTGCCTTTCCCTTTCCTGTGCAAAGAATAATAGAAGGAATTAAGGACACCATTGGAGGTTGTGAGGTCATAAAATAATAAGGTATATGGGTCGGATCATGTCTATCCTTAGCATTTGAAGAGGAAGGTGCAGAGGAAAAGGCATGTTGTTGCATGCACACAGAGGCCTTCATGGAAATAACATGAGAATAAGTTGAGAAAACAAAATTAGGGGCCATGACTCTCATCTTGTACCTATAATAGGCCTTTTAGAATAAGTCTCCACTAGGTGATAGAGGTCTAATACACATGGGCCAAAAATGATCCACAAAGAAGCCCCCATGTGACACAAGTGGTTTATATCCAATATCTTGAATAGTGTACATTTGTCATCATGAGGATATTTTACATTTATGAACAATTGAAGTTATGGCATTCATGGATACTAGCCATGGAATTACTAGTCTTACCTTGAACATGTTAGATTTAGGTATCACAAAAATTGTGATAGTAGAGAAGGGGGATTTTCTACTCCCAAGTCTCTAAGACACCACAAAGTCTAAAGGGAGTGAACTACCCTAAAATATCTCAGACTAACTAATAAGTTAAAAAGGATAGAGCTCAAATGGTGGGATAAAAAGGTGAGAGTTCTAGAATAAAAGACAATAGTTCACAAATGTTTTTTGGAAAGACTGGCAAGTTCTTGGCTAAAGTACGACAGTGTGGCACATAGATGATAGTGTGACATGTTTGAATCCTAGAGGTGTGCTACCATATCATATGAACTAAAAATTGAGAATGCCACAAAAATTAGAAAAGTGACTACTTTTAATCTAACTGCTAAAACTCTTGGAATGTGGGAAAATAATAGACTATAATAGAGATTAAAATAAAGTAAACTAAGTGAAATATAAATGATAAAGCAAGAGAATAAGAGATAGAAAATTATCACAATAGAATAAGCAATGAACCTCTAGAAAATAAATATCTTTGACACTTGCACAAATAAGACCGAGGAAAATTGTTGGGGTTGTTTAGGGGCTTGCCTCAGTCAAACCCCCATTTTGGTGTTCCCACCTCCATGAACAAGTAGATAAATAGATAGAGAAAATAATAGGCACTAAAATATATAAAAATACAAGATAGATAAATGCATAGACAAGGGATGTGAGAAATCCCAAGATTCTCAAAGACACAAGACATGAGAGATATCACCTTCAAGGCTTGACAAATCCAAAGAGAGAGAGAGACAAATGTGAGAACTAAGAGAGTAGCATAGATCATTGTAAGAACATGAGTGTTGTAGCAAGCTATAGAGAGCTATGCAAGCAAGAGAGAAAGAGAAAGAGAATAGAAAAATGTCCAAAAGAGACCCAAAAATATCAAGAAGACCAAATGAATTGAAAAAATAACTTTTAAAGAGAGATGAGGATGGAAAAGAAGGTTCTTGGGCCATTACATGGAATCTTGAGCTATTACAACTAAAAAAGGTAAGTGACAAGTGGAAAGGAGCTAATAAATAGTCATTTGAATTTTGAAATGTCGTAGGATGCTAGCATGGAATACTAAAATCAACACAACATGCTAGGGTCTAGATAAATCACTCGACAAAATAGTGAGAATGAGGAAGACACGAGGTTTGAGGCAAATCTAATGTACAAAGGTAGTTGTTGAAAAGGGTTCTTCAGCATCTTGAGAGGGGAGAAGACTGATGCGAGGGCTAAAATGACCCTACAAAAATACTAAGGGAGTGGACACTTATGTGTATGCAAAAATGTAGGTGAAATTCCAAGAGGTGCAATTTTACGACATTATAGAGACATCGATAGTTTTAGGCCCAACAAGGACCAACAAATAAATTGAACCAATAGGATGTAAAAAAACCCACCATGAGCATAGATGGTGGTCTTTGAATCCTCATAATTTTTCTTATGTAGATTATTGATAAATAGGGTCTCCTCCATAATAACAATACCATAGCAATTACGATGTTTCTATTGAACTGAGTTGGGACGTATATCATAGAAGGTTTCCTATTAAGAGGTATGTCATATGGTGTGAAGGTTATGTCAAGAATTTTTTCCACACGACCTGAAGGAGTAATAGAGGTGAATGAGACCATGTTCATGTACTTAGAAGGGCTAGGATTAGAAGATGAATAATCCATTGTTATCAAATTAGCAGAGTGGAAAGGAAAGTGATCTATATATATCTATAGTTGGTTGTTAAGATTGGGTAGAAATTTATTTGAATTTTGTTTCTTACCATTGATTCAAATGGTGCAACTATCTATGTGGTCTTGAATGACATGTATAAGATGCACACATCATTCATTATCATGACTAGGGACTCAATGGTATCGAAAAAACTTTTGTGCATCATACTGACTTAGATAAGGTTTAGAAAATGGTCTTATTTATGGGAGAGAGATTAGGCCATATTTTAATATCTTTTGAAGAACATCGGCATAAGACCCATATAGTTTTCTGAAAATTCTATTTCATCCTTTATAATTTTTTTGGTAGGAATGCAAACCACATTCACTTCTTCTTTATTTTTTTAGGCTCCCACAAAACAAGCATGACTAATCAATTATCAAGATGTGAGGATGGGGAGGGACCCTTATACTGCATCACCATTTGTTGGTATTCTCTTAATGCAACACACAAATGGGAAAAGAGAGGGTATTTCATTAGGATAAATTTTTCTTTCAACATGGGTAATAGGTTTCCGATGAACACATGTTGAACATTATAATTTGAAAGGCATAAGAGATTTGGGAGAAAAAGGATTGGTATCAAGAAATAAAATCAGTTACCTTTTCATGAGTCCCCTCCTTACAATGAACATGATCAGTAAAAGTATTCTTCGTCTCGATGTTTTCTTGGAACTATTGTAAGAGTTGATTAACCAATTGATCGAAGGAAAAGATGGAGTTGTCAAGAAGTTAATGGCACCACTCCAATGTAGCACCTTGAGGTACCATAGGAATAGCTTTGCTAAGAAAGCATCCTAATGGAAGAAATTAGTACACATGGTAGCAAAGGATGAGAGATGTGTCTGCGGGTCACCCCTACCATTGTACTTATAAAAATTAGGAATTTATATCCCTAGAGGGATGGGAGTATTTAGAATCATGACAGATAAAGGACTATGGTGATAATATGGCTTCAATTTGGATTGAGAGGTAGAGCTAGTCAAGCTAGCCAATTGCAATTGCATTTGTCCCATGTTTTGAAATAAAGAAATCAAGACAAGATCAGATGATGGATTCTGAATAGTTGAGGTGGTAGAGGCTCTATTTTCAGACATAGGGATCTTGTATCCCAAAGGAATACAATTCACTCTGACTCTAGGACCATATTTGGGCACCTTATTTATATTGCCAATAGTGGTGAAAGAAGGAATAAAAGGACCAATGTATACCATATGCAGACACTCCCATAATAGGAACATACAACTATGTGCCAGTGATTTCCAATTGATCATCCTAAGGGTTACCTAAGATAGAAGTGTACGAGAGGATATTGGTCTCTACCAAGTTATCTATCTCATGAAGTAGCTCAAGACCTTTGTGGTTTGAGATGAGAAATTTTCTTAGACCACAAAGGATAGGAGTAGCTTTGGTGTATGCATCATCTTTTCTTAGAGACTCCAAACTCTTTTAACTTCTCTTCTAAAGACTAGGCCTGAAAAAAGGGAAACCGGAGAGTGGACTCATGGTCTATGGGAGAGGAAGAGCTAGTAGGAGGGGTGCTTGGTTGAGGATTTACTTGAAATTTTATTAAAGGATGATCAAAATAAAAATGAGGGGTATAACTAGGTGACAATCTTGTAGTGAACTGATCAAACTCAAGACTAGAATGGGGTGGACTAACCTATCTTCTTGAACCCATATCTAGATGTTGATAACTTCTTCTAACTACATGTCCAGAAGTCTAGTACACTAGGTTATGAAACTTCTAAAAGTGTCACAACACTTGGTCAAAGGAACATCCAAACAAGATTGAAGAAAATTTTCAACAAAAGATTAGGATAAGAAAAATTCATATCGGGTTCACCATAATGTAGAGGAGAAAAAATAACACCCCATCATCAAGGGAAAATGTTGCTCAACTACCTCAAGGACAAAATCTTAGGTGACAAAATGGGAAAACAAGGGAGATTGCTTATATTTTATGCTTTGTGGTAAATTAAGAGATACATTTTTTAGGGACCAAAAGAGTAGGATTCAAAGGTCTCGTGAGAAAATTGGCAAGCTCTCAGCCAAGGATGAAAATGCAGCATGTGAACATCCCTACTATTGGAAGAATGAATAATGTTCCCTCCAAATATATTGTCATAGATGCCAACATTGGTTATTGACTATATAATCAGTGCATCCATACTAATCTAGTATCTTGGTCTAGAAATCTTTGCAGTAAAAGGGAATTCTTGATGATTCTTTGATATGATGATCAGGAATGTTAGGTACAAGTATAAATGAGTTTTCAACATGTTTTTGTGTTCCAGTTGAACTATCTTGATGATAAAAATTTCGTGTTCATTTGGATAAAAAGGTTTATCTTTTGTGTGTTCCTCTTTAGGTCCGGGCTGACCTAATTCTTGGTTAACATTTTTTGTTCTATGTGTCAAAAGGAATTGTGTATTAAGCTAGCAAGACATTTGTAATTTGAATATAACCTCAATTACGCTGACCTAATTGATAAAGGAAGTTATGCCTGTGTATATATTTATGATGGTCAAAGCGATGAAAGTAATAAGAGATGATATGCAATTAATGCAACACATATAATAGTGTGAAGTTAATGATAGTGTTTTTATACCGACAACCGAAGCAGAGTTTTGATATTTTCAGAGCATAATTGGAACTACTTTCAACACTTTGTAGGTGCACTTCTTTAGTTCATTTTGGCAGTGAGCCACATCTTTTGTATCTTGGGATCAAGCCACATTCTATATTCAGGTTGTGAGCCTTTTCAAGGATAGTGAGTCTTGGTAGTGAGCCCTTTAATATCTTATAAATAATTATAATATATTGTGAGCTAATCATCACCGTTGTTTTTCCCATTTTGGGTTTTCCACATAAAAATCTTGGTGTCAATGTGTTATGATCCCTTTTATGTTTTGGTTCACTATTTCATTTAGATGTGGATTGATAATTGGATGGTTAATAATTAATTTGGCTAGTAGAATACCGATTCACCCCTCCTCTTAGTATTCAGTATATTAAATTATTGGTATCAGAGCTTAGTTCCTCCAAAAATGTCATATAGCTTGAGAAAGGTCCTAGAAATTGTATATATGGTTGGAAAATATCATTATGTTCCTTCAGAAGAAAAATCTTTATCTGAGGAGATCAATTTCGCCCTTGAGGAATTAAACAAAATTGAGGATGAGAAGGAAATTTTGAAAGGGAATTTGAAGGAAGCAAATGATTGCATCAAGAAGCTAAGAGAGCAGATCAAAAAATTCAATGATAGGCATAGAGATGTTAGTGATAAGTTGAAGAAGGCTAATGAGGTTATTAATAGACTGAAAGTAGAAATAGAAGAAAAGAAGCAAATTGAAGATTGTTAATAATTTGAGATCTAGAATAATATTAATGATTGTATAAATATTGAGAAAGAAGTGGTAACCTTAAGAGCTGACCTAGAAAAAGCGAAAGCCCTTGAAGAAAGGTTCAATACAAGAAAGGTTCAATACAAGTTCTACAATACTTGATCAGTTGATTACATCTCAGAAACTTGCTAAAGACAAAAGTGGTCTAGGACTTGAAGAATTTAAAAGCTGAAAGACTAAAATCATTTTCAACAAAGTAGAAAATCAAAGGAAAATTCAAAGGAATGCTTATTGAAGAAATGACCAAAGGACCAATACCGGAAGGATTCCCATCCAACAAACTAATGCTCAAAGGTACCTATCTATTAATGGTTTTTATTTCTCGTGCAATAAATTCGGTCATAGAGTAATAAAGTGTAGAAGTAGGATGAACCAGAAAAGAACAAGTCAAAATGTTGGATCATTTTTTGGATAATTTTATGTTTCCAACAAGTTTGGGCATAGAGCCATCAAATGTAAAAGTCAGATGATGATGAATAGGTTTATTACTCTAGTAGAAGAATTCAAATATTTTCAAGGCTACTATTACACATGCAATATCTTTGGAAACAAGGCTAATCAGTGCAGGTCAAAGATGAATCCAAACTCTTTTGATCAAGGATATGTTGTGTGCCACACTTGCAAAAAAATAGGACATATCTGAAAATTTAATAGAAGCAATATTGGGAAGAAACTAATTTTGGAATAGAAGAAAAAGCCTAAGAGCAAGGTAGAACCTAAAGAAGTAAGAAAAGAAATGACAATAATTTTGAGGAAAAAGGAACAACTTGAGAATAAGGATGAGTCAAATAATCCTGTATCTACATCTAGTGTAGATACCTCTTCTAAGAACTGAAATGAGTAATAGCTTCAGGGGTAGTAGTCACAAAAAAATATAACAAGCCCCCGATATATGAGGTATCTTGTGATGACATAAGGATATGTGATTTGAATCTTTATTTTGATGTATTTGAGAAAATTCGACAAAAAACAAGTAAAACAAAAGAATTGAGGAGCTCTCCTTGGTCTACAATGCATCTTACAATGTGGTTGATAGCTTAATAAATGAAAAATTAGGGCAAAATATGCAAACAATAAAGAAAGAGACTATGTTAAAGAAAAAACACATTTGTGCAATTTGGGAGAAGCAGTGCAAGTTGAAGTACTAAGAAAGAAAGCAATTCAGAGCACTGTACATCGAAACCCTAGTTCTCAACAAGCAAAAAGGTATTCTCTGTTGTTTGAATTCCATGTTTTTCAAAGATTGAAGGAAATCTTTGCTAAGATCATTCAAGTTTATTTGGGAAATATGGCCACTCCTACTATTGTGGAAATTTCTAAGAGGCCCCAACCAAAGTTTAAAATATTTTCATGGAAATTATATGAAAATGATCCAATGGGTGCATTCTCACACATTTTGAGTCATGTGCTATTGATTAGAGATCCAAGAACATACATTTGTGGGAAGCTCAAAGAATTTGATCACCAAGAGTTGAAGGATTTATAAGATAATGAGTTGACTGATGACTTACTACTCAAGTCAAAATATGAAAAAATAGTTCGAATGAAGCTGAATGTTTGGAACTAGTTCCAAAAATTTTCTAGCAAGAGTGAGGCTAAATTTGTTAGAATGGTTGTTAGTAGGGTTCGCAACAATCTTGTGTGGATAAATGAACCAGTGATTATCAATAAGGATGAAATTTGAGTTGTTATCAATTTTTGTGACACTAGTGCCATTCCAGTACTAAAAGTAGCAAAAAATGATGAGGTCACAAGGTTAATTGGTACCAAGTTTGACGTAAGATCTTTAACCATGGAATATATCACAAACCCTTCCATCAAGTATGCTACCATTATTGTTGGGAAAAAAGTCTACTTCACGAATAAAGTTAACTTTGTATCAGCCACGACAATTCACACAACATATGAAATGGTGGTGAATGGAAAGGATTTTGATCTTTGTGAGTTGTTGAGGTTGCAACTTACGGAAAACCTGAGTATGAAAAAGGCGAAGGGACATGTCGTTAAATTTGACACTCTTTTTTTTTGGTTTTTATTCTGTTTTCTAAAGGAGATGCCTGGAAGAAAGAACATAATATGGGATAACACTAGGCCAGTTGCACATCAAATTAGTGATTATCTATGGAGTCTAGGATAATTTAGGGCCTAGAACAATGCCCTAACTACATTATGTGCAGTTTTTCAGAATGAAATGAATGAAAGAGATAGGATTCGAAGGAATTTGGTGAAAATATATGAAAAGGAGATAACATTTCTTGTATCTACTGATGAATACATCTTTAAGGCCGTAGAACCCAAAATTCATTGGATTGAACCTATGGGATATGAGATTGAAGAGAAAATGGTAGAGAGACACATTGAGATCCTGTTGGCTAGTCCCAAACATCCCTCTCTACCTAGGCTTGGTACATATGAGGAGAAATCTAATGAAATTCACCTAGAAGCTGCAACACCTTAATGAAGAAAGAAAATTGAAGCTTTCATCCAAGACATAGCATACACTAAGGAAGATATAGTACAGTTGAAGGAGGCTCTTGATAAAAGGAAAGCCAAAATTGCTGAACAATCCTCCAAACCTAGAAAATTAGGAAGTCTATCTTCTGGTGCTACACCAACACTTATTTCTAGCTTTGTTGCACCTAGTGTTGCTAATGTTGTAAAAGGGAAAAGGGAAGAACAAAGAATCCCTAAATTTATTTATGTTAGTGGGCCCCTACCACTCCCAGTACCAGGGCATCTAAGAAGAAGGACACACTTGTTGCTACACAATCTACTTCTTCAAGATGAAGAAGAAGAGTGAAATAAAAAAATCACAAGAAAAGAAATTTGAGTGATGCTATTGACGAAGAAATTGCACTTGGTCTAAAATTGGAGAATCAGTTGAAAATAAATAGAAGAGGTAGTACCTTTGGTGAAGAAGCCAAGATCAGTATTGTTGTTTCTACAAATGAAGATTCGAAGAAAGAGGATACTTAACGAATACATGTACATGCAGAGAACTATGAATAAGGCTCATCTGACCCTATGGAGAACATGCCTAGTTCTCCTTTGGTAAGAAATCATCCACCCATTTTTCTTGGAACATTAGTGAAAAATATGATTGATAATGATCTTATACCAACTATTGAGTTATATGATGAAGCTGATGATGAAGGAAAATAAACTATCATAAATGATTTTTCTCAATACATAGTTATCTGTACAACATAAACATGGACACCATACAATAAAAATTTATTGAAAATGTGTGGAAAGAGCTAGTAATTAGAAGGAAGGAAGCTTTAAATGTTGAAAACAAAATGAGAAGTGAATTCATAAATTTTTTTAGTTCAACTTAGTTAGAGATAGAAGTTACAAATCTGTTGAAAAAATGTTATACATGGTTCAGAGTCAAGTAAAGAGTCAACATGTTAATGTCTAAGGAAAAATTTAATATGTGGAAAAAGTAAGGCAAGAAACTCATGATGTTATTAGGAAATTAGCAAGGAGCCATGGGACAAGAACCAACTCTCTGTCTCACACTTCTCAGACTCAGGAACGTGCTATAGCTACAAAAGTAATGGATAAACCTATCTTGGAAACCGTTGATGAGAAAATTGGTGCTTCAAAGACCCCTACCCCTTAGATGGACATAGACGAAACTATTAGTAAGAGGTCTGATGATCATCATAAGGATCAATCCGGTGAAAATAAAGAAGAGCATCAAGAATCCATCGGGAACAAAGAATAGGAAAACAAAGAAGTAAATGAAGGGAGTAAAGACAAAGAAAATAATAAAGACAAGGATGATAAGGATAGAAGGAAGGAAGAAAAAATAAAGCCATCTGGTGATGAAAAATAAGATAAAAAATAAGAAGGAAAAGAAGAGGAAGATAAGGAAGCCATTCCAGCTAAAGGTGAAATTCCCAAAGGCCCTGAACTATCAAAGAAATCTGGAGAGCCATCTAGAATTACTCTTAAAGGTCTTCTTTCAAGGAAAACTATAATCCAACTTGCGCTTCCACCTTAGCTAGTCAAGCTACCATCTCACCCAAGTTATGTGGATTTGACTAAGATCACACCTAGTCACAAAATTAAGCTAAGTGACACTTTTCTCAGATTTGTCAAATATGAGGCTATAGTTAGATCAAAGAGTTGATGAGTTGATAAATTAAGCTATCAAAGCTCCACAAGAGACAACCCCCAGTGTTACTCTAGAAAAATATTTAGCTGCAATTGAAAATTTGAGGCTTATTATTGATTTTGCTAAAGATTACACATCCAATCTCAAGGTGCAAAGAACAAGAGAAGTGGAGTTGAATTTTCTAGAGAAAATATTACTATGTCTACAAGATAAGTGTACTATTTTACATGAAAAAGTTGTGGAAAATTTGAAAGAGGTAAGAGAATGTGATGAACAATCTCAACTACTATTTGTTTACTAGATGAAATGGTCGAAATCCACTTAGAGTATGAAGGATCTAATGGACTCAATTGAGTCTCAACTTGTTGATGTCTCCAAACATTAGAAGATTGTCGATGATAGAAACTATGTTAGGTGGGTTTCTATTGTAGATCTTCAAAATAAGTTTTTCATCTTGTAGAGGAAGAAGGAAGAGGCTATGAGGCGGTATGCCCAACTTGGAAATCTATTCATGTCCAGACATGTTACTATATCAAATGCTTTGATGGAGGCGAAAAAACTTGAGAAAATGAACTTCACCCCATCCACTTTGGAAGAAGGAGAAGAATGCCTAGGAAAAATAGATTTTTTGTATAAAACACTTTCCAGGGCTAAAGGTATCTAGGATGATGGAAATTTGTCTTAGGAAGTGATTCTCAAAGAGTTACAAGGTACCCCCAATTCTTGTATTTGAAAATTTTCCCCATCCTTTTTCCTTGATGTCAAAGGGGGAGAGGAGAAGAGGAGAAGAATAGATAAAATAATATGTTAATATTTCTATACATATGTTAGGGGGAGTTGAGCATAATTTTCTTTTTCAAGCAAGTCTCATTTTTGGCACATGTTGCCATCAATGACAAAGGGGAAGATTGTTGGAAGAATGAAGAAGCTGCCCTCCGAATTTGTTATCATTGATGCCAACATTGGTTGGTTACTGACAATGTAATCAATGTGTCCATACTGATCCAATATCTTGATCCGAAAATGTTCGTGGTAAAAGGGAATTCAATGAGTCTTTGATGTGATGATCAGGAATGTTAGGTATGGGTATAAACAAACTTTCAACATGTTTTTATGATCCGATTGAACTATCCTGATGACAAAAAAATTATTTTATTTTGGTCGACAAGGTTTACCTTTTGTGTGTTTCTTTTTAGGTTCAAGCTAACCTATTTCTTGTTTAACACATTTTGTTCTGTGTGAGCAAAGTAATTTTGTATTAACTCGATAAGACATTTGTATTTTGAATATACCATCAATTAGGTTAACCTAATTGATAAAGGAAGTTATGCTTGTGTATTTATTTATGATGGTAAAAGTGACAAAAGTAAGAAGAGATGATATACAAGTACAAGTGTAATAGTGCAAAGTTAGTGATAGTGTTTGTATACCAACAACCAGAGTAGAGTTTTGATATTTTTAGAGCATAATTTGAACTACTTTTAGAACCTTATAGGTGCACTTTTTTAGTTCATTTTCGCAATGAGCCACATCTTTTGTATCTTGGCATCAAGCCACATTTTGTATTCAGGTTGGAGCCTTTTCAAGGATAGTGAGTCCTGGCAATGAGCCCTATAATATCTTATAACCGGTTATAGTATATTGTGAACTAATCCTCACCGTGGCTTTTCCCATTTTGGATTTTCCATGTAAAAATCTTCGTGTCAATGTGTTATGATATTTTTTATGTTTTGTTTCATTATTTCATTTAGATGTGGATTGATAATTGGATGGTTAATAATTAATTTTTCTAGAAAAATACTAATTCACCCCCCTTCTTAGTGTTTGATATATTCAACACTCGTGTCACGTTACATAGTCTCGTATGAATCATTTTTTTTTTGCTCATAGAAAACAAAGATCTAACTAGCTATTCAGTGAATAAGATCTTAGATGCATGCTAAAATAATAGAATAATGAAAATAGTAGAAAAGGAAATAACATGCATAGATGAAATGAAATGACAAGGAGAAAAAGAAGAGAAGAACTCACAAGAGGTCCATATAATGAATCCTCATGCAATGCTCCAAATTTAAAATCTACACACACAAAAACATGAAAATTGTTGTAGCTTGCCTCAATAAAACCCCACATAGTTGTTCCCACCTCCATGGACAACTGGATAGATAGATACACAAAATAAAATAGACAAGTTGAAGGAAATAGATAGAAGTGAAAAAGATATAAATGGACAAGTTAGAAAATTTATCAGTGTACCTTGTGCAATGTGCTCCCTTAAAGCCTTGATCCTTGGTATGTGATATAGTCGTCATTGTAAAATTTTCACTTCTAGGGGTGATGGTGTTAGCTCTTAACACTCTCAAACTGCAAAAGTGAAAATAAATGGATAAAAGGTAAAAAAATTATGACTTATAGCTAAACTTAGCATTATACTTCTCATATCACACTCTCTTAAAATCAACATAATTTGATCTTGCTAGCTCTGATTTATATGTTTCTCATTGTGTTGGAATTATAGTGCTACTATCTTTCATGTTGTATACTTGTTGGTGCTTGGTGTTATTTTTTTATGAACCTACCATAAACATCTTCATCAAAAACCTAATAATTTTGATGTAGCAAGATTGTTATCTAGATTTCAACTCCATAAAGAAAGTGGAAACAAGGGGTGTGCATCTACCTTTGAATTTCATTCTCTTTAGAATTATTAGACTAATGCATTTTTTGTATGTGTAAGATGGTTTTAATTTCTAATAATTTAGTTTTGCAAGATGCGGTTCCTAGCATTATGGTTCTATAGATTAATGTAATGGGGGATTTGTTCTCTCATTTGGTGAATGTTATATGTCCTCTACAATATCCTTTTGGATATATTTTTATGATACAATTTACTTTCAATACTTTATCTCTCATATGCATGTAGTGTCATATGACTACTAAAATGGGGGATAAATGTGGCATCAGAAATTGTACACCCTTTAAGGTGAAAGTATAATTTCACACTCTGTTTAGAACTTTCTTAGGTGACCTTTTTCATTAATTCATTTTATACATTCCCTAGCCCTAAAATCCCTATCAACCTAGGATAATATGTCTATACTACCTTAGAAAATGCTTTATTGATCAAGAATAATCAAATAAACTTTGACAAGTGCTCTAATATTGGAGAAGTCTTGATTTTAGTAGACCTGAAACACCCAAATTAATTTTTGGTGAGTGTGAAAGAGTTGGATAGGAGCACCCCACACCCTTGTCTAGATATTTTACCCAACAATCATAATTTCCTATTTTTATCGATCTCTAATTTAAGAGATGTAATTTCAAATTTAAGCCTTAGTGGTAAATTAATATTGAAAAATAAAATTATTGTAAGATCAATATACACCTCTAAAACCATATGATTTTCTTAACAATATGATTGGTATACGTCCACATAGATATTATCATAAATAAAATTAGGAGGTTAGCTTTTCACATTAATCCTCTAAGAAAATAAATGCAAATAATAAATCTAAGCAAATTTTAGCATCATAATGACAATAAATTAAAATTTATAAGAAAATGAAAGAAGAGTAGTAGATGGATGAAAGAAACAAAAACGTATGTGACGAAAACCTTTTAGGTAAAATAATTCCAACACTCCAAGTCATTCAACCAATATTTTAATTTACAACAAGAATATTTAATAATACACTTGTAGGCTCAAAGTCTGAATATGGAAGTCTACAGAGGATATCCAATAGCATAACCTTAAAATAGAAACTCCTCACTTTTCCTCTCAAATCACTACCCTTTAGTTCCAATGTATAGGTAAAGACGCCCATGCAAACCATACATGTTTTGCTAGAATATTTAGTGAAAAATATGAACTAAGTGGTCAATAACGAAAGAGAACTCATGGCATGTGTCCAAGAATCACAAAGCATCATTTTGGAAATGTTAAGACCTTTCTTTTGAATATGGGCATCTAATTTTACTAGAGGATAAAAACAACCCAATGAAAAATGAAATAAGAACTTCCCAAATTAAAATAAGGCAACCAAATTTTTACACAATGTAGTGTAGAAAAATGTATCCCTTTACATTTTCACATTTTTTTGGGCCCTTGTGAGCTAAATGGACCTAACTTTACCTTATTTAGGTTGTTGTAAGGTGTTTTGTTACACTTTCACACTAATCTAGGGTTTTATTGGGCTTGTTTATGTCTTTTTTGGCCTTATTTTGTATCCACAAGCCTTAATTAATGCATCTTTCTG
Source organism: Sequoiadendron giganteum (assembly GCA_007115665.2). Lineage (NCBI taxonomy): Eukaryota > Viridiplantae > Streptophyta > Pinopsida > Cupressales > Cupressaceae > Sequoiadendron > Sequoiadendron giganteum. Next base: position 651,932,686 of record CM021106.1, on the reverse strand, counting down.
AGATTAATCCCAACATTTACCAAAATTCAATCATAATTCATGTTTTTTTGGATTGTATGGCCCATATTTGGTGATTTGAGACTCATCTGCCACCTTGGGTGTATGTTTCCACCTAATTTTCAGGGCCCCAATTTGTATTTCACATTAATCTAAGCTTTTCTTAAAAAATGTGTCCCAAGCTTAACCTAATGGGAGTCATACACCCCAATTGGTGTATGAGTCCCACTTAGCTTATTCCTAAATTAAATTAAAATTATTGGTGGGATTTTATTCTCCTAGATTTGATGTCGGCTAGTAGTGTTGTTGTTTCAAAAAAAATTGCATAAACAAGTATAAATACAAGTTTTTTCACATATTTTCTCCTAGCAAGTTTACAAGTCACCTAGAAATTCAAGAATTCTAGAATTCAAGAGAATTCAAGAGTTGATTATCAAGTATTTTGGAGCATTATTTAAGTATCAAGCATCATGTCAAAGTCATCATGCATCATGTTTGTTTTTGAGCTAACATTTGTGATGTAAGGTTCGAGGATTCAAGCAAGCATTCCATTTTGATGAATCTCAAGATTGTGAAACCTTGAAAGTTGCATATTATGTTAATGCATTTAAATGGAATGATGATGATTATTCGATGTCATGTATATGATGCAATACTATGAGATGATTATATTTTCTTAAAGAAAATGATTAATGAAAATTCAATGATATGATCACAAGGTAATGTTTTCCAGTCTAACTACCTATTTGTTTCCTTCAGTGAAATTGCAAGAGAAAACCTAACACCTTCCGAGAAGGAGGGGGAGTAACACTTGGGAGAAGGGTGAAGTTGTGAATTCTCTGGAAATTCCATCTAAGCTAATGTTGGTCAAGTATTGTTTTCGAAAACTAAATAAGTCTAGGGATGTCTCTAGCATGCTTGGAGGTAAGTCAACCCAGGACAATTGAGTCTTGTTCATCCATTGTGTTGGTATGGCTTTTGTAGGGTTATTAACTCTCTGTTTTATATATATGGACAACTGAAAGTATATTTATACGAATATATCTATATGTGTGAGAATGAGTAAGAAAATGCATACACATACGTATATATATGTAAATGGATGCATATAATATATGTATGGAGGTGAACACAAGCATTTATGTACATCCATACACGTTCATGTATGTATAAATAAATATATGCTCGTTGTGTGGAACTAGTACACCCATGAGACGACGTAAAGATCTACGTCATCGATCTTGCATGACCTTGTTACTAACTCAAAATTGCAATGGTTATCATTTATATGTGAGTATTTTGTGATATTATTTTTTAAAACAACTAAGATTGTCATTGAGTCCATTACTTTGACTCAACTCTTTTTATGGAGGAGCACAATATATTGATGAGTTTACTCAAATCAATTGAGGAGCTTTTTCATTATTGTGATGGCATAGATTTGCCTATATATGTGTGTGTGTCTATGTGTTTTTTTCAATTTAAATAACGAGATAGACTTAGTTTAACCCTGGCCCGATAGCATGAAGGTGGCAAAGTTTTAAAGTAAATCAAATATTGTTCGGCTATAATAAGTCGTGGGGCTCATCAAGAGGTAGCACGGATAATATTTATGATTGTTTAAAAGTGATTTTGTATTATATAAGTTGTGCCTTTATATTTGGGCTCGATTCTCTTTTTAAAAATAAAACACAAAGCTCAACTCTCAATGTGAAGCACTAGGGTATTTGAAATGAAATTATGGTTGTTTCTTAAGCCAATGTAAACAATAATAGGCCGCGGGATTTACCTAGGGTGTTTTCTTTTTCTAAGCAATGTGTAAATCATATTCCGTGTAATACGTCCTACGTTTCTTTGTGAAATTCCGAGTGGAAATCGTTGTTATCTATCTCTAATTATTTCTTTAACGATTTCTTGCTTAGCTATCGGGGAATTTAAGGAGGTAGTGAGGGATATCATGGGAGGAGTTCGTGATTTGTTGGGGATAAGTTTTGAATAAGAAAAATATCTCCAATAACCACACAAAGGAGGGAGGAGATAACATCATCATTTATTTATGGAAACCATTTATTTCTCTCATTTTTGCTCGAGCCATTGTAGGGTGACGTGGGAAATCTTTATCCCTCCTGGAAACCGTTTTGGTAATGGTTTGAGATCATTTCAAATGAATCTTATATATATGCTTTCGATGGATGTTTTGGGGGTTGGCAAATAATCATACCAATGCTGCTTTTATTGTGAACAAGTTGTTCTCGTAGATGGAGGAGAAAACAGTAGCTTTGATAACCAAAGATTTCATAAAACTACTCAGACATCGGAAGGGGTGATTCTTCTGAAGGAGGTTTATTTCAAGGAGACCTTGTTCCCAAGCCTCTCGAAGGGATTGCAACCATCGTCCTTGCAAGCTTAGAAACGGGTAGGTAACCCGAGATTGAATAATTCATTTTTTGTTCTTGAAACTTCAAAAAGATTTGCCCATGTTAGTTTGTAAGCATCGCTTGATTACCTACATACCATGAATGTATTTATATTGTTTCTTAGAGTTATCTGAGACTGAGTGGATTCTTTCTTGACAGGATTTAGTAGCAAGAAAGGAACGAGATACTTAGATTGATCAAGTCTTGGCTAGAAAGACCTTAGTCTCGGGAAGAATAAGAGACTTTACCAGCCACATTAGATACAGATAGAGTATCCTGTCAATCCTCAACTTCCATATTGTTGGCCAAGTCTGATTTCATTTTTGAAGACACTTAAATGAGCAATTTGTGAACAAAAGCTGAGCCTTGTCGCTTGAAAGTCTAAGCCGAGTTAAATGATTATGAATGGAGAAGAAAATGATTAAGTTATTAAAAATGCGGATTATTGAACTCTTTCAACCGCACCATGATTATTATCATGAACTCTTAAATGGGTAGTCATAGCCTATTATGTTGTAAGTACCAAACCTTATAGGGTTTCATTCTGCTTGTAATAACACCCAATATAGGGTTTATTTAAGAAGGGAGTTTCCTTATTGATTAGTGACCATTTAGGTCAAAATCGTAGTTTGTAATGACTAGGGAAGCCAAGAAAACTGCTTTACGGGATAAAATGCTCATATGTAATTAAGATGAACCAGTGGCAATTAGCAAGACCCGTTTGTTACACCAAGTAACATGGGGGTTCAAAGCATGTTAAACACTTATATTTATGCCAGTTTATTAAAATTTGGGACCAGTTGGTCTATGACTATCTTATCTTTAGCTAACAAGATTTTGATGTGATACATGATTTAGTCTAATACTGAAAGAAAGTTATAATCTTGATGAAGTCCTAACCAATCTGGTGAAGAATTTATCTACATAATATTCATACTGCATTATGACTAGGAAGGTCAAGAAGATGCCATTTTTTGCAAGATTTTCTTATAGATTATATCGCGAGAGCAGTCACTCTCAAGGGTTAGGGTTAAGAATTGAGCAAGTGGCGGTAGCCAAGACCCAGTTAGTTACATGAAATCAACTTGGGTGCTCGAGTAAGAAAAATATAACAACCCAAATGAGTAATATATTTAGCGAATCTTCACTCTCTAAGGAAGATCTCTATAACAAAGCTAATTCCCTGAACATCTAAGACTATAAAAAGAAGGAGGAATCTTCAACTTAAGATTAATATTTATTATTATATATGTTGAACATTTTTAGTAGTTTCAGTTTGTGACTAGTGAAATAAGTCGATGGTAGTAAGTCATCAATAATAACTGTATGTGCATAAAGTAGGAGATCAAACATCCTCACGGTCAATGATAAGGACTTGAATAAGTGGTAGTTTCCTAGCCCCAAGTAGTTACAAGAGCATAACATGGGTATAAAAGTCAAGAAATAAATTTTAGTCTAGTTGTTACTGACTTAATAAACAAGGACTTGAACCTATGGAAGTTGCCAAGAACTATTAGTTACACTAAATTATGTGGGGGTTCAAGAATGGTCTAAGACCCTATCAACCCATTTATGTTTAGAAGACAAGTTATGTCATGTTATGAATCTTGGTGATTGTTTGTGGGGTTGAACAGTTAGTTCCAATATACCCTAGGTCAGGAAAGGTACTCCAAGTCGAGTAGGGTGGGTGAACAATTGACTTCGCTCATAGCAGTGACTGTAATTAAGTGACAAATACTATGGCCATAGTGAGTGTAGTTGTCTCTACATATAATTTTCTGTTCACTGTGACCCAGATACTTAGCTAGTCAGATATGTCATACATAGTTGGAAGGTATCCATAGTTGTGTGACGGTACTAGTTAGGTAGGGCATAACACCAGAGATCAAATAGAAGAACTAAGAGGGTCTTTGACTAAACCCTTCATCGATGTGTGGGGGACCGCATAAGTTCGTGGTTGGAGGTAAAGCACCTGGGTGATGCTCTCCCTCTTGCATATAACATTCTGAGTCTTGAAAGATAGAAAGAATCCAGAAGTGAGATCTCTGACCTTAATCCGATAAGTTATTATTTAAGCTTAAATAGATGCAATCAGTTCCTTGAAATTCAAAGTGATAGATGTTTTCTCTTTTTCAATTAGAAAATATTGTGTAAATTCTTTATTATATCTTTATGGTAAAGTTATGAAGGAACACGTTCCATATTTAAAAATAAATAAATAAAATTGGTACCTCTTTTCAAATATATTTTTAGTTATTTACTGTTGGTGAATAATTCAGAGTAATTTTTTGTAAGAAGGCGTGTTTGTTACATATGGTATCAAAGCAACCGGGTTCAACACTTGGACCTATGATCTCATTATGTAAGCTTTCCTTAACATATTATCCATATCAGATGTTTGAAAAGCTCTTATGCTAGGATGGAAGAGAAAGGAAGAACGATGGAAACAATAGGAAAACCAAATCCTGAATTTCTCTAACTTTGGGACAAAGAAACAACTGTCCCTGGAGGTTAAAAATCCTAAATCAACAAATCCTAGAGAGATGCCATTGGATCGTTAAATTAATGCGCCTAGGCTAAGAAGGGAGGTTATGTCAATAGACACATATGCTTATTTGGGAAAACCATTTTTTGTATAATCAGAAAACATCATAAGTAGAAAATTCACCACATTGTGAATCAAAACCAACTATGTAAGTATCTAGGAGGCTGGAAAACCTTCAGACGATCCTGATTTAAAACTAAAATAAAACCTAGCAATAATAGTTGAAATCAAGAATGAGAATTGTACCCTAGAGTAAAGGTCATAGACCATAATGGGTTAGAAAATGAAGCAACTCATGAAGGAAAAGATGAAAAATGATATGATTCCACCGACCAGAGTGGGCATGGTCACTTTGGACTTAAGACTTAAACATGGGAAAATAAACTAAATAACACCAGAAGTGTCTAAGGTTATGAAGAGAATGAAATCACCAAGAATATTTGGATGGACATTACTTAGAAGAGATGGTTGCAAGGCAAAAACTGGGACAGTAAAGCACGTCAACCAAACAAGAGCTCAAGTAGAGCAATGTTTGGCTGAAGTCCAGTTTAAACTTCGTAAGTTTGACGAACGAAATTAAATATGCTTTGGTCATCTTTAAGATCATTTGAAGACCTCCCAAGAGTAAATTGGATATGGAAGATACTATATTGTCAATTTAGTAGAATACTTAAATAACCTTGGAACAAAAAGTGTTTGCAAGATAAGCCAAGGAGGGTAAGATAAGGCAAACAATAGTCGTTCAAATGTCAAGGACGAATCAAGAAGAATGTTAAATCATTTCGATCAATTTGGAGAAAATAGTAGAATACAATGAATTTAAATTTTAAAGATGAGCTAATGTTTAATAAGTCTCGAAAACACCAAGGAGGTGAAAAAGATAAGTATTTGGGAACAAGAAAAGACTAAATATAGACATGTACCCTATTCAACAAAAATGGTTGATGTATTTCCAGTCGGAGGTCTTTGACCAAAAAATAATGAAGTAGTTACGATACCAATCCTATGAGTTCCTAATTTGGAAAAATCAAATTATAGTAATCTTTGATACTTTGAGAAAAGATTAGGTAGGATGCTTGCTTAAGAAGGGCAAATTATCACCTATGAGTCTAGGGGATTGAAGTTTTATTAACGAAACCTTTGTCTAAAAAGAATTGTTAATCAATCAATTTAAATGCTCAACAGAGGAAAAGGCTTGAGCTGAAATTGGACTAGGAATTTGAAATTAATTATTTAAACATGAAAAAAAAAAAAGTTGTGGATGCCCCAATGTTGAAGGAGACATATCACCTCAATGATACTTACTCATTATTTTTTTCAAGAATCAAGTGTGACAAAACTCCAAGGAAGATGTTTCCTTTAAATTAAATGGACATCTAAGAATCTGAGGGAGAACCTAAACACCAGACCTAGAGGACTTAGGGAATAAGGTGTGATAAGAAGTTTAAATGGTGCCATATCTAGGACAATCTGGAGTGACAAAATTATTGATTGATGTGAAAAAATCATATTTTGGAAGGAGATAGAGAAAGATGCTGCAAGGTATGTAGCAAGTTGTCTAGAATTCCAAATGGTGAAGACAGGATGTCATCACTCGGCAAGACTTTTATATTCTCATGAAATTCCAAAGAGGAAGTGGTAGATCATTAGTATAGCTTTGATCTTCCCATGTCAAGGTTTTGGAAGAATATTATTTTGGAAGTGATGGAAAAACAAAAAATAATCTTGGTAGTGGTGGATAAGCTCATTAAGTTAGCTAATTTTGCTTTGGAAAATAAGAAAATTGACAAGTGAGGTACTAGCCATAACTGTAGATTTGTGTTAAGTAATGTTTGATTTCATGGTGTTCTTGAGAAGATTATCTTAGATAGGGACACTCATATAACTTCAAGGCATGGCCAACGCTTTTCGCCTCACTTTGAATTCAGTTGAACATAAGTTCAAAATATTCCCCAGAGGCAGGTAATCAGATTGAAATAGAAAAGAAGGCATTAGGGGGGGACCTTTTGTGTGTGTATTTCTTGGGTCAGTAATACTAGTGGAAGTTATTATCTTTTGTTTGTTAATTTTGCGTTTGATAAGTCATAAACTTCTATAAATTAAAAAGACTCCATTTGAAGCATTGAATGGAAGAAAGTGTCAAATTCATATAAATTGGGAAAGCTAGAAGATAGGATTTGCTTTGATCCAAAAATACTATAAAAAATGGAAGTGCAAATTAGGTTGATCAAGATAAAGACTAATGGGAGCCAATGTCAAACTAGTTTTTCTTTGCCGATGTTAAGTGACTACCACAATAGTTCTTTGTAAGAGAAAAAATTCTTCAACCAAACAAGCTCCATCCGTATATTAATAGAAAAGTCTCTTAGGGATAGGTCTGGTAGAACCAGATTGCTGAGGGCAGAGCTTCGAGTGAAAATATGATGGGATTAAAACAAAGATTTTCCTATTTCCACTTTGAATTTGAAATTACAAAATTAAGACATTTTATTTTACATTGTTATATGTTATGATACCTTACATCATCGGGGATGATGATTCTTAAGGCAGATCGTATGTTACACCCCACCTTAGATCCCTAAAATTAATTTTCACTTAATGGTAATTATTTTGATGAATCTCAAGATTACGAAACCTTTAAAGTTTCATATTATGTTAATGAATTCAAATGGAATGATGACGATTATTCGATGCCATGTACATGATGCAATACTATGAGACGATTCTATTTTCTTAAATAAAATTATTAAGGAAAATTCAATGATATGATCACAAGATAATTTTTTCTAGTCTAACTACCTATTTGTTTTCTTCAGTGAAGTTGTAGGAGCAAATCTAATGCCTGCAGAGAAGGAGGGGTAGTATCACCTGGGGGAAGGGTGAAGTTGTGAATTCTCTAGAAATTTAATCTGAGCTAATGTTGGTTAACTATTGTTTTGGCAAACCAAATAAGTCTAGGGATGTTTCTAGCATGCTAGGAGTAAGTCAACCTAGGACAATTGAGTCTTCTTTGTCCATTGTGTTGCTATGTCTTTTGTATGGTTATTAACTCTCTATTTTATATATATGGACTAGTGAAAGTATATTTATATGAATATATCTTTATGTGTGAGAATGGGTAAGAAAATGCATACACATACATATATATATGTATATGGATGCATATATATATGTATGGACGTCAACACAAGCGTTGAAGTACATCCATACATGTTCATGTATGCATAAATAAATATATGCTCGTATTGTGGAACTAGTACAACCATGAGATGACGTAAAGATCTACGTCGTCGATCTCGCATGACCTTGTTACTAACTATAAATTGCAATGGTTATCATTTATATGTGTGTATTTTGTGATATTATTTTTTAAAACAACTAAGATTGTCATTGAGTCCATTACTTTGACTCAACTCCTTTTATGGAGGAGCACAATACATTGACGAGTTTACTGAAATCAATTTAGGAGCTTTTCCATTATTGTGATAGCATAGATTTTCCTATATATATATATATATATATGTATGTGTGTGTTTTTCAATTTAAATAACAGGATAGACTTAGTTTAACCTTGGCCCGATAGCATGAAGGTGGCAAAGTTTTAAAGTAAATCAAATATTGTTAGGTTATAATAAGCCGTGGTGCTCATCAAGAGGTAGCATGGATAATATTTATGATTGTTTAAAAGTGATTTTGTATTATATAATTCGTGGCTTGCTATTTGGGCTCGATTCTCTTTTTAAAAATAAAACATGATAAAAAAGCAAAGATCAACTCTCAATGTGAAGCACGAGGGTATTTGAAATGAAATTATGGTTATTTCTTAAGCCAACGTAAACCATAACAGGTCGTGGGATTTACCAAGGGTATTTTCTTTTTCTAAGCGATGTGTAAATAATGTTATGTGTAATGCATCCTACCTTTCTTTGTGAAATTTCGAGTGGAAATCATTGTTATCTGTCTCTAATTATTTCTTTAACGATTTCTTACTTAGCTATTGAGGAATTTAAGGAGGTAGTGAGGGATATCATGAGAGGAGTTTGTGATTTGTTGGGTATAAGTTTTGAATAAGAAAAATATCTCCAATAACCACACAAAGGAGGGAGGAGATATCATCATCATTTATTTATGGAAACCATTTATTTCTCTCATTTTTGCTCAAGCCATTATAGGGCGATGTGAGAAATCTTTATCCCTCTTGAAAACCATTTTGGTAACAGTTTGAGTTTGTTTCAATTGAATCTTAAATATATTCTTTGGATGGATGTTTTGGGGGTTGGCAAATAATCATACCAATGTTGCTTTTATTGTGAAAAAGTTGTTCTTGTAGATGGAGGAGAAAATAGTAGCTTTGATAACCAAAGATTTCAAAAAACTACTCAGACATTGGAAGGGGTGATTCTTCTAAAGGAGGTTTATTTCAAGGAGACCTTGTTCCCAAACCTCTCGAAGGGATTGCAACCATCGTCCTTGCAAGCTTAGAAACAGGTAGGTAACCCAAGATTGAATAATTCAATTTTTGTTCTTGAAACTTCAAAAAGATTTGCCCATGTTAGTTTGTAAGCATCGCTTGATTACCTACGTACCATGAATGTATTTATATTGTTTCTTAGAGTTATCTGAAACTGAGTGGATTCTTTCTTGACAGGATTTAATAACAAGAAAGGAACTAAATACTTAGATTGATCAAGTCTTGGCTAGAAAGAGCTTAGTCTTAGGAATAATAAGAGACTTTACCAGCCACATTAGATACAGATAGAGTATTTTGTCAATCCTCAACTTCCATATTGTTTGCTAAGTCTCATTTCATTTTTTTTTGATGAATAGACAGATATCTATATGAATATAAAGATATAATTACAAATTCACAAAAAAGTGGCGGGTGGTAAAAATGCACACCCTGAAAGTCACATGGCTAGAGCCCAGAAAAGCAAAAAAGACATGGGCCTAGCCCAAAAAATCCAAAATATCATATGGGCCTAGCCTAGAAGTCTAATAATAGAAAGAAAATTTAAGTAGCCAAGGAAATGCCATTAGATCCTGGGGGGTCCCTGTCGTCCACATTTTTCCCCCATACATCAGCGGGGTTTGGAGTGATGTCAGGAGGAGCACCCCAACCATCATCAACTTTATCTTCATCTTTTACTTTTTATTTTTCCTTGCGCCGAGGTGAGATTGCAAGAGCCAACCGCGAAAATTTTTTTCCACTAGAGGGCCAACCAGAGCCAGAAGCAGGTGGAGCATTAGAGGGCCACTCAGAACCACCACCACCACTCCCCGAAGAACCACTAGAGTGTCAGCCCTAACCATGATGTGGTGGAGGAGAATGAGCCCACCTGGGAGGCCGAGAATCACGTCGAGCAGGAGGCTGGGAGTGGGATCGCACGAAGTCACTCCGCTTTCGGCCCCGAGAAGGCAACTGGCCACAGGAGGAGGAGGGTGAATTAGGGATCTGGGCCACAATACAAGGGGTATTTCCCTACTGGTCCAGGAGAACTTGCAGGTGAGCCCCTTCCAGTGCAACCTTGTTGGCTTGCAGTTGAATCTGTAAGAGAACATTAGAACATATAACTGATTTAGCATAGACACATTAACATCTAAATGATAATGAACAAATATACAAGCATTTCTGTCTTTCCAGATGTTGAAGAGGATTTGCACCCTGAAAGTGTGCCAAAGCTGGGTGAACTTAGTCGGGGTTCCAGGCAAGTCCCCCAGCAGAACCATATGCCACGAAAAGGGTTCTGACCTAAAAGGCCGAAAGAAGTCATGAATCCAAGTCCAAAGCTACTGAGCTCTAGGAAAAAACCAAAAAAGATGCTTAAAGCTTTCAGGCTGCCCACAAAAATGGCAGCGAGGGTCAGGAACCCCCAAATGAATAAGCCGAGAACCCACAGGCAAGCCTTGGGAAAGAATACACCAAGCAAAGTGGGCCAGCTTCGTATTAACAATTGTAGACCAAGTGTCATCAAACCTCTTACGCTAAGTATGGACCGAGGAATTAAGAAGCCACCTTTGATTCAAAGAGTTGATCATAGGAAAATGGGGTGAAAGCCACTTGTAACCAAGCTATGGCTTGTAGCTTTGGAGAGGAGTATATGGAAACCATTTTCAGTCTTTCCACTAAGGTTTGTGTCCATGAATGCCATCTTTGTGAAGCATTTCTGTCGGAATGGCGCTCACCAGCCCATCAAAAGTAAGACGGTCCTAGTTTTGAAGACTGTACTGGGCTTTAAAAGCATCCCACTGCAAGAGACACATGGTAGGCTAGTGAAAGAGCTGATGTAGTGTATAAATTCCCTTCTTATGAAATATGAGAGCCTTGAGCAAAGGCGACTTGGCCATGGGTTGACCGTTCTGAGCCAAAAGGGGAGACCACCAAAGGTTATGCTAGTTGATGGAGAGCCCATCACGAAATCCAGCTCCGGCCCAACGGAGCCAAGGCTTAACAGTTTCCCAAGAGCACCAAATACTCTTGGCCACAAAGGAGCCCACAATTTGAATCGGATCCCTCATAACCAAGAGGGTTTGGAGACTGATTCCTTTCCAAGTGGGCCTCTCAACATAAAAAACTAGACTGAATACAATGCCTGAGGAGAATCTTCCAGGCTTCATCCTTGGTGAGGACTCAGATAATCCATTTGACACAGAGAGTAGTCCCTTGTTGTTGAGTGGAGAGAAATCCAAGCCCTCCCGAGTCCTTGGGGAGAGAGAAAAATTCCAAAGCGACCCAATGAAAACCCTTGTGGATTTTAGAAGAGGCCCATAAAAAATTGTGGAGCAACTTTTCAAGCCTACTGTAAGCAGCTTTAGAAGGAGCCCAACATGAAGAATAGTAGACGTGCATGGCAACCAAAATTTTAGAGGACACCTGAAATTTTCCAGCTAGCGAAAGAGGCTTAGTAATCCAATAGGCCAGCTTCTGCTCAACCCTGGAGACCACGGCTTGCTAGAGCTCCTGGGGGGAAGCCTGAAAGGCGAAGGGGATGCCCAAAAATTGAAAGATTTCTCCCTGCTGAATCCACTTTCAGTTATAAGTTTGGAGCCACGCAGGAGTGGGGAGCACCGATTGTCTGTAGCACAAGGTCTTGTGCCATTGAATAGAAGAGCCAGAAGCAAGACAAAAGGTATCAAGGCATTCAAGGGCAGTAGTGATAGAACCTTCATCCTCTAAGAGAGTGAGAAAGGAATCATCCGCGAAGTGGCCATTGATAAGTTGTTCTTGAGAGTCCGAGAGAGAGATCCCTTTAACACATTGCTGGGAGACAACATTGGCCAAGAGATATCCAAAGCCCTCAGTAGCCAAAACATACAAAGCAGGGGCAAGAGGGCATCCTTGATGAATAGAACGAAAAAGACCAAAAGCAGAATACTAGCGACCATTAATGGAAATGCAAGTTGAGGCATAAAAAAAAAGCATACGAACAGACTGCATAAAATTGGGCCCAAAGCCCAAGGCCTGCAACATCGCAAGAATGAAAGGTCATTCAATGCGGTCATGAGCTTTGGAAAAATCAATTTTAATGAACACCGCTTTCTAGTTCGACCGTTGGGCCCACTCCATGCCTTCCCAAACCAAAATAATGTTATGAAGAATAAACCTAGATTTAATGAAACCAGTCTGCTCAGGACGCACAACCTAAGGCAAGAGGTTACAAATTTTCAGAGCCAAGGCTTTGGCAATGATTTTGTAAGAAACATTGAGAAGCATGATGAGCCGCCAGTTGCAAATATCCTTTGGATCCCTAGGCTTAGGTATGAATTTAATATTGCCTTTATTTATTAAATTGCCTAGAGAATTGGTTTGAAAGGCTTCAAAATAAACATGATGCAAATCACTCCCAACATAGTCCCAAAGAGCTTTGTAAAATTTACAAGGAAAGCCATCAATCCCAGGAGCCTTATCATCGGCCATGGAGGAAACGACTTCCTTGAGATCATCAATTGTTAACAATTGATCACATAAATTAATATGGGTTGAAGAAAGCCTATGTGGCACAACAACAAGGTAGTCCTGAAGGGCTTGCTGGCGAGCAAGCGTGGGCTCCTGAGCTGTGAAAACCTGTTCATAGTGACGCACAAAAGCCTGGAGAATGTTAGGTAGCTTAGAGAGCATCTGGTTACCATTTTTGATTGCTTTAATGCCTAGGGAAGAGTGCCTAGCATGAAGAGCCAAAAAAAAATCTTTGGAGGCACAATCACCAATTTTGAGCAGTGAAGTTGAGCCTTGATTTGAGCGCCTCTGGTAGAGTAATTATCTGCCACTTGCTTTTGATGTCTTAAATCTGTCACCCAAAATTGATGTGACGGGGAGAAAGGAATGACCGCTAAAGCCTCCATAGTCATACATAAGTCGGCAGTGGTGGCTTCGTAAGAACGCTGGCGAAAGATAGCACTCTGCCGTCCATAAATGCGCAAAAAACATGCAGTATGAATGATGGTATCATTCCACCAAGCAATCCAACTCGTATAGCTAGGAGGCATGCACTCTAAATTCCACACCCGATGAATGTGGGCAAGGGTGGGCTTGTGATAGAGCAAAAAGGTGCTCAAGAATAATTGAGTCTTACACGTGCGAGGTTGACAAAACGCCCATTCAATGCGAAAATGAATTGGGAAGTGATCAGAAAGGGTCACATCCACTAACGACTTAACAAGTAGGGAAGAGCTATTGAAGGAAAAAATGATTGAGCCGAGATCATAGCACGATCAAGGCATTTAAAGACTATCAGAACCAGCACTGTTATTGCACCAAGTGTGCTAGAGAGACTGAGAATGGCGACAGCCCATATTGGGATCAAAAAGTGTCAATTTATTGCGGATGTAAAACCACGCTTCCCTTTCACCCGCTTCCCAACGAAAAGGCAATATACCATGTTGAAATTCCCACAGAGCAACCAGGTGGCAACTGGCAAAGAATCAGCAATCTAGCGCCAAAGCAAGCAATGCTCCATGACATCATTAGTGACATAAATATTAATAATCCCGAAGGAATAATTCTCAATATTGAGAAGAACCCAGACAACCCATTGGGAGGGGTCAACCCCATGGTCCACCACACAAGAATGCAGTCGTGGGGCCAAAAGAGTAGCAGCTCCACCACGACCAGCCTCATGCAGAGTGCAAAACATAGTACTGTCTGGCCAAATAGACCGACAAGCCGAAGCAAGCAAGAAACCTAAAATTTTAACTTCCTGGAGACAAAGCACTTCAATCCCTGTGTAATTCTTCAAAGTATTCCTAACATAATACTTCTTGGAGAGGTCAGTTAGACCTCGAAAATTCCATGAGATAAAATTTAGGGAAAATCTTCCATACTTGTAGAATCCCGGTCCTCTTCACCCAGGGAAGAGAAGCTATTCTTCAAAAACTCATGTGGAACAGAACCAATCTGAATAGAAGGAGAGAATCTCCACTTTTTAGGCACATATTCACCTTCTTCCGGTGGAGGAGACTGGCTGTGAGATCGCCGTTGAGTCCCCACTGTGGAGGACAAAGCCGGTTGAGCACATAAAATAGCCGCAAGCTGAGGCGTGGCCTTAGACCTGGGTTGTAAAACAATATAAGTAACTCCTGAGGTAGTAGCTATCCCCTTCTCTGAAGGGTTTGAAACCAACTTAGTCAGTTTAGGGGCCTTGGGAGCCGACCCAAAACTAGACGAATTATTTTTCCTATTTGAAACCGTAGTCCACTTTGTTTCTGCCTTAACTAAAGGCTTTGTCAGACGAGGCTTTTCAACATCCCGTGACTGAGAGGATGTACGAGGAACTGTCAAAGGGTAGTCCTTGATCTTGTGGTCAGCTGATTGACACCGATAGCATGTGTTGGGTAGATTGAAATATATGAATTTCTAGGTGTGTCGAATATCACCGATTTGAATGTCTACAGACTCTTTCAAATCCTTGGATAAATCAACTTCCACACAAACCCTCTTTTGAGGATGGACTTGAAAGAATCTATCAAGTTCAATACAAACAACCCTCCCCAAAGAGGAGGCAATATGGTTCAAGAAGGGCACGCAAGGCAAAGGTAACCTGGGAAACTCAATCCAGACCAGGACACACATTTTGGAGTCTTCTGAAATAGCAAGATCCTGGGTCCATGCCTGGAAAACCAACAAGGAAGACCGAACATACCAGGGCCCATGACCCAAAATAGCTTGGACATGACTAACTTCCGCAAAGCGGAACAAAAAAACCCCTTGGTTAGATTTTGGACCATATCAAGGCGGACCCCATGAGGGACCTAGGCCTTGCTGACCTAGTCTTTTAGCACACTTTCGGGGGGAGTCCTCCCAACAGAATAACCCACAAGGGTGTGTTGTTCGAGCCATTGGCAAGAAGAATCAAAATGAGGTAATGGTAAAACTACATCAGCAGGGGTGTCAGAATGCTTACCTCGTGAAAGACTTTCAGAACAAATTTCTGAGGGTGTTTGTTCGATGGGGGAGCCATTAAACTGCATCGATGAACCGCTAACACCAGCAAAAATTGTTGGGTTAGAACTAGTTGAAGGCATAATAAACCCCTAGAACCGCAGTAAATGTGGCCATACTCAATGAAGGAAACAAATTCCTGCACAGGAAGCGCAGTATGATGTAGGAGGGACCACGAATGACCTCAGAAAGCACAAAACCCTAGCAGAGCTCATGCACCGCTATCTCCCTTCATTTGCCTAATTATTTCAAAATTGGTCACTCATTTCATTTTTGAAGACACTTAAATGAGCAATTTGTGAAAAAAAGTTGAGCCTTGTCACTTGAAAGTCTAAGCCGAGTTAAACGATTATGAATGGAGAAGAAAATGATTAAGTTTTTAAAAATGCGGATTATTGAACTCTTTCAACCGCACCATGATTATTATTATGAACTCTTAAATGGGTAGTCATAGCTTATTATGTTGTAAGTACCAAACCTTATAGGGTTTCATTCTGCTTGTAATAACACCCAATATAGGGTTTATTTAAGAAGGGAGTTTCCTTATTGATTAGTGACCATTTAGGTCAAAATCATTGTTTGTAATGACTAGGGAAGCCAAGAAAAATGCTTTATAGGATAAAACACTCATATGTAATTAAGATGAACCAGTGGAAATTAGAAAGACCCGTTTGTTAAACCAAGTAACACGGGGGTTCAAAGAATGTTAAACACTTATATTTATGCGATTTTATTAAAATTTGGGATCAGTTGGTCTATGACTATCTTATCTTTAGCTAACAAGATTTCGATGTGATACATGAATGTCTACTACTTAAAGAAAGTTATAATCTTGATGAAGTCCTAACCAATCTGGTGAAGAATTTATCTACATAATATTCATACTGCATTATGACAAGGAAGGTCAAGAAGATGCCATTTTGTGGCAAGATTTTCTTATAGATTATATCGCGAGAGCAGTCACTCTCAAGGGTTAGGGTTAAGAATCGAGCAAGTGGTGGTAGCCAGGACCTAGTTAGTTACATGAAATCAACTTGGGTGCTCGAGTAAGAAAAATATAACAACCCAAATGAGTAATATATTTAGTGAATCTTCACTCTCTAAGGAAGATCTCTATAGCAAAGCTAATTCCTTGAACATCTGAGACTATAAAAAGAAGGAGGAATCTTCAACTTAAGATTAATATTTATTATTATATATGTTGAACATTTTCAGTAGTTTCAGTTTGTGACTAGTGAAATATGTCGATGGTAGTAATTCATTAGTAATAACTATATGTGCATAAAGTAGGAGATCAAACATCCTCAGGGTTAATGATAAGGACTTGAATAAGTGGTAGTTTCCTAGCCCCAAGCAGTTACGAGATCATAATGTGGGTATTCAAGTCAAGAAAGAAATTTTAGTCTGGTTGTTACTGACTTAATAAATGAGGATTTGAACCTGTGGCAGTTTCCAAGAACTGTTAGTTACACTAAATAATTTGGGGGTTCAAGAATGGTCTAATAGCCTATCAACCTAATTATATTTAGAAGACAAGTTATGTCATGTTATGAATCTTGGTGATTGTTTGTGGGGTGGAACAGTTAGTTCCAATATACCCTAGGTCAGGAAAGGTACTCCAACTCGAGTAGAGTGGGTGAACAATTGACATCACTCATAGCAGCGACTGCAATTAAGTGACAAATACTATGGCCATAGTGAGTGTAGTTGTCTCTACATATACTTGTCAGTTCACTGTGACCCAGATACTTAGCTAGTCAGATATGTCATACATAGTTGGAAGGTATCCATAGTTGTGTGACGGTACTAGTTAGGTAGGGCACAACACCAGAGCTCAGATGAAAGAACTAAGAGGGTCTTTGACTAAACCCTTCATCGAAGGGAGGGCCATCTATCGAATGATAGATGTGTGGGGGACCACTTAAGTTTGTGGTTGGAGGTAAAGCACCCAATTGATGCTCTCCCTCTTGCATATAACATGCCGAGTCTTGAAAGATAGAAACAATCCAGAAGCGAGATCTCTTACCTTAATCCTGTAAGTTATTATTTAAGCTTGAATATATGCAATCAGTTCCTTGAAATTCAAAGTGATAGATGGGTATGTGCAGGATCATGATGGGCCAAAAAGTGGCGATATGTAAGCCATATGATGACCCATGTGGCTGACGAATTTTTTTTAACCCAAAACTGATGAAACGAAAAAGGTTTTTAGAGGAGATTCCCAGCTTTCCACCAATATAAATTATGCTTTAATTTGAATTTAATAAATAATTATTATTCATTTTCTATTAGAATTATGAATAAAGTCCTAATTTATAGGTTGATTGAAAAACATTTGTAACTTTCAAACGGTATCACATTTTTTGAATCAGAATCATGCGTCACATTCTATGCTTTGCATAATATAGGACTAAAAAAAAAAAAATTGAATTTCATGAATTTTGACCAGGTTAAGGTGGTTAGACATACGAGCTTTTATATTTTTTAAAAGTTGCAATAAAAAATCCATAATTAATTATTTACTTGGAAAAAAATTATAAAAAAATATGCATCACATCGGGACATGAGTCCTCTACTTATATCTAAAATATTATAAAAAAATATTGTCATTTTATTGTGGTTAAGGTGGTTCGATAGACACCTACTTCTTATTTTTACCCTGAAATTTAAATACTACTGCATTTAAATTTCAAATTTTCACCAAATAGATTTTTTTTTTAAATAAAGGTCTAGTAGTTTAGAAACTAAATTGAATTTGCTACAGATTCTATTTTTACATTTTTTTGAAATAATATAGATAACTTATTCAATTTTGTACGTCAACTTGTCTAACTCTGATTTTCTGTCTTTTTATTCCCCTTTAAGGGCCTATTTTTTCCATGATGATCTTGCACATACCCAGATTTATTCTCTTTTTCAATTAGAAAATATTGTGTAAATTCTTTGTTATATCTTTATGGTAATATTTATGCAAGAACACGTTCCATATTTAAAAAAATAAAAATAAAAATTGGTACCTCTTTTCAACTATGTTTTTAGTTATTTACTATTGGTGAATAATTCATAGTAACTTTTTGTAAGAAGGTGTGTTTGTTACATATGGTATCAAAGCGACCGGGTTCAACACTTGGACCTATGAGCTCATTATGTAAGCTTTCCTTAACATATTATCCATATCAGATGTTTGAAAAGCTCTTATGCCAAGATGACAGAGAAAGGAAGAACGATGGAAACAATAGGAAAACAAAACCTTGAATTTGTCTAACTTTGGGACAAAGAAATAGTTGTCCCTCGAGGTTAAAACTCCTAAACCAACAAATCCTAGAGAGATGCCCATGGATCGCTAAAGTAATGCACCTGGGATGAGAAGGGAGGTTATGTCAATAGACACAAATGCTTAATTGGGAAAACCATTTGTTGTATAATCAGAAAACATCATAAGTAGAAAATTCAACACATTGTGAATCAAAACCAACTACGGAAGTATCTAGGAGGCAAGAAAACCTTCAGACAATCCTGATTTAAAACTAAAATAAAACCTAACAATAATAGTTGAAATCAGGAATGAGAATTATACCCTAGAGTAAAGGGCATAGACCAAAATGGGTTAGAAAATGAAGCAACTCATGAAGGAAAAGATGAAAAATGATATGATTCCACCTACCAGAATGGGCATGGTCACTTTGGAGTTAAGACTTAAACATGGGAAAATAAACTAAATAACACCAGAAGTGTCTAAGGTTATGAAGAGAATGAAATCACCAAGAATTTTTGGATGGAAATTACTTAGAAGAGATGGTTGCAAGGCAAAAACTGGGACAGTAAAGCACGTCAACCAAACAAGAGCTCAAGTAGAGCAATGTTTGGCTGAAGTCTAGTTTAAACTTCCTAAGTTTGATGAATGAAAGTAAATTTGAATTGGTCATCTTTAAGATCATTTGAAGACCTCCCAAGACTAAATTGGATATTGAAGAGACTATATTGTCAATTTAGTAGAATACTTAAATAACCTTGGAACAAAAAGTGTTTACAAGATAAGCCAAGGAGGGTAAGATAAGGCAAACAATAGTCATTCAAATGTCGAGGACCAATCGACAAGAATGTTAAATCATTTCGACCAATTTGGAGAAAATAGAAGAATACAATGAATTTAAATTTTAAAGATGATTTAATATTTAATAAGTCTCCAAAACACCAAGGAGGTGAAAAAGAGAAGTATTTGGGAAAAAGAAAAGACTAAATATAGACATGTACCCTATTCAACAAAAAATGGTTGATGTATTTCCAATTAGAGGTCTTTGACCAAATAAGAATGAAGTAGTTATGATACCAATCCTATGAGTTCCTAATTTGGAAAAATCAATCTACAGTAATCTTTGATACTTTGAGAAAAGATTAGGCAGGATGCTTGCTTAAGAAGGGAAAATTATCACTTATGAGTCTAGGGGATTGAAGTTTTATTAACGAAACCTGTGTCTAAAAAGAATTGTTAATCAATCAATTTAAATGCTCAAGAGAGGAAAAGGCTTGAGTTGAAATTGGAATATGACTTTGAAATTAATTATTTAAATGTGAAAAAAAACAAGTTGTGGATGCCCCAATGTCGAAGGAGACATATCATCTCAGTGATACTTACTCATTATTTTTTTCAAGAATCGAGTGTGACAAAACTCCAAGGAAGATGTTTCCTTTAAATTAAATGGACATCTAAGAATTTGAGGGAGAACCTAAACACCAGACCCAAAGGAGTTAGAGAATAAGGTGTGATAAGAAGTTTAAATGGTGACATATCTAGGACAATCTGGAGTGACAAAATTATTGATTGATGTGAAAACATCATATTTTGGAAGGAAATAGAGAAAGATGTTGCAAGGTATGTAGTAAGTTGTCCAGAATGCCAGATGGTGAAGACACGATGTCATCACTCAGCAAGACTTTTATATTCTCATGAAATTCCAAAGAGGAAGTGGTAGATCATTAGTATAGTTTTTATCTTCCTATGTCAAGGTTTTGGAAGAATATTATTTTGGAAGTGATGGAAAAACAAAAAAAAATATTAGTAGTGGTGGATAAGCTCACTAAGGTAGCTAATTTTGTTTTGGAAAATAATAAAATTGGCAGGTTGGGTACTAGCCATAACTGCAGATTTGTGTTAAGTATTGTTTGATTTCATGGTGTTCTTGAGAAGATTATCTTAGATAGGGACACTCATGTAACTTCAAGGCATGGCCAACCCTTTTCACCTCACTTGGAATTTGGTTGAACATAAGCTCAAAATATTCCCCAGAGGCAGGTAGTCAGATTGAAATAGAAAAGCAGGCATTAGGTGGGGGGGGGGCTTTTGTGTGTGTATTTATTGGGTCAGTAATACTAGTGAAAGGAATTATCTTTTGTATGTTAATTTTGCATTTGATAAGTCATAACCTTCTATAAATTAAAAATACTCCATTTGAAGCATTGCATGGAAGAAAGTGTCAAATTCCTATAATTTGGGAAAGCTAGAAGATAGGAATTTCTTTGATCCAAAAATGCTATAAAAATGGAAATGCAAATTAGGTTAATCAAGAAAAAGGTTAATGGGAGCCAATGCCAAACTGGTTTTGCTTTGCCTATGTTAAGTGACTACCACGATAGTTCTCAATAAGAGAAATAATGCTTGAACCACACAAGCTCCATCCATATATTGATAGAAAAGTCTCTTAGGGAAAGGTTCCGTAGAACCAAATTGCCAAGGGCAGAGCTCTGAGTGAAAATATGATGGGAGTAAAACAAAGATTTCCCTATTTCCACTTTGAATTTGAAATTAGAAAATTAAGACATTTTCTTTTACATTGTGATATGTTATGATACCTTACATCATCAGAGACGATGATTCTTAAGGGAGATGGTATGTTACACCCCACCTTAGATCCCTAAAATTAATTTTCACTTAATGGTAATTATTTTGATGAATCTCAAGATTACGAAACCTTTAAAGTTTCATATTATGTTAATGAATTCAAATGGAATGATGACGATTATTTGATTTCATGTATATGATGAAATACTATGAGATGATTCTATTTTCTTAAAGCAAATGATTAATGAAAATTCAATGATACGATCACAAGGTAATGTTTTCTAGTCTAACTACCTATTTTTTCTCTTTAGTGAAGTTGTAGGAGCAAACCTAACACCTGTAGAGAGGGAGGGGAGTATCACTTGAGAGAAGGGTGAAGTTGTGAATTCTCTAGATATTCAATCTCAGCTAGTGTTGGTAAACTATTGTTTTGGCAAACCAAATAAGTCTAGGGATGTTTCTAGCATGCTAGGAGGTAAGTCAACCCAGGACAATTGAGTCTTGTTCATCCATTGTGTTGGTATGTCTTTTGTAGGGTTATTAACTCTCTATTTTATATATATGGACAAGTCAAAGTATATTTATATGAATATATCTATATGTATGGGAATGGGTAAGAAAATGCATGCACATACATATATATATGTAAATGGATGCATATATATGTATGGAGGTGAACACAAGCGTTGAAGTACATCCATACATGTTCATGTATGCATAAATAAATATATGCTCGTATTGTGGAACTAGTACACCTACGAGATGATGTAAAGATCTACATAGTCAATCTTGCATGACCTTGTTACTAACTCTAAATTGCAATGGTTATCATTTATATGTGTGTATTTTGTGATATTATTTTTTTAAACAACTAAGATTTTCATTGAGTCCATTACTTTGACTCAACTCCTTTTATGGAGGAGCACAATATATTGATGATTTTACACAAATCAATTGAGGAGCTTTTCCATTATTGTGATGGCATAGATTTTCCCATATATATGTGTGTGTGTTTTTCAATTTAAATAACAAGATAGACTTAGTTTAACCTTGGCCTGATAGCATGAAGGTGGCAATGTTTTAAAGTAAATCAAATATTGTTAGGCTATAATAATCCGTGGTGCTCATCAAGAGGTAGCATGGATAATATTTATGATTGTTTAAAAGTGATTTTGTATTATATAATTCATGGCTTGCTATTTGGGCTCGATTCTCTTTTTAAAAATAAAACATAATAAAAACATAAAGCTCAACTCTCAATGTGAAGCACAAGGGTATTTGAAATGAAATTATGGTTATTTCTTAAGCCAACGTAAACCATAAGAGGCCGTGGGATTTACCAAGGGTATTTTCATTTTCTAAGCGATGTGTAAATCATGTTCCGTGTAATGCGTCCTACCTTTCTTTATGAAATTTTGAGTGGAAATCATTGTTATCTGTCTCTAATTATTTCTTTAACAATTTCTTGCTTAATTGAAGGAGGTAGTGAGGGATATCATGGGAGGAGTTTGTGATTTGTTGGGGATAAGTTTTTGAAGGAAATGGTAGAGAACCATAAACAAAAAAATTAATTTAAAATATATTTTTGCATTCAACACAAAACAGCCATTTTTCATTTGCTACATCAGAGCAATTTTTCTATTAAAATTCTGTCACTCAAAAATTACAAACATGCCAGTATATAAGTTTTTAGTGAGGTCAAAAATTAATACAAACATAATGACAATACAAATTCCAAAAAAAACGCGTCCATACAAAGTCAAATCGGTTTAACTATACGTCCTTCAGACTTAATTAAACGTCCTCTACATCCTATCTATTTGCCAACACAACACGCACAAACTACCGCCGAAGGAAGGTCAACCGAGGTCAACCACCGTGCTACCGCTGTAGATTTTGGAGAGGCTACAGTGACCGCGGTGACCAGTAGAACATGCTATCCCGCATTACCGTATTGAGGGTGGAAGTCGGTTGTGGTGTGGCGGTTGGCACTCTGGCAGTTAGCTAACGGTCCACCTCAGTACCGTTGATTGTTAGCAAAGGGACCGCGGTAAAGCAGTAATCATGTTCTGGTGGTTAATTGATGACCAAGCATAGAGCAGTGAAGAGCTCCACGATACTGCACGTGGTTAGTCTAAAGACCGCGGGAAGGAGGTAACAGAGATCTAGCGGTTAATCGCATTGCCGTAGGCAACATGTGGTTAATGTGCGGTAGCGAGGTAACTGAAGATGACCACCACCGTGAAACCGCCAATAGTGAAGTGGATGACAACAATATAGTGGTATACTATGAAGAAGATGATTCTGAGTACACTGAGTGGAGGGAGAAGGCTTATGATAGCCCGGTAGACACCGGCGAACTGTGAGCAAGTGAAATAGAGGGTGCGGGGGTGCAGGGGCGTGTTAAGGGTAGGAGATTGGCATGGGAGTGGACTAAAACTCCAATAGTTTTGAATAAGAAAAATATCTCCAATAACCACACAAAGGAGGGAGGAGATATCATCATCATTTATTTATGGAAACCATTTATTTCTCTCATTTTTGCTTGAGCCATTATAGGGCGACGTGAGAAATATTTATCCCTGTTGGCAACCGTTTTGGTAGCGGTTTGAGTTTGTTTCAAGTGAATCTTATATATATTCTTTGGATGGATGTTTTGGGGGTTGGAAAATAATCATACCAATGCCACTTTTATTGTGAAAAAGTCATTCTTGTAGATGGAGGAGAAAATAATAGCTTTGATAATGAAAGATTTCAGAAAACTACTCAAACATTGGAAGGGGTGATTTTTTTGAAGGAGGTTTATTTCAAGGAGACCTTGTTCCCAAGCCTCTCGAAGGGATTGCAACCATCCTCCTTGCAAGCTTAGAAATGGGTAGGTAACCCGTGACTGAATAATTTATTTTTTGTTCTTCAAACTTCAAAAATATTTGCCCATGTTTGTTTGTAGGCATCGCTTCATTACCTACACACCATAAATGAATTTATATTATTTCTTAGAGTTATCTGAAACTGAGTGGATTCTTTCTTGATGAGATTTAAAAACAAGAAAGGAAGTAAATACTTAGAAATTGATCAAGTCTATCCTAGAAAGAGCTTAGTCTCAGGAAGAATAAGAGACTTTACCAACCACATTAGATACAGATAGAGTATCCTGTCAATCCTCAAGTTCCATATAGTTCGCTAAGTCTCATTTCCTTTTTGAAGACACTTAAATGAGAAATTTGTGAATGTAATTTGAACCTTGTCACTTGAAAGTGTAAGCCGAGTTAAATGATTATGAACGGAGAAGAAAATGATTAAGTTATTAAAAATGTGGATTATTGAACTATTTCAACCACACCATGATTATTATTATGAACTCTTAAATGGGTAGTCATGGCCTATTATGCTATAAGTACCAAACCTTATAGGGTTTCATTATGTTTGTAATAACACCCAATAGAAGGTTTATTTAAGAAGGGATTTTCCTTATTAATTAGTGACCATTTAGGTCAAAATCATTGTTTGTAATGACTAGGGAAGCCAAGAAAACCACTTTGTGCGATATAACCCTTATATGTAATTAAGATGAACCAGTGACAATTACCAAGATCTGTTTGTTATGCCAAGTAACACTGGGGTTCAAAGAATGTTAAAAACTTATATTTATGCGAGTTTATTAAAATTTGGGACCATTTGGTCTATGACTGTCTTATCTTTAGCTAACAATATTTCGATGTAATACACAAAAGTATAATACTTAAAGAAAGTTATAGGCTGGATGAAGTTCTAACCATTCTAGAGGAGAATTTGTCTACATAATATCCATACTGCATTATGACTAGAAAGGTCAAGAAGATGCCATTTTGTGGAAATATTTTCTCATAGATTATAGCACGAGAGTAGTCGCTCTTAAGGGTTAGGGTTAAGAATCAAGCAAGTGGCGATAGCCAAGACCCAATTAGTTACATGAAATCAACTTGGGTGCTCGAGTAAGTAAAATATAACAACCCAAATGAGTAATATATTTAGTGAATCTTCACTCTCTAAGGAAGGTATCTATAACAAAGCTAGTTCTATGAACATCTAATACTATAAAAATAAGGAATCTTCAACTGAAGATAAATATTTATTATTATATATGTTGAACAGTTTTAGTAATTTTAGTTTGTGACTAGTGAAATAAGTTGATGATAGTAATTTATCAGTAATAACTATATGTGCATAAAGTAGGAGATCTTACATCCTCTGGGTTAATGATAATGACTTGAATAAGTGGTAGTTGCCTATCCCTAAGCAGTTACGAGATCGTAACGTGGGTATTCAAGTCAAGAAAGTAATTTTAGTCAAATTGTTACTGACTTAATAAACAAGGACTTGAACCTTTGGTAGCTGCCAAGAAATGATAGTTACACTAAATAATGTGGGGGTTTAAGAATGGTATAACACCCTATCAAACCAATTATGTTTAGAAGACAAGTTATGCCCTGTTATGAATCTTGGTGATTGTTTGTGGGGTGGAACAGTTAGTTCCAATATACCCTAGGTTAGGAAAGGTACTCCAAGTTGAGTAAGGTGGGTGAAAAATCGAATTCTCTCATAGAAGAAACTATAATTAAGTGACAAATACTATGGCCATAGTGAGTGCAGTTGTCTCTACATATACTTGTCGGTTCACTACGACCCAGATACTTAAAGCTAGTCAGATATGTCATACATAGTTTGAAGGTATCCATAGTTGTGTGATAATACTAGTTAGGTAGGGCACATCACCAGAGCTCAGATGGAAGAACTAAGAGGGTCTTTGACTAAACCCTTCATCGAAGGGAGGGCCATCTATCGAATGATAGATGTGTGGGGGATCGCTTAAGTTTGTGGTTGGAGGTAAAGCACCCAGGTGATGCTCTCCCTCTTGCAGATAACATGCCGAGTCTTGGAAGACTGAAAGAATCTAGATGCGAGATCTCTGACCTTAATCTTATAACTTATTGTTTAATCTTAAATAAATGCAATCAGTTCCTTGAAATTCAAAGTGATAGATGTTTTCTATTTTTCAATTAGAAAATATTGTGTGAATGCTTTGTTATATCTTTATGGTAATAGTTATGTAGGAACACGTTCCATATTTTAAAAAAAATTAAATTTGTACCTCTTTTCAACTATGTTTTTAGTTATTTATTGTTGGTGAATAATTCACAGTAACTTTTTGTAAGAAGGTGTGTTTGTTACAAAAATACACCTATATAGAGTAGAATTTAGCATTTCAGATCCAAAAATATTTAAAGAAAGAGCAAAGTTAGAAAAGAAAATTCAGATCTTAATGATATGAAAAATCTAAGTAGGATTGATATGCCACTTCTGGTGTATGAGTCCTAGTAGAATGAATTTTCTAGATTTCAAGAGTTCTAGACTTGTCACTGTCAGATTTTTATTCCTGGCCAGAAACCCTAATTTGGGACTAAATCATGTAGCTTGGCATATGAGTGCTAGTGTGCATTAATTTTAGCATTTTTAGCATTTCAGACCTTGTTTCAAGCTTCTATGGGTTTCTAGGTGCACTTCTTTGATTTCTCAGTTATATGTTCTCATTTGCATTCATTTCTAGGTCATTTACTTAGATTTTGCATATCATTAGGTTTTGCATGTTACTAGTATTTCCAAGCCTTGCTTGGTGTTGAACCCCCTTTTAATATTTAATCATACCCTAGTACAACCTTTAATAGATCTCTTTCCTTCATTATATCCTTGGATTGAGATCTCTAGGGTTTCCTTGAGTGAGACTTGAGTGAAATAGGCCCTATCCCTTGTGCTTAATCTCCTAAAAGGTGGAGCACCCCTATTTCCCAAATTTCATTTTGGTGAACTTGCATTTAGAACACTCCTATTTCTAATTTGGACTACATCATAATACTATATCTAGTGTACATTAACTTTGCATTAGGTCTTGTATTAGTTAATTTGCATCTAGGGTTTCTAAATCATTCATTAGTGAAAGTTAATATAGGTTTCTTTTTTGTCTCTTGCATCATTAAATTTCATCTAAAATCTCCATTTTCACTTATTCTAGACATCATCCAAAATAGAAAACATAAAATTTGCACAAAATTTGTTGAAAATGATACAAAAACCATAATCTAGGACTCACACCCCTCTAGGTGATTTAGTCCGAGTATAGGTGGTTTTTCTTCATTTCTAGGTAATATATGGTGACTGCTATTCACTATTTGAATCCTTGAAAAACCTTGATTTGGACTCATATGACCCTTTAGGTTATTTAGTCCTATTTCAGATTTTAAATTGCATTTTCCAACATTGAATACTTTGTTTTTTGTGTTTCTATCTCCTGTTGTTAGTTATTTGTTTTAGTTTGCAGAGTTTCTATTTTCTTCATTTCATTGCATCTTGCTTCATTCATTTTATTATGTGCGTTGCATTTACACCTCTTATTATATGTTATTGCATTGCATTTCATCATGGATATCTTCTTTGGTAAGTTGTGGATACATTTCCTTGAAATCATTAGTGGATGTGTCAAGTTGTGCTTTTCGAAATTACCCTAATGAAATTGAACTTGCTCATGCTCACTCAAATCCTAATGCATGTCCTCCTCATAATGTTAACATCATTGGAGAAGATGATGATAGCATGAACAACTTCCTAAATGATTTCCTTAACAACCTTGAGAACAATAAATCCTTTTACCATTCTATGAAACAACTGACACCCCCTACCATCCCACCACTTAAGAAGTTTGGCCTTTTATAACCTAAAATTGAGATACAAGCTAATCCTAAGTTCCCTACAATAGGTGAACCTAGCGTGTCACCAAAACATGTATACATTTGAAGAAAAGGACAATTTTGTGCCTAACTTTCTCTTAGTTTAAACACCCTTGCATCACTCACCCTCCTAAAACAACATTTATAGGCCTCTAAGACTCGTTATCTTTGACTTTGAGGCCTATTTAACCCAAGAAATCATACAAGTCTTGAAAAATAGCATCAAATTACTCAAATATCATAAATCCCATCTCAAAAACCCTTGGTGGGACTAAGTCCCTTTTAGGGTTATTTTCATTTTTTAGCAAGAAAATATTTAACCTGATAAAAATTCCCGATGGGTATCAACCTCTTAGGTCAAAATAACCGACAATTAGGTATTTTTGCTTATAAATACATTTTTTTAGGTCATTTTTTAGAATATTTTAAATTTAAGTCATTTTTCACAAGTAAACTCAAGAATCAAGTGTTGAACATCTTCCACAAGAAGTTTCATTACTCTTTTTATAGAAAAGTTGAAGCTTAGGGCAACAAACTAGGTTTTTTGCAAGTCTTAAAGCTCACTTCGCACTCAAGATTTCACATTGTAAAGGGTTGATCATGGATTTCTATGGAGAATCATGGAGAAATCTAGGTTGAGGAGATATAACTAACCATCAAATCAATCTACTGACTTGTTTTCAAAGTGGTTCCATCTTCCATTTTCTCTCAATCTTCAGCCTAAGGAAGGTTTGCATGTCACTAAGATTCATTTATAATGTGATCTAGGTCTCTTAGAATGATTCTTTCCTTGTCTTAGCTTCATTTTATGCACTATGTTCTTACACATTAGAATAGGGTTGCATCATACTTTATATTTCCTAGTCTTAGACACACTTAGGGCTAGGGTTTATGCAGATTTCTTGTCTCTTTCAAAGTTTAAATACCAACTAGGGGTTTGACCAAGGGAAACCCCACATTAGAAACAAATTTTATTTTATTTTGCAGGTGATTTTATGGATTTGGACCTGAATTTTGGTGAAAGGGTAGATTATAGTGGTGCAAGAGCACCCATAGGTTACCATAGGTTGTCTAGAAGGTCATGTTTTGGCAATTTGTATAGGCCAAATTATCATCTATTTCATGTTCATTTATGGTCGTGCCTTAGTGGAATTTTTTATTGGGTGTTGATCATTTGATGAAGGTCATGTTGACCATTGGATAGGCTTAAGGTTTTTGCACAAGTGAGGTTTTGACCTTTTAGACCTTTTAGGAGTTTCTTTTCAAATTCTTGCAAATAAAAGATCAATGGAGGCTACAAGCGGCCTAGGTGTGTCCAAAGGTGAGAGTAATTGTTTTGGAGACCCTATTTAATGGTGACCTCGCCATGGGAGTGAGGTTTGAAGCATTGGATGTAGTTCTTGATTTTTGAATTCAAGAGAAAATAGTTGAGTTTGTGTGTGCATTTCTGGTTTTGTTTGTTTTCTTTGAGAAGCTACTTTAATGGAGTAGATCAACACTGTAATTCGTGCATTATGTAGGTTAGAAGTTCTTAGAATACTATGTGGTACTAATTCAATTTGTTGTTTAGTTTCCAAGCACTTTTTGTAGATAGTTTGCTTTCTTTCAATTGCTAGTCTGACAGGCTGTTCGAGGAAAATGGAGGGTTAGATCACATTACCATTGTACATATTGTACAGATCCTTTGGGAATTGTGACTAGACTCCATGGGTGTATATACAGTAGGGTTAGGATTCCTTGACAGCATCGAAATCACTGTGGGAGTCTTCTTCTAGGCGAGCCAGGAAGTGTCCGGCTAGGGAAGACACAAAGTGCAGAGCACTTGATTTGTAGGGGTGTCCATTTCCTAACAAGTCACGGTGTGGAGAGGGTAGATAAGTGCATTGAAAAGACATAGCATGGAGGAGGAAGCTCCATCAATCCATCTGGTGTGAGGAATACCTAACAATTTGTAGTGAAGTCAGGGAAGGGTCTGAAAAGGCCTAATTTTGCCAAATTGTAGGTTAAGCCTGTGTACGGACAGTTGAGGGCCAAGACCCCAAAAATCCTTTAGAGGTGGGCATATGGACCAGAAACCCCAAGGAAAGGTTGAGTGTTCTTTTGAAAACCTTGGAGAACTAACCTGATTTCTCAGAGAAGGAAGCCTAATTGGGGCTCCTAGGGCTAGTAGCCTTTTAGGCCTAAATGAGGGTTTGGTGGAAGCAACTAGGAAATGGAGTTAGGTGGACCCTCAAGAACCATAGTAGGATGGATTGAAGTCATTAGAAACACCTCCACACCCCCGCAAAGCTAAATTCAATATTTTGGAGGATTGTAGCCTTTAGGGTGGATTAAGGGCTAAGGTTAGAGTTGCAAGATTGAACCAAGGTGGACTTGGTGGGAGGAATTATATTGGTAGTTGGGGTTGGCAAGGAGAGACCATGGGATCCTAAGAAAGAGAAGGTTGTATAGGTTGGAGTGGTGGAGTGAGACACCTTAGAGGTCCTCCAAACAAGACCTAGAGCATGAATCAGTGATTGATTCATCCAACCTCCCTATCAGATTGGTATCAGAGCGACAAAAGATTTGGGATTGATTGTTTTATGTTAGAGCTTGAGTCTAGTGGTTCTACAACCATGTTGACAAACATAGAATTGGCCAAGAAGGTCGAAGATCAAGAGGAAGCCAATAGAAGATTGAGGGAAAGAATAGCTCAACTTGAGAAAGCAATGAATAAAGTGCAAATCGAGGCCGATGAGGTCAGTGATAGGTTGGAAGGCAGGGTACCCAGGAGTGAAAAGGTTGCAGAGGAAGACAAGATCCCTGAACCTGGCCCTGTTTTGCAAGAAGAGCCTTTCTTGAAGGCATTGAAAGCTATGAGTGGAAAATCACTTAAGGCATACCATTTTTTAGTGGGAAATTGGAAGTTGATCTAGTCATGGATTGGATAGAGGGAATGGAAAACCATTTTGAGTGTGATGGAATCACTGAAGCACATAAGGTGAAGGTGGCAAAGTCAAGATTAAGAGGTTCTACCTTGACATGGTGGAAGCTCATTCAGATAGAGAGAGAAAAGGAAGGCAAGAAGCCTATTTCAACTTGGAAGGGAATGGTTGCCAAAGTGAGAGAAGCATACATGCTAGATGATTATGAGATTCAGTTGCATAAGAAGAGATAGAGCTTGAGACAAAGAGACCAAGATGTGAATTCTTATACTGAGGAGTCTCAAAAACTTTGTATGAGGTCTAATGTTTCAGAGGATGAAAGTCTTAAGGTGGCTAGGTATCTTAACGGTTTGAAGTGGAACATTCAAGAGGAGATGACTCTTCTAAGTCCCAAGACAGTACACCAATGCTATCAATTGGAAATAAATATTGAAGAAAGAAGCAAGAGGAAACAAGACCAGGCTTCCAAGAGTAGAGGGAAAGGCAGAGATCAAAGAGGACATAGAGGTGGATACCGAGGTAGAGGGACTGAACAAAGAAATCAGGGAGAGTCTAAACTCATAGAGCATGGGAGTGAAACAACTTCTAGAGGAGGCTATGGAAGAGGTAGAGGACCTCAAGGAGGTTCAAATAGAGAAAGAGGAGTAGGCAGAAGTAACTCATACTTTACAAGTACGAAGAGTTATAACTGTGGTCAAGTAGGACATCCAGCTTATAGGTGCCCGGAGAAAGCATCTTCATCAAATACAAAAAAGAGGGTAGCATATGCTCAAGAGGACACCATGAGTATCAAGTCACCAAAGGTTAGTCACATTGAATCAAAAATGGGGGAGAACTTGATGTTTAGAAGAGTTCTAATCCGACAACTAGTTAAGGAGGAGCCAAAGCAAAGGAGAGCCTTATTCAGGGTAAGATGCAAAATACTTGGAAAGGTGTGTAAGGTTATAGTGGATTCAGGGTCTACTGATAACATTATCTCTGAGGAGTTCGTGAGGAAGTTGAAGTTGGAGAAAGTACCCCACACTAATCCTTACAAGGTGACATGGTTGAACAAAGGGCAGAGTGTTCTTGTAATTGAGCAGACGACGACGGAGTTCTCCATTGGAGGGTACAAGGACAAGCTGACTTATGATGTGTTGCCCATGGATGCATGCCATCTTCTATTGGGCAGGCCATGGCAGTATGACAGAGGAGCCATCTATGATGGAAAGGAGAACACCATCTCATTGAAGAAGGATGGAAAGACATTCAAACTGCAGTCATTGTCAGATGAGGAAGAAGGATAGTCAAAGACCCCTAGTGTCTTGTTAAGTAGTTGCAAGGAGTTGGCTTAGTCCAGAAGTTGCTTGAATAGTTGAAGGACATAGTTAGTGATGGAACACTAGAAACCTTACCTCCAGAGAGAGCCATTAGTCATCAGATTGACTTCATACCAGGGGCTTCATTGCCAAACAAAGTAGCTTACAAGCTCATACCAGATCAGAACTTGGAAGTGGCTAGACAAGTGCAGGAGTTGTTAGACCAAGGACTAATTAGGAAGAGCACCAGTCCATGTGCAGTACCAGTGGTCTTAGCAACCAAGAAAGGTGGTAAGTGGAGATTATGTAGTGACTCTAGGGATATAAATAGGATTACAATCAGATATAGGTTCCCTATTCCTAGGATTGAGGATTTGATGGATTGTCTTGGAGGAGATCAGTATTTCACCAAGTTGGACCTCAAGAGTGGATACCATCAGATCAGAATTAAAGATGGGGATGAATGGAAGACAGCCTTTAAGACAACTGATGGGCTATATGAGTGGAGAGTTATGCCATTTGGCCTCTCAAATGCCCCTAGCACATTCATGAGGCTCATGAATGAAGTGCTTAAGGACTTCACATGGATATTTGTGGTGGTATATCTAGATAATATACTCATCTTTAGCAAGACAACAAAAGAACATTTAAAGCATGTGGAGTTGGTTCTTAAAAGATTGCAGGAGGAGAGGTTAGCCATCAACCTAGAGAAGTGTGAGTTCTTCAAACAAGAGCTTGTGTATTTTGGGTTTGTAGTATCCCAAGGATCATTGAAGATGGACCCAAGCAAGGTGGAAGCTATCCTAAATTGGCCTACACCAACCACTAGGATAGAGGTAAGGAGTTTTCATGGGTTAGCTTAGTTTTATAGGAAGTTTATAATGAACTTTAGTGGCATATGTGCACCAGTACTTGATACTATCAAAGGTGGCCTAAAGACTAAGTTCAAATGGACACTAGAAGCTGAGAAGGGTTTTGAGAAACTGAAACAAGAAGTGGCAACTCAACCCATCCTTTTGTTACCTAGTTTTGATAAGTTATTCACTGTGGAATGTGATGCCAGTGGAATTGTAGTAGGAGGAGTACTAAGCCAAGAAGGCGGGCCTATAACTTTCTTTAGTGAAAAGCTCAATGAAGCTAAGAGGAAGTATTCTAGCTATGACCTAGAACTATATGCCCTAGTATAGTCACTTAGGAAGTGGAGGCATTATCTCCTACCTAAAGAGTTTGTAGTGTTTACTGATAACCAAGCACTTAGCTACATCAACACACAAGAGAAGTTGAGCAATAGACATTTGAAATGGATGGAATACCTCCAAGCCTTCACATTCACCATCAAGCACAAGAAGGGATAGTTGAACAAGGTGGCAAATGCATTAAGTAGGAGGTTGCTGACAGTGCAAGAGATACAAGTAAAGAGCATTGGGATAGAGAGTTTCAAGGATCTCTATGGGGAAGATGAAGACTTCTCTGAAGCATACAAGGTATGTTCTGATTTTGAGAATCATTTTCATAGTTAATTCTCAGAGTATACATTGCAAAGTGGACTTTTGTTCAAGGGGAATTAGTTATGTGTTCCAAAAGGTTCAATAAGGGAGAATATCATCCAGGAGAAGCACAATGGTAGTCTTAGTGGTCATTTTGGTATCAACAAGACAATGGAACTAGTGCAAAGGTTCTATTATTGGCCCAAGTTGCCAAGTGATGTCAGATGGTATGTGGAGCAATGTGTAGTTTGTATGAAAGCCAAGGGGGGAGCTAGCAATGCAGGGTTTTTATCAACCTCTATCCATTCCCAATAGACCATGGGAATGTATTAGCATGGACTTTGTGGTAGGACTCCCTAAGACTTAAATAGGGTTTGATAGTGTCTATGTGGTGGTAGATAGTTTCAGTAAGATGAGTCACTTTGTTCCTTGCAAGACCACCCATGATGCTAGCTATATTGCTCATCTTTTCTTCAAAGATATTGTGAGGATCCATGGATTTCCATTGAGCATTATCTCAGATAGGGATGTGAAGTTCATGAGTCATTTTTGGAAGACTCTATGGAGAAGATTAGGTACTAACTTGTCTTTTGGATCAGCCTACCATCCTCAGATCGATGGAAAAACTGAGGTGATTAATAGGGTGTTAGGTAACCTTCTAAGATGCCTAACCAAGGAGTATGGACAGACATGGGACATGGTAATATCACAAGCTGAATATGCCTACAATGACAGTGTGAACCGGACCACGGGCAAAAGTCCTTTTGAAATAGTGTATGGAATGCACCCAAGAGGTGTGTGTGAACTTAGATATCTAGGAGCTATGGAGCATAGGAGTGGACATGCTGAGGATTTCTCTCAAAACATGAAGGAGATTCAAGAGCAAGTGAAGAAGACAATTACAGAGGCTACCCACAAACTGAAAGCTAAGGTGGATATGTCTAGAAAAGATCTACAATTTGTAGTAGGGGGTTATGTCATGGTCCACCTCAACAAATCTAGTTTGCAGAAAGGAAAATCAACCAAGTTGCAGATGAAGAGAGTGAGACCATGTAAGGTGCTAGAAAAATATGGAAAGAATGCCTACAAGGTGGAGCTCCCTGCAGACTTAGGCATTTCACTAGTGTTTAATGTGGTTGATTTGATCAGGTATAAGGACCAGTCACTGACATGAATCAGAATAGTATGGATGTCTTGAAGGATGTGAATAAAATAGTCTTACCTCCTAAACACAAGCTGCAAGCAGAGAGGATCTTGGAGTCAAGGGTGAAGAAGTCCACCCGACATAGGGTGTACATAGAACATCTCATCAAATGGAAAGACAAACCAAAATATGAGGCTACATGGGTGAATGAAGCTCAGTTCAAGAAGCAGCGTATTGATTTATCTCTGATCTCTCCCCACATTCCTTAGTGTTTGTGCAGGCGGGGAGAATGGTGCAGGAGCACCCATAGGTTACCATAGGTTGTCTAGAAGGTCATGTTTTGGCAATTTGTCTAGGCCAACTTATCATATATTTCATGTTCATTTATGGTCATGCCTTAATGGCATTTTTGATTGGGTGTTGATCATCTGATGAAGGTCATGTTGACCATTGGATAGGCTTAAGGTTTTTGCACAAGTTGGGTTTTGACCTTTAAGACCTTTTAGGAGTTTCTTTTCAAATTCTTGCAAATAAAAGATCAATGGAGGCTACAAGCAGCCTAGGTGTGTCCAAAGGTGAGAGTAACTATTTTAGAGACCCTATTTAAGGGTGACCTCACCATGGGAGTGAGTTTGGAAGCATTGGATGTAGTTCTTAATTTTTGAATTCAAGAGAAAATAGTTGAGTTTGTGTGTGCATTTCTGGTTTTGTTTGTTTTCTTTGAGAAGCTACTTTAGTGGAGTAGATCAACACTATAATTCATGCATTATGTAGGTTAGAAGTTCTTAGAATATTGTGTGGCACTAATTCAATTTGTTGTTTAGTTTCCAAGCACTGTTTGTACATAGTTTGCTTTCTTTCAATTGCTGGTCTGGCAGGTTGTTTGAGGAAAATGGAGGGTTAGATCACATTCCCACTATTCATATTGTACGGCCCCTTTGGGAATTATGACTAGACTCCATGGGTGTATATATAGTAGGGTTAGGAGTCCTTGATAGCATAGGAATCACTATGGGAGTCTTCTTCTAGGCGGGCCAGGAAGTGTCCGGCTAGGGAAGACACAAAGTGCAGAGCACTTGATTTGCAGGGGTGTCCATTTCTTGACAAGTCACGGTGTGGAGAGGGTAGATAAGTTCCTAACAAAGAAATAGCATGGAGGAGTAAGCTCCATCAATCCATCTAGTGTGAGGAATACCTAACAGTTTGCAGTGAAGTTAGGGAAGGGTTTGAAAAGGCCTAATTTTGCCAAATTGTGGGTTAAGCCTGTGTACAGACAGTTGAGGGCCAAGACCCCAAAAATCCTTTAGAGGTAGGTATATGGACCAGGAACCCTAAGGAAAGGTTGAGTGTTCTTTTGAAAACCTTGGAGAACTAACCTGATTTCTCAGAGAAGGAAGCCTAATTGGGGCTCCTAGGGCTAGTAGCCTTTTAGGGCTAAATGAGGGTTTGGTGGAAGTGAATAGGAAATGGAGTCAAGTGGACCCTCAAGAACCATAGTAGGATGGATTGAAGTCATTAGAAACACCTCCACACCCCTTCAAAGCTAAATTAAAGATTTTGGAGGATTGTAGCCTTTAGGGTGGATTAAGGGCTAAGGTTAGAGTTACAAGATTGAACCAAGGTGGACTTGGTGGGAAGAATTATATTGGTAGTTGGGGTTGGTAAGGAGAGACCATGGGATCCTAAGAAAGAGAAGGTCGTATAGGTTGGAGTGGTGGAGTGAGACACCTTAGAGGTCTTCCAAACAAGACCTAGAGCATGAATCAGTCATTGATTCATCCAACCTCCCTATCATACAGACTATAAGCTTTTGTTCCCACTTTCCAGTTCTCAAAAAAGCATGAATGAACTAAGTCACCAATAGTGGTGACTTAGTCCCACTGCATGATTTTTTCAGGGATTTATGGAGAGTTGGGTACCCATTTGGTTGGAACGGAGCCTAGAGTAGTTTACCAGAACTGGGACTAAGTCGCCCAACTTGATGTAAGTGTCCTAGTTAGCATAAAAATTAAATTTTCCATATTTTTAGAGGTTTCTGCAATATCCACTTCAATCCTTTTCAGTTTCCAGGTGCACTTGTCTTATCTATTTTGTTATCTTGTCTTGTATATTCTTCATTCTATCCTTTTTGTAAATCGTGATGTGTTTTCAAACAATGTAGATTTCATTAGGTTGTATTCAATAGTTAGTTCATTTTTAGTTGCAATATATTAAATTTAGAATACTTCATCTAGAAACATATCACATCACATTGAACCCCTAATATTGAATGAAACCCCAATTTTTGGGTGTGGAAAGAGATCGCTTTCCTCCTAGGCGAAAACCCTAGAAACCATTAGGGAACCCTCATTTTACACTCAAATTTTTTGGTTCACCTAGTTCCTCTAATCAATTCAACATTCAACCATCCTATGTAAACAAAATGACAAAAAATCACATAAATTGAGAAGATAAATAAGGAAAAGGATTCATGCTTTTAAGAAAACAACGATGTGATACAACAAGAAAACATGAAATTCATCAAATCTTAGAACAAATACCAACCAAAGACACCAAAGGGTTAGGATATCAAAATCCTCCTCCAGACATAAGTGTCCTCCTTCCTAAAAAAAAACCAATGTCTCATAACAATGATAAGGATGATAGGATTGTCTTAGGTCCACCTCCTCGATAGTCAACTCAATAAATTGGTGAATCTAGCAAGCGACGG
Organism: Sequoiadendron giganteum; assembly: GCA_007115665.2. Taxonomy (NCBI): domain Eukaryota; kingdom Viridiplantae; phylum Streptophyta; class Pinopsida; order Cupressales; family Cupressaceae; genus Sequoiadendron; species Sequoiadendron giganteum. The sequence continues at coordinate 651,895,129 of CM021106.1, read as the reverse complement.
AGGCCTTAAAAACTAAAGAAACTAAAATTCCCTTATCCACCAATTGTAATTAAAAGGAATTTGTAGACACTTCTACACCAAGGATTGATTACATTACCACCCATAAGAGAAGATTGAAAACCAAATCCTAAGAATACAAACACATCACACTATTGATATCATCAAGTTGATAGATATAGTATTGATGAGTTTCGTGCTTGACAACAAATATTTAAAAAGCTTGATATCATAGAAATAATCCCTTAGAGCATATCCTTTTGCTCCTTTCCATGGAATAGTTGTTTATTCTTAGCACTCTAACTATTACATGTTTTACATTCATTGAAAAAAATGTAAGGAGCTCCTTCTCATCACCTACCTTGGCTAATTATTGTCTTGCATCCAGTGGAGGTAAGAATTAGATAGGCTTGTCCTAGTAGAACATTTTTCATTGTCCATTTGGCTAGTTGTTTGCCTTCCATATGTGATGAACATGATTGGGATGAATATGACTTTCTAATAGGTTGATTCACATGTGCCTTACTAGTCTTTTTTTCTTTTTCTTTTGCATATTTCTTTATGTGATTTTATGTTCGTACTATGATCCCCTTTGTTGTTCTGTTTTATGTATCTCTCTCTCTCTCTCTCTGTGACATTCCTTTATTTGTATCTACATTCTTCTCTATTTCATAAAAATTTTACCTTTTCATTTGTCTTGTGTTTTCCTTTTAGGGATGATACAAGGTGTCGATACATTCATGTCTCTTCCATGTTGACCCAAAATATTTTCCATTATCTTTTTCATTTGCCTTGTTTTTTCCTTTCGGGGATGACACAAGGCATCGAGACATTCATGTCTCTTCCATGTTGACCCAAACAAAATTTCTTTGTTTTCACTCTCTGTGTGTCATTCTTCTTATTTTATGATTATTTTGGGAATCATGATAGTTTCAAGCTCTCTTAAAAACATTGTAGCAAGAACATAGTAACCCTGAATCCATGGATCCCTCATGTGTTTGGAGTTTTATATTGGGGGAAACCCCTTCCTTTTTCATGACATAGCATCATTTGGAAACATATGACTTGGCATAGGGCTTTCCAAATAAGATCTCATGTCCTCTTTATTGTTAGCATTTACCATTTCCTACTTTAAAGTAATTGCTTAGAACATGGTGGTTAGAAATTTTTTTAAAGTGGGGGCATACATTGGCATTATTCTTTTGAATTTCATGTTTCATTGTGTAGTATTCTTGCATCATGCGACATGTATTTCACTTTGTGGTGACATTGGGTGTGGTGTTCCTCAAGAGAATGACCTCTTTTAGCATATTATATTCCTTTTAGTGGCTTGATTGGACACACTGCATCCCCTAAGTTGTGAATCTTCTATTATTTGATAAGTCCTCTCTTGGAGACATTAGGCACAATGTTCCCCAAGTCAAGACCTTACATGAACTAAGAAAAACTCCTTTGAACATACCTTACACTATTTCACATTTTTCATTTTTGGTTATATGGCCACCTTGCATAACACACTTTGCTTGTTTGTTCATGAGTTTCAAGCATACAAAGATTTTCTTGCCTCATGAAGCTCAAAGTCCATTGTTGTTTGACACCTTATCATAGTTATCAGGAGTTATAGCTTTGATATGGTTGTATTTATGTCAAACAAACTTAGGCGTGACTTTCCCATATCCACTTACTTGTGTGTGTGAGTGCATATCAACCGCGTGTGTATGTGTCTCACCCTTTTGGATACTCAGCTAGTAGACAGCTTGATGTTTTTTTGCCTCAGAGTGAGCGCATTTTTGGAAAATACAACTTAGATCTGATCCACAATGTGTGCGACAAATGGTCGAAACATGATCCACCCATTTTTTTATTTTATTTTTATTTCCTTTATGTCTTTGGCAGTGTATGCTTATGCCTTTTTGTTTCTATTTACATTATTTTCATGTGTGTTCTTTTGTGCCTATGTTGGTTTTCCATAGGATCTTGACCCCGGGGGCTTGTGCAACCCTCTTGGTCATTGTGGTCCTACCTTACTAGCATTTGTACATATTAACCCCTCTTGATGCGATTTTGTGTACTTTAGTGTGACTTTGAAGCAAGTTGATCCTCTCACTAAGTCGGGGCTAAATGTAGTGTAGAAAAATGTATCCCTTTACATTTTCACACTTGTTTGGGCCCTTGTGAACTAAATGAACCTAATTGTATCTTATTTAGGGTGTTGTAAGGTGTTTTCTTACACTTTCACACTAATCTAGGGTTTTAATGGGATTATTTATGCCTTATTTGACCTTATTTTGTATCCACAAGCCCTAATTAATGCATCTTTCTGAGATTAATCTCAACATTTACCAAAATCCAATTGTAATTCATGTTTTTTTTGGATTGTATGGCCTATATTTAGTGATTTGGGACTCGTACACTACCTTGAGTGGATGGGCCCCACATAATTTTTGGGGGCCCAATCTGTATTTCACATTAATCTAAGCCTTTCTTGAAAAATGTGTTATGAGCTTAGCCTAATGGGACTCATATGCCCCAACTGGTGTATGAGTCCCACTTAGCTTAGACCTATTTAAATTAAATTCAAACTATTTGTAGGATTTTATTCTTCTAGATCTAAAGTCGGCTTGTATTGTTGTAATCTTGAGAAATTTGGCATAAACAAGTATAAATACAAGGTTATTTCACATATTTTCTCCTAGCAAGTTTACAAGTAACCTGGACATTCAAGCATTCAAGAGTTGATTACAAATATTTTTTAGTGTTATTTAAGTATCAAGCACCATGTCAAATTCATCATGCATTATGTTTATTTTTGAGCGAACATTTGTGATGTAGGGTTTTATAATTCAAAAAATAATTCAAGTCAAGATATATATCATTCAACAAAGATTAGAGATCCATATACATTATGGCCATTTCATACATGTTTGTAGCCTTTTGTTCCTAGGGTTCAGTGACTTGCAACATATCATTTTGTTCATTCATCATTCCTCCTTTCTATATTATTAATTTTCAAGGTTTTATTACCAAAATAGGGTTTGACCAAGCCAAACCCATATCCACTAACAAAACAACATTTTTCCCTCGCTTTAGTGTGTGATTTATAGATCTAGGTTGAAGATACATTGGAGAGAAAGATTGGAAGAATTTGTCAAGGTTGAAAACTTGTTAAATTTGTCACCTTGTTTACAAGATCACTAAAAGAGACCTATAGAGTAGAATTTATCATTTTAGATCTAGAAATCAAGATTGAAAGAAAGAGTGGGTGTAGAATAGCAGATTCAAATCTTGATGCTCCAAGAAAGCTAAGAAGTACTAATATGCCACTTCTAGCATATGAGTCCCAGTATAGTGAATTTATTTTTGATTTTAGGAGTTCCAAACTTGTCACTACCAGATTTCGGATCATACCCAGAAACCCTAATCTAGGACTAAATCACCTAGCCTGGTGTATGAGTCCCAGTGTGCATTAATTTCAAAATTTTCAGCATTTCAGACCTTGTTTTGAGCTTCTACAAGTTTGCAACTATACTTCTCCAATTTCTTAGGTTTTTGTTTGGATTTACATTCATTTCTAGGTCATTTACTTAGGTTTTGTCATTTGGTTTTGCATGTTACTAGTCTTTTCAAGTGGTGCAAGAGCACCTAGGCTAACCTCCAATTACTATGTCATTTTTGGCTTGTATCTGACATTAGCCAATTTAGAGTGGTTGTGTGTTTGTTTTGGACCTTAGAAGGTCTTGCTTGTGTTTGGACTAGGTGAGTTAGTGCTAGAACTAAGGTCACCAATTGGTCATTGTTTTTTGTGAGATGTAGGAAAGATGCCTTAAGGTCATTTATGATGTTAGTTCTTCGAAATACATGGCTTAGAGGTCCTATATTCTAGTTGGCCTAATGAATGTAAACGATGCCACAAACTGTCATGACAACATTGGCAATTTATTGCAAATGTTGCATGCAACTCAGCGACCTTGGATTCCCTAAAAGCTAGGAGTGGGAGACCAACTAATAGGCCTAGAAACATGGAGAATGACATCTAAGATCTTTGAGGGCTCGTACCCCAAAAAGGAGAGTAATTGTAATGAAATTTTTGGGAATAGAAAAGGAGCTCTGCAACTCTGTTTTGTGAATATATCGAGCAATTTGGTGTGACAATGATACTAGATGGATCGAATGCTTTGATTTAGTGATAGAATTGTGTTCATAGAATAGATATAAGACTTTTCCATTCTGTAAGCAAATTGATTAGAGTTGATTTAGTGTCTTGAAGAAATAGTTTAACATCTAGTAGTTTTCCTGGGCCTGTCCTGACCAGTTTGTCTTCTTATGGCTCCCCCATGAAATCTAGCTATGGGATCTTCCTAAGGGTAGATGAATGTTTTAGGGGACCCATTGGTATGTATATATTTAGTGTTAGGAGTCATGAAGAGTCGAGCAAATCTTTTTAATATCAAAACCTAGGCGAGCTTAGAGTGCCCGATTAGGGCTTTGACTATGATGAATGAAAGATTTTGTATAGGGGATTGAAGGAAAGTACATAACAAGTACAGTTCCAAGTAGGGTATAGACATATCCTAACATGCTAGAAGGATTGAGTTTCTATCAATCCACTAGACTAATTTTTGAGTGAGAAATCAGTGAGGTCCTAGTAAATAGGTCTTTTAGCCTATTTGGCCTAGATTGTAGGGAGCCAGTGTACGGAGGCCATTAGGCTCCAAAGCCTTCAGAATCCTTCACAAAATCTAAAAGAGTATCCAAATGTGGGATAAGATTTTCAACTTGTTTGGAAATTTTTGCAAGAAGTGGGAAAAAGGTCTTTGGTAAAGACTACAAAGGAAATAGGCTGAACTAGGCCTCCCCATGGTGAAATCTTGAACCCGATAAAGAAAGGCTTGAAGATCCTTCTCAATGGATCCAAATGAGAATAAATGGAATGTTTCCATGATGACAGACACTCCTGCAATGAATTTCAAGAATGGTGAACAGTTGGCACTTAGAGCTTTCTAAGTGAGGGTACAAATAGTGAAGAAACTACATGGTGTTAGTCCTTCAAGGTGAAACACAAAGTGCAAGACTCTTGGAGAAGATTTGGATTAGGACTTAGTTAATCATCTAAGCCTAACAAGGAACTGGAAGAAATTAGGTTCCTAGAAGAATATAAGGAAGGGTCTTCTTAGCTAGTTGTGCAAGCAAGCCTTGGAACACTTACACCACCAAGCCCTAGGTTGGTGGTGAACCTCCTATTCATCTATAATCATATCCTAGGAAAAACTTTAGTAGATCTCTTTCCTTCATTCTATCCTTGGATTGAGATCTCTAGGGTTTCCTTGAGTGAGGCTTTAGAAAAATAGGCCTTATCCCTGGTGCTTAATCTCTCAAAAGGTGGAGCACCCCTATTTCCCGCATTTCACACAAATAAAAGAATATTTCTTAAACCTCTTATAATATCATAGATGCTTTTGAAACATCATAGTGAAGACATGATTCTTGGACCATAAAAGAATAAAATACAACCATGTGTAATGAGCATCAATTAAAGACTACAATATTATTGCAAGGAATAAATAAAATTGTTTGGGATCAAATATGTTTAGGAATCTTCTTCTAAAGCTATCATTCGTTAAGAAATCAATAGGCACCTATCAAATGGGAATTAATTTAACACCATATGGTTTTCTTAACAAAATCCTTGATGCAAGTGTACATAATTATGCCCATGAAGTATATCACTAAAGGATGAAATAACAAGTCCCCACAAAAAAAGAAAACAATCAAATTTCTATACATATAAAAGTTGCTTTTGTACACCTCTTACAATGTCATAGATGTTTCTTGAATATCATAACGAAAACATTGATTATTTGTCCTCTTTGTAACTCCTTAATCATGTTCTTATGTGCATCATATACATTGTCATATGTGACCTCCATTACGATGACCTTATACATGCTCTAAGATGTTGAAATTTGACTAAACAATGATACATCATTGTAGGACTCATAACTAGGAAGAAAATCCACTAAAAAAAAATGAAGTCACATCCAAATGAGATGTTAATCTTTTGTGAAGAAAAATATATAAAAGATGAAGTAATAGATACATACAAAAATAAGATTGAGACACCTCAAATAGAAAAATTAATAATTACATGAATTAGTAATTAAAAGCTGGGCCATATGTTTTCTTTGCAATAAATATTTATGATTGAGACTGCTTTAAGTTTTGTAACTAATTTCCTATAGAGGGAACTCTTTCTCTCGTGGTCATAGGTGAAATAGAATTACTTGCAGCGTCGACGTTGTTAGATTAGCATTGAATACGCATAAAGACAATATTTCTAGCATTACCATCTTTAGCTCCAAATTATTCATTAGCTATCTCTTTCTCAGCCATCAGTGAAAACTCATTAATAGATAGTTGCATTAATATATGTCTCATAGCCCTACTAGCAGTACCAACTATGGAAGAGCAATATATCACAACTACAAGATCATATTCATACATAGATACGAATCAATTTATTGTTGGGAATTCACCCAACTCCCATGCAAGTTACTGCCCTTTACCACGCCCCCACGCCATCAGATATACTGGCTCCCAGTACTATGGTGTCCACCACAATACCATAGCCCTCCTTTGCTCTATTCGTGCTCTCGTGGTTGCCACCCTCGTTGTTTCCCACATTACTACGGCCTCACCGTCTCTTGCCTGTGGTTGAGCGGTTAACCATCGGCTCATGGTTACCGCTGGCCCACAGTTACCCTCTAGACCACTCACGATGGTGCGGTGTGTTTACCGCCACACCATGGCCACCCATCTTCCTGACCACGGTAATGCGGCCCAATCATTAGAGCACTGTTACTGCGGCCACCGCAACCTCCCTAAATACCCTCGTGGTGGAGTGGTGTCCACCATGACTTGATGCTTCATGCGGCAACGTTGTTAGTGGAATCCTTGGTAGCGGACTGCTATGATAAAATTATGTATATTTAAGTTAAAAGGACTTTTTTTTGAATGCGATTGGACTTTACAACTTGGCATATATTTAGTTTCCTTTAATATTGTATTAAGTGTATTGTGGTTGTAAACTTTTATATATTCTGGTATGTTTTTAATTTTAAAGAGGTGATAAAAGTTTAATATTTTGATTTCCCTGAAGAAGAAATTTTTTTGTTGTTTTGTGTCAAGAATTTTACCAATAGATTATAGCAATTTTTTTTGTGACAAATTGTTATTCTCTATCTCTATTCCTTCACATGGTATTAGAGGCTAAGGTCATCTGTAGATTGTCTTACAGTATTCTAGAGTGTATGTTCAATCATGGTTGCAAGAACAAGCTTGTCTAATCCCCAAATTCCATAGTTGAATGGAAAGAATTATGACTACTGGTCTATAACAATGAGAGCCTTGTTCTTTTCACAATATTTATGGGAGTTTGTAGAAAATGGGTTTCCAGAACCGGCAAATGCAGTAGCATATAATGTTCTGACTCAAGCAGAGAAAGATTTACTAAAAGATAATAGGAAGAAGGATTCAAAGGCTCACTTTTTCATTCTACAAGGAGTACATGAAAGTATTTTTTCAAGAATTTCAGCTACAACCAAGTCCAAGCAAGCATGGGACATTCTACAAATTGCATATCAAGGAATGGAGAAAGTTAAGACTACAAAACTACAAATACTTAGAAGAGAGTTTGAGAATTTTTTTATGAAAGATAATGAGTTTGTAGATTCATATTTGACTCGGATAATGGGACTGGTAAACTAGATGAGAACACATGGTCAGACACTAGAAGATGTTAAATTTCTAGAAAAGATTTTAAGAAGTTTACCCACAAGATTTGAGTCAATTGCAGTCACTATAGAAGAGATAATGGATCTCACCTAGTATTCAGTTGATGAGCTTTATGCTTCACTAATTTCTAATGAGATCAGGCTCAGGAGAACAAAAAATATGTCATTGGAGCATGCATTCAAGTCACAAGCTTCATTTAACCAAGGAAGAGGAAGAGGAAGGTCAAATTTCAAAACAAGACGAAGAGGTTTCAATAGAGGTGGAAGAAACGACCCGTCAAGCTCAAGTGGAAGAGGCAGCAGCCAAAACCCATCTCAAAATTATCCTCAAGGCCAAAGGTATGAAAAATATCAGGTCCAATGCCATTATTGTAAAAAATTTGGACATTATATGAATGAGTGTAGGAAGAAGCAGTATGATATGGGTAGACAGAATGCAAATTTTACTAAAGAGAGTCAAGATCATAGACTAGATAAAAGCACAATATTTTTAGCCTGTAATGTAGCAAAAGCTAGTGAAAAGGATGTTTAGTTCTTAGACTCGGGTTGTAGTAACCACATGATAGGAAATTTAGAGTTATTTACAAGTTTAGATGAGAATATTAAGTCAGATGTCACCCTGGGTAATGAAAACAAAGTGTTAGTCAAAGGAAAGGGAAATGTTAATATTCTGACCAAGCAGGGGGAGCAAAAATATATCTCAGATGTTTATTTTGTGCCTGGTCTGAAACATAATTTAATGAGTGTAGGACAGTAGTTCAAAAGGGTTATAGACTGTGCACTATTTTAGATAAATACCCAAGTAGTCAGTTGATAGCTAAGATCAAGATGACAAACAATAGAATGTTTCCTTTAAGAATTCAGCCAGATTTGAGCACAAATTATGCACAAGCACAAGAGGTATCAACTGTTACTCACATTGTCTTTCAGGTAGAAGTAAAAGATGAAAACTGGCTGTGGCATTTAAGATTTAGTCATTTGAATTTTGGTGGTCTGAATTTACTTCATAGAAATAATATGGTCAAAGGAATACCTTTAATTGAAAAACCTGAGAGAGTTTGTGAAGGTTTCATACTAGGAAAGCAACATAGAGTCTTTCCCAGTAGGGAAATCAACAAGAGAAAAAGTTCCATTAGAAATTGTTCATTCAGATTTGTGTGGCCCAATGCAGACACCTTCAATAGATGGTAGTTTTTATTTTTTGACATTTTTAGATGACTATTCAAGGAAGACATGGGTGTGGAAAGAGATCCCCTTCCTCCTAGGCGAATACCCTAGAAACCATTGGGGAACCTTCCTTTTACACTCAAATTTTTGGTTCACCTAGTTCCTCTAATCAATTCAACATTCAACCATCCTATGTTAACAAAATGACAAAAACTCGCATAAACTTAGAAGATAAATATGGAAAAGGATTCACGCTTTTAAGAAAACAAGGATGTGATACAACAAGAAAACATGAAATTCATCAAATCTTAGAGCAAATACCAACCAAATACACCAAAGGGTTAGGATATCAAAATCCTCCTCCAGACATAAGTTTCCTCCTTCCTAAAACAAAACCAATGTCTCATGACAATGATAAGGATGATAGGATTGTCTTAGGTCCACCTCCTCGATAGTCAACTCAAGAAATTGGTGAATCTAGCAAGCAATGGAGGCCTTAAAAATTAAAGAAACTAAAATTCCCTTATCCACCAATTGTAATTAAAAGGAATTTATAGACACTTCTACACTGAGGATTGATTATATTACCACCCATAAGAGAAGATTGAAAAGCAAATCCTAAGAATACAAACACATCACACTATTGATATCATCAGGTTGTTAGATATAGTATTGATGAGTTTCGTGCTTGACAACAAATATTTAAAAAGCTTGATATCATAGAAATAATCCCTTAGAGCATGTCCTTTTTCTCCTTTCCATGGAATGGTTGTTGATTCTTAGCACTCTAACTATTACATGTTTTACATTCATTGAAAATTATTTCAAAATGTAAGGAGCTCCTTCTCATCACCTACCTTGGCTCATTATTGTCTTGCACTCGGTGGAGATAAGAATTAGATAGGCTTGTCCTAGTAGAACATTTTTCATTGTCCCTTTGGCTAGTTGTTTGCCTTCCATATGCGATGAACATGATTGGGATGAATATGACCTACTAATAGGTTGATTCACATGTGCCTTACTAGTCTTTTTTTTCTTTTTCTTTTGCATATTTCTTTATGTGATTTTATGTTCATACTATGATCCCATTTGTTGTTCTATTTGATGTATCTCTCTCTCTCTTTGTGACATTCCTTTATTTGTATCTACATTCTTCTCTATTTTGTAAACATTTTATCTTTTCATTTGTCTTGTGTTTTCCTTTTAGGGATGATACAAGGTGTTGAGACCTTCATGTCTCTTCCATGTTGACCTGCAATATTTTCCATTATCTTTTTCATTTGCCTTGTTTTTTCCTTTCGGGGATGACGCAAGGCATTGATACATTCATGTCTCTTCCATGTTGACCCAAAAAAAAATTCTTTGTTTTCGCTCTCTTTGTGTCATTCTTCTTATTTTATGATTATTTTGGGAATCATGATAGTTTCAAGCTCTCTTAAAAACATTGTAGCAAGAACATAGTAACCCTGAATCCATGGATCCCTCATGTGTTTGGAGTTTTATTTTGGGGGAAACCCCTTCCTTTTTCATGACATAGCTTCATTTGGAAACATATGACTTGGCATAGGGCTTTCCAAATAAGATCTCATGTCCACTTTATTGTTAGCATTTACCATTTCCTACTTTAAAGTAATTGCTTAGAACATGGTGGTTAGGAATTTCTTTAAAGTGGGCGCATACATTGGCGTTATTCTTTTAAATTTCATGTTTCATTGTGTAGTATTCTTACATCATACGACATGTCTTTCAATTTTTGGTGACATTGGGTGTGGTGTTCCTCAAGAGAATGATCTCTTTTAGCATATTATATTCCTTTTAGTGGCTTGATTGGACACACTGCATCCCCTAAGTTGTGAATCTTCTATTATTTAATAAGTCCTCTCTTGGAGACATTAGGCACAATGTTCCCCAACTCAAGACCTTACATGAACTAAGAAAAACTCCTTTGAACATACCTTACACTATTTCACATTTTTCATTTTTGGTTATATGGCCACCTTGCATAACACACTTTGCTTGTTTGTTCATGAGTTTCAAGCATACAAAGCTTTTCTTGCCTCATGAAGCTCAAAGTCCGTTGTTGTTTGACACCTTATCATAGTTATCAGGAGTTATAGCTTTGATATGGTTGTATTTATGTCAAACAAACTTAGGCGTGACTTTCCCATATCCACTTACTTGTGTGTGTGAGTGCATATCAACCGCGTGTGTATGTGTCTCACCCTTTTGGATACTCAACTAGTAGACAACTTGATGTTTTTTTGCCTTAGAGTGAGAGCACATTTTTGGAAAATACAACTTAGATCTGATCCGCAATGTGTGCGACAAATGGTCGAAACATGATCCACCCATTTTTTATTTTATTTTTATTTCCTTTATGTCTTTGGCAATGTATGCTTATGCCTTTTTGTTTCTATTTACATTATTTTCATGTGTGTTATTTTGTGCCTATGTTGGTTTTCCATAGGATCTTGATCCCGGGGGCTTGTGCAACCCTCTTGGTCATTGTGGTCCTACCTTACTAGCATTTGTACATATTAACCCCTCTTGATGCGATTTTGTGTACTTTAGTGTGACTTTGAAGCAAGTTGCTCCTCTCACTAAGTGGGGGCTAAATGTAGTGTAAAAAAACGTATCCCTTTACATTTTCACACTTGTTTGGGCCCTTGTGAACTAAATGAACCTAATTTTATCTTATTCAGGGTGTTGTAAGGTGTTTTCTTACACTTTCACACTAATCTAGGGTTTTAATGGGCTTATTTATGCCTTATTTGACCTTATTTTGTGTCCACCAGCCCTAATTAATGCATCTTTTTGAGATTAATCTCAACATTTACCAAATCCAATTGTAATTCATGTTTTTTTGGATTGTATGGCCTATAGTTAGTGATTTGGGACTCGTACACTACCTTGAGTGTATGGGTTCAATGTAATTTTCGGGGGCCCAATCTGTATTTCACATTAATCTAAGCCTTTCTTGAAAAATGTGTTCCAAGCTTAGCCTAATGGGACTCATATGCCCCAACTAGTGTATGAGTCCCACTTATCTTAGACCTACTTAAATTAAATTCCAACTCTTGGTAGGATTTTATTCTTCTAGATCTAAAGTCGGCTTGTAGTGTTGTAATCTTGAGAAATTTGGCATAAACAAGTATAAATACAAGGTTATTTCACATATTTTCTCCTAGTAAGTTTACCAGTAACCTAGAAATTCAAGCATTCTATCATTCAAGAGCATTCAAGAGTTGATTATCAAGCATTTTTGAGTGTTATTTAAGTATCAAGAACCATGTCAAATTCATCATGCATTATGTCTATTTTTGAGCTAACATTTGTGATGTAGGGTTTTATGATTCAAAAAATAATTCAATTCAAGATATATATCATTCAAGAAAGAGTCAAGATCCATATCCATTATGGCCATTTCATACATGTTTGTAGCCATTTGTTCCTAGGGTTCGGTGACTTGCAACATATCATTTTGTTCATTCATCATTCCTCCTTTCTATTTTATTTCATTTCAAGGTTTGATTACCAAAATAGGGTTTGACCAAGGCAAACCCATATCCACTAACAAAACAACATTTTTCCCTCGCTTTAGTGCGTGATTTACAAATCTAGGTTGAAGATACATTGGAGAGAAATATTGGAAGAAGTTGTCAATGCTGCAAACTTGTCAAAGTTGTCACTTTGTTTACAAGATCACTAAAAGAGACCTATAGAGTAGAATTTATCATTTTAGATCTAGAAATCAAGATTGAAAGAAAGAGTGGGTGTAGAATAGCAAATTCAAATCTTGATTCTCCAAGAAAGCTAAGAAGTACTAATATGCCACTTCTAGTATATGAGCCCCAATATAGTGAATTTCTTTTACATTTTAGTATTTTCAAACTTGTCACTACCAGATTTCTGATCGTACCCAGAAACCCTAATCTAGGACTAAATCGCCTAGCCTGGTGTATGAGTCCCAGTGTGCATTAATTTCAGAATTTTCAGCATTTCAAAGCTTGTTTTGAGCTTCTATAGGTTTGTAAGTGTACTTCTCCAATTTCTTAGATTTTTGTTCAGATTTACATTCATTTCTAGGTCATTTACTTAGGTTGTCATTTGGTTTTGCATGTTACTAGTATTTCCAAGCCCTAGGTTGGTGGTGAACCCCCTATTCATCTATAATCATACCCTAGGAAAAACTTTAGCAGATCTCTTTCCTTCATTCTATCCTTGGATTGAGATCTCTAGGGTTTCCTTGAGTGAGGCTTCAGAAAAATAGGCCTTATCCCTTCTGCTTAATCTCTGAAAAGGTGGAGCACCCCTATTTCCCACATTTCACACAAATAAAAGAATATTTTTTAGACCTCTTATAATGCCACAGATGCTTCTGAAACATCATAGTGAAGACATGATTCTTGGACCATAAAAGAATAAAATACAACCATGTGTAATGAGCATCAATTAAAGACTACAATATTATTGCAAGGAATAAATAAAATTGTTTGGCATCAAATATGTTTAGGAATCTTCTTCTAAAGGGATCATTCGTTAATAAATCAATAGCCACATATCAAATGGGAATGTATTTAACACCATATAGTTTTCTTAACAAAATCCTTGATGCAAGTGTACATAATTATGCCCATGAAGTATATCACTAAAGGATGAAATCACAAGTCCCCGCAAAAAAAGAAAACAATCAAATTTCTATACATATAAAAGTTTCTTTTGTACACCTCTTACAATGTCATAGATGTTTCTTAAACATCATAATGAAAACATTGATTATTTGTCCACTTTGTAACTCCTTATGATCATGTTCTTATGTGCATCATATACATTGTCATATGTGACCTCCATTATGATGACCTTATACATGCCCTAAGATGTTGAAATTTGACTAAACAATGATACATCATTGTAGGACTCATAACTTCTCATGTAGGAATAAAATCCACTAGAAACAAATATTAGGTCACATCCAAATGAGATGTTAATCTTTCGTGAAGACAAATATATGAAATATGAAGTAATAGATAAATACAAAAATAAGATTGAGACACCTCAAACAGAAAAATTAGTAATTACATAAATCAGTAATTAAAAGTTGGGCCATATGTTTTCTTTGCAATAAATATTTATGATTGAGACTACTTTAAGTTTTGTAACTAATTTCCTATAGAGGGAACTCTTTCTCTCGTGGTGATAGGTGAAATAGAAATACTTGCAGTGTCGATGTTGTTTGATTAGCATTGAATACACATAAAGACAAGATTTCTAACATTACCATCTTTAGCTCCAAATGATTCATTAGCCATCTCTCTCTCAGCCATGAGTGAAAACTCATTAATAGATAGTTGCATTAATATATGTCTCACAACTGTAATAGTAGTCCCAATTGTGGAAGAGAAATATGTCACAACTACAAGATCAGATTCATACATAGATATGAATCAGTTTACTATTGGGAATTCACCCAACTCTCGTGCAAGTTACTAGCCTTTACCGCGCCCCCGCGCCATCAGATATACTGGCTCACGGTACTGCACTGTCCACCGCAATACCGTAGCCCTCCTTTGCTCTATCCGCAGTCTTGCAGTTGCCATCCTCATTGTTTCTCGTGTTACCGCAGCCTCACCGTCTCCTGCCTATGTTTGAGCGGTTAACCGCTGGCTAATGGTTACCGCCGGCCCACGGTTACCTTCTAGACTGCTCATGGTGGTGCGGTATGCTTACCGCCACACTGCGGCCACCCATCTTCCTGACCACGGTAACATGGCCCAACCATTAGAGCTCCGTTATCGCGGCCACCGCAGCCTCCCTAGATACCCTCACGGTGAGGTGGTGTCCACCGTGACTTGATGCTTCTTGCGGCGGCGTTGTTAGTCGAATCCTTGCTAGTGGATTGCTATGATAAAATGATGTATATTTAAGTCAAAAGGACTTGTTTTTGAATGCGATTGGACTTTACAACTTCGCATATATTTAGTTGCCTTTAATATTGTATTACGTGTATTGTGGTCATAAACTTTTATATATTCTGGTATTTTTTTAATTTTAAAGGGGTGACAAAAGTTTAATATTTTGATTGCTCTGAAGAAGAAAAAATTTGGCTGTTCTGTGTCAATAATTTTATGAATAGATTATAGCAATTGTTTTTGTGACAAATTTTTATTCTCTATCACTATTCCTTCACGTGGTATCAGAGCCTAAGGTCATCTGTAGATTGTCTTAGAGTATTTTAGAGTGTATGTTCAATCATGGTTGTAAGCACAAGCTTGTCTAATCCCCAAATTTCATAGTTGAATGGAAAGAATTATGACTACTGGTCTATAACAATGAGAGCCTTGTTCTTTTCACAAGATTTATGGGAGTTTGTAGAAAATGGGTTTCCAGAACCGGCAAATGCAGTAGCATATAATGTTCTAACTCAAGCAGAGAAAGATTTACTAAAAGATAATAGGAAGAAGGATTCAAAGGCTCACTTTTTCATTCTACAAGGAGTACATGAAAGTATTTTTCCAAGAATTTCAGCTACAACCAGGTCCAAGTAAGCATGGGACATTCTACAAATTGCATATCAAGGAATGGACAAAGTTAAGATTGCAAAACTACAAATACTTAGAAGAGAGTTTGAGAATTTTTTTATGAAAGATAATGAGTTTGTAGATTCATATTTTACTCGGATAATGGGACTGGTAAACTAGATGAGAACACATGATCAGACGTACTAGAAGATGTTAAATTTCTAGAAAATATTTTAAGAAGTTTACCCACAAGATTTGAGTCAATTGCAGTCACTATAGAAGAGACAATGGATCTCACCCAGTATTCAGTTGATGAACTTTATGCTTAACTAATTTCTCATGAGCACGGGCTCAGGAGAATAGAAAATAGGTCATTGGAGCATGCATTCAAGTCACAAGCTTCAATTAACCAAGGAAGAGGAAGAGGAAGGTCAAATTTCAGAACAAGAGGTGGAAGAAACAACCCGTCAAGCTCAAGTGGAAGAGGCAGCAGCCAAAACCCATCTCAAAATTATCCTCAAGGCCAAAGGTATGAAAAATCTCAGGTCCAATGCCATTATTGTAAAAAAATTGGACATTATATGAATGAGTGTAGGAAGAAGCAGTATGATATGGGTAGATAGAATGCAAATTTTACTAAAGAGAGTCAAGATCATAGACTAGATAAAAGCTCAATGTTTTTAGCAGGTAATGTAGCACAAGCTAGTGAAAAGGATGTTTGGTTCTTAGACTCAGGTTGTAGTAACCACATGATAGGAAATTTAGAGTTATTTACAAGTTTAGAAGAGAATATTAAGTCATATGTCACCCTGGGTAATTAAAACAAAGTGTCATTCAAAGGAAAGGGAAATGTTAATATTCTGACCAACCAGGCGGAGCAAAAATATATCTTAGATGTTTATTTTGTGCCTAGTTTGAAACACAATTTGATGAGTGTAGGATAATAGTTCAAAAGGGTTATAGAGTGACTTTAAAAAATGGACTGTGCACTATTTTAGAAAAATACCCAAGTAGTCAGTTGATAGCTAAGATTAAGATGACAAATACTAGAATATTTCCTTTAATAATTCAAACAAATTTGAGCACAAATTATGCACAATCACAAGAGGTATCAACTGTTACTCACATTGTCTTTCAGGCATAAGTAAAAGATGAAAACTGGCTGTGGCATTTAAGATTTGGTCATTTGAATTTTGGTGGTCTGAATTTGCTTCATAGAAAGAATATGGTCAGAGGAATACCTTTAATTGAAAAACCTGAGAGAGTTTGTGAAGGTTGCATACTAGGAAAGCAACATAAAGAGTCTTTCCCAGTAGGGAAATCAACAAGAGCAAAAGTTCCATTAGAAATTGTTCATTCAGATTTGTGTGGCCCAATGGAGACACCTTCAATAGGTGGTAGTTTTTATTTTCTGATATTTATAGATGATTATTCAAGGAAGACATGGGTCTATTTCTTAAAAAAAAAAAGTGAAGTGTTTGATTTCTTTTGTCAGTTCAAGTCTCTTGCTAAAAAACAGAGTGGTCATTTTATCAAAGTGTTGAGAATAGATAGAGGAGGTGAATACATATCAAGAGAGTTTTTAAATTTCTGCAAAGATCATGGTATACACAAGCAGTTGACAACTAGATACACAACTCAACAGAACGGGGTACCTGAGAGAAAAAAACAGAACCATAATGGAGATGGCTAGGAGTATGCTGAAAGCCAAGCATTTGACAAATGAGTTCTGGGCTGCAATTGTATCTTGTGCAACATACATTATGAACAAATGCCCAACAAAAAGTGTCATGAGTATCATTCTTGAGGAAGCCTGGACTGGAAAAAAACTTAGTGTATCGCATATGAGAGTTTTTGGATGTGTTTCATATGCACATGTACCTGATGAATTGAGAAGAAAACTTGATAATAAAGGAGAGAAATGTATATTTGTTGGTTATAGTGATGAATCCAAAGCATATTAAATTTTCAATCCTACAACTAAAAAGGTCATAATGAACAGAGATGTTCAATTTGTTGAAGATGAAGCATGGGATGGAAGTAGAGAAATCATTGTTAATGTAACAGTCAATATCCCTCAAGAAGAAAATGAAATTTTTGTACCAGCAAATGTTCCTACTACTGTACCAATTCAAGCTCAAGCAAGTGGTCAAAAATTGACACCATCAAGCAATGTGAGAGCAGCAACAAGAGGACTGATGACGCCAACTACAACAAGAACTTCTGGCATATATGACCTTCAAGTCCACAATCAGCAGATTCAAGTGATCTTTCAAACCCAACTTTGGCAAGTATGAGGAGACAAAACATTAGAAACATCAGTGATTTCTATAATCAGAATGAAGGTGAAAATAATACTCAACAGTTCAGACTTTTTTCTTTTTATTCTCAAGATGAAGATCCAATCCATATTGAAGATGCAATTAAGGAGGAAAAGTGGGTAACAACAATGGATGATGAGATAGATTCAATTGAAAAAAATCAGACATGGGAGTTGAAAAGTCTTCCAAAAGACAAAGATGTGATAGGTGTTAAATGGATTTATAAAACAAAATTGAATGAAAATGGAGAAGTGCAGAAGCACAAAGCAAGATTGGTAGTAAAACGATATGCATAGCAACTTGGAATTGAATATACAAAAACTTTTGCACCTATAGCTCACCTTGACACATTCAAAAGTTATTTGGCCATAGCAACACAAAACAGATGGTTAGCTCATCAAATGGATGTTAAATAGGCATTTATCACTGGCTATCTTGAGGAGGATGTGTATATTGAACAAGCACCTCGTTATGAGATATTGGGACAAGAAGATAAAGTCTACAAGCTGAAGAAGGCATTGTATGGTTTGAAACAAGCCCCAAGAGCTTGGTATAGCTGAATAGACAGTTATTTCACAATGAATGGATTTCTCATATGCAATAGTGAACCAACACTATACACTAAAGTGAATGAAAATGGTAAGATTTTGATAATTTTCCTTTATGTAGATGATTTAATATTGACTGGAAATATGTCAGTTGATTTGTTCAAAGAAGCCAATGATGAAGGAGTTTGAGATGATAGACTTAGGTCTGATGAGATACTCTTTAGGAATTGAAGTCAATCAAGATGACAATGGAATTTTTATTTCTCAGACTAAGTATGCTAATGATGTTTTTATAAATAGATTTAATATGATAAATTGTAAGCTTGCACCTACTCCAATGATAATTGGTCTAAAACTGAGCAAAGAGGATAAAGGTTCAAAAATTGATTCAACTTTGTATAAGCAGCTAGTAGGGAGTCTGATGTATCTAATAGCCATAAGGCCTAACATAATGTTTGCAGTTAGCTTAATCTCCAAATTTATGGAAACACCAAAGGAGACTCACTAGAAGGTTGGGAAGCCAATTTTAAGATATACGAGTGGAACACAAAATTATGGCATCCAGTATATTAGATCGGATGAATTTAAACTAACTGGTTTTACTGATAGTGATTGTGCTGGTAGTATTGATGATAGAAAGAGCACGTCTGGATATGTATTTCACTTTGGCAGTGGAGTTGTTTCACGGGCCTCTAAAAAACAACCAATAGTTACATTGTCTTCAGCTGAAGCTAAATATGTTGCAGCCACTAGCACATCTTGCCAGACAGTGTGGATGAGAAGAATATTAAAAGCGATTCAGCATGAGTAGTCAGAAGCCAAAAAAAAATTCTATGATAACAACTCTGCTATTGCACTTTCAAAGAATCTTGTGTTCCACAAAAGGAGTAAACACATTGACACCCATTACCACTTCATAAGGGAGTTGATCAACAATGGCAAAATCACATTGGAATTTCGCAAGTTAGAGGAATAGCATGCGGACATTCTCACAAAGGTGTTGGGAAAAGATTCTTTCATCTATCAAAGAAACCGACCGGGAATTAAGGATGGCAGGAGCTGTGTTCAAGGGGGAGTGTTGGGAATTCACCCAACTCACGTGCAAGTTACTGGCCTTTACCGCACCCCCGTTCCATCAAACATACTAGCTCGCGGTACCGCATTATCCATCGCAATACCACATCCCTTCTTCGCTCTGTCTGCAGTCTCGCGGTTGCCACCGTTGTTGTTTCCCACATTACCATGACCTCACCGTCTCTTGCCTGTAGTTGAGTGGTTAACCGCCAGCTCATGGTTACCGTCGGCACGCAGTTACCTTCTAGACCACTCGTGGTGGTGCGGTGTGTGTACTGCCACACCGCGACCACCCGTCTTCCTGACCGTGGTAACACAGGCCAACCATTGGAGCTTAGTTACAACAACAACCGTGGCCTCTCCAGATACCCATGTGGTGGAGCGGTGTCCACCGCGATACCGCACCAGTCTTGTCTCTCTTCTGCAGTAGCATAGGTTGATGCTTCTAGCAGCGGCATTGTTAGTGGAATCCTTGCTGGCAGAATGCTATGATAAAAGGACATATATTTAAGTCACAAGGACTTGTTTTTTAATGCGATTGGACTTTACAACTTAGCATATATTTAATTTCCTTTAATATTATACTAAGTGTATTGTGGCCATAAACTTTTATATATTCTGGTATGTTTGTAATTTTAAAGAGGAGACATAAGTTTAATATTTTGATTGCTCTGAAGAAGCAAATTTTTGGTTGTTCTGTGTCAAGAATTTTATGAATAGATTATAGCAATTTTTTTTGTGACAAATTGTTATTCTTTGTCTCTATTCCTTCATTTATGCCATCATTAGGAGGTAATGTTTTATCATTATATTTTTGTAGAAAACTTAAAAATAAATCTATGGTGTTCAAGTTTGTAATCAAATATTTTGATCAATTTAAAATATCATAAATAATAAAATCATTAGATAGTATATTTTTTTAATATATATGTAAATCTTAAGACTGTATGAGAGTCAACCTTATCATTATGCATTTCAAAATGGGATTGCAGAAACAAATTAGTGTTGAATAAATCACTCTCAAAAGTAAGAGTGTGGGGTGAGTGAAAAGTCCTAATCAACCAAGCAATATCAACGACAAAACACTCAATTGAATGGAAAAGTGTTAACATTTGAATTTTGGTCTAGTTTTGGATGGAAAAGGTCAAACGTTTTTACTTAGGTTTGGATTAGCCCAAAAAATTTCTTTGGTATTACCTTAGCTTTAGACAATTGGAAGTCTCAAGATATGTCCAAAACTTGCAAAATGATGTACTTAATTCTATGTTCAAATTTTCCATGACTTCACCTAGAAGCTAACAAGTTTTTTAAAACCAAATTTACAAAAGAAAGAAGGGTTTATAGAAGAAACTCCCACAATTCTAAAAATATAATTTTAATCTTAATTACAAATTTAGTAGTTATATTTCATTTATTATGTCAAAAGTCTTATCTAATTTTGAAATTGTGTATCATTTTTCAAATATAAAAGATTTGTCACACTCTAAGATTTATTAAGGTTTAATAAAAAAAAAATATTCTTTTTTACCATGTTAGATTAGATATAAAAATATTTTTTAATATTTTTAATATTTTTGTAAAGACACATTAAACATTAATAAATATATTTTATTTTAAAAGATCACAAAAATATTTGACATCTACCCATGTATTAATTTCTTATACCAAAGGTCCTATGAAAATAATTATCTTTTTCTTCAAATTATGTTGGCAAGAATGACACCCACTTCTCATTTTTCTAACAAAATTATCAATGCCTATTTGAAATACCTAATTTTTACTAGATTAATTTGAAATTATTTAAAATAAAATTAGTCCATCAACTTTCTATTATTTTGCAAATAGGTCATTTCACTTGTTATGTGAGGTTACTAATGTATATTAAAGAAGTTTTACTACCACTTAAGAGTGTTTCTTGGACCATGATAATATTTTATTCACATTGTTTTGTGTGGGACAACATGAGATGGCATCCATTTATACTCTACTTTAACAAAAATCATAATAGTACATCGAGGGTGGCAATAAGAACTCTAGTGGGAAGAACATAGGAAAAAATGGATGGGGTATAGATAGGATGAGTAATGAGAGGTAAATATACAACATTAGGAGTGGTGACAACACTATCTATCCAAAAAGAGGATGATATGATATTACTAGGGTGGGATTTAGGCATATCACTAGTAGCATAATATGTATGTATGTTACTAGTAAGAAAAGAGGAAGGAATTGAAGTAGTAGCATGTGTGCAACATGGGACACTAGTGGAAGAAGATGTTATCATGACACTAGAGTAAGGAACATGAGAATATGCATAATGAGAAGATCCACATCGTAATGGGAAGGGGTAGGGGCAATGGAAGTTTAAGGTTGGGTGGCTAGGTATTGGGAAATATACATTATGAAAATAAATTAATAGGCAATCCGAGGACCAATGTCATAAAGAATCTTTGTACCAAAGGGTGAATCAAAAGATAAATTATGAAAAGGAATAACTAATTATGTAGGATGAGATGCATTTAGAAAAGTTCTCTTAATTTTTTTTTATATATTTCACTATAAATATCTTTCTTATACTTTACATAGGGAAAATGATTTACAATCAATCCCTCAATCTAGGCACATGGAAGAACCTATTGATAATAAACATGATGAGCCTATACCACATAATGATCTTCCATCTTACAAAAACAAGGTTACTGACACACCTATTAGCTTGGAACAATGCTATGGCCAAGGCTTGAGGTTCTTAACAAAATAAGGATGTGATATAAAGAATTCACATGAAATACATTCCCTTTTGGCACAAATACCATCTGAAGAAGAAAAAGGCATAGCTTACCATGGCCCTCCACCTTTACATCAAACATTCACTCAACCATCCAAATTAGAGAAGATTCATGGCTCTATAAGGAAAGGTGTGTTACCCACTCCACATCCTTTATTCAAGACTCGGTGTACTTTAGCTACACTTTTAAATTAGGAATCACTACACTCATCAGTAGTGTTTCCAAATGTTCGATGAGTCCCATGAATACCAAGTATTATAATCTAGATTAGTATTTTCAATCCTAGGAGTAGAAGCTAAAAGATATTTCTCATAGTATAATGTATTAATTTTCTTGGAAACATTTCATCAACTTAGCATAGTAAACAAACTTAGGACTGGGAGAGGATTTTTCTAAAATTAATATCATCTAAACTGTTAGTTTATAATAAATTTTTTAGCCACATTTTAACTATGTGGTATTTTTCTATTTCTTGAGTATCTAACAAGGTAATATTATCATTAAATAAATTTATAGGAATTCTTCAAGTCAAGATAGATATAAATTATAATTTTGTTGTTTCACTTATAAAAGTATAGTAGATGAGTGGTTTACTTATGCAATTCTCCCAATATCTGATATATTAAATCATTTTAATAATTATGACTGAGCTAATTATGCTTATCCACTTTGATGAATTAAATGACTCATGATTATTCATTTAAACCTTGTCAAAACCACATTGCCATCTTCAATTAAAATTTATCTATCTCTAAGGAAGTCATATCAATCTTACAACAACTATTCTCACCACATTAAATGAATGCATTTAATTTTTAATAACATCATATATCTAATTACTCACAATTCAATCATATTATTTTCACTTTTAAAATTAAAACTAAACATTTTGAACAAATATTAATAAAAATATACATTAATTAATAATAAAAAAATTGTATTGTTATCACTTACCTATCCCATTCTCACAATTACCTTAAAACATTATAAATAATTTGAAAATAATATTTACTTTATTCTAGAATTATTAAACACATAAAGCATATTTATTTTTTAAAATAAATTAATTCATAAATTACATTATTATCACCTAATCCACCCTCATGTGTAGTTTTTAAAACCCAAGAAAACACAATAAAAGATTGATAGGAAAGACAAACACTAAAACACAAACAAGAAACATAGAACATGATAGAATTCTATTGACACAAACACACAAGTTTATTATTTCTTTGATAATTAAATAATTACACATCACCTCTATTTATAGAGGTTGCAAACTTAGTTTATGAAATCTAAGTATAGTTCATGCAAGCAGCTCATGCAAACATTGAACTAAAATAGTTTCTTTAAAAATAAGACTGCACATGACGGTTATAGTGAACATGCAGTTACAAACAGTTATTAAAACTAATTGTTTATTGATAACTACGCACGACATCCTCAATGAATTGCATGGCGGTGAGGCTCATGCATCACTTCCCAACATACTCCCCTTTGATGTTGAGACTCACAATATGGTCTTGAAGTTTTGTAAGCTGAACTTGACCAACTCGTGTGTAAGATTACTATTACTCTAGTCTTATAGACTCTCTTAGTATCCTTCTTGTAGAAGCTAAGTACCCATTTACTCATTTCTCTCCCTCTTGAGAGATCACAAGGTTTTCCCTTCCTTTCTATAACATAGAGAAGACTCATTCTCTCTCAAATCGCATGTCACCTTTCAATGTACCAATCATAACAAGCAGTCATCACCCACTTGACTCAAACCTTCAAACTTTATTTGATAAGAATTTATTTTAACATGGAAACATTTAGGCTTATACAATCTTTTAAACACATCTTTAGCTTTTTTCCAACTAGATCCATCAATCCATCCTTAATCAATCTTCATACAATCTTTCATAGATTGTCCATTCCACCCTTTGTTCCAATATGATTTTTCAAATTGGTTCTTCAACCCACAAATTGTACAAGGATGAAGATCCCAACACTTCTCTTTCTTATGTCCTTCCCTATTACAATGTGAACACCACAAACACTATATTCTTTAAGCTGATTTGCATGAACATGTTACATTATTTCTATCTCTCTCACCTAATCCTATGCCTTCATTCTTTGGCCTTAGAATTGGCTAAATGAGCTCTCTCATTCCTTGTCCATGTTTTCCCAAACCTTTTCCTTCATATCCCATTTTCTTCATAATTTTCAAACCAACACTTTTTCAAACCAACCTTTGTTTTGAATGCCATAAGCTACAAAATCTTTAGTTTAGAAACATCATCATCTTCAACTTCATGTTCTTTACTTGAACAAGCTTTAGCCACATCACCCATAGCAAATGAAGAACAAAAAACATTCGTATCACATGAGACAACACACATCAATGGCTTTGACCTTAGACATTCATTAGATGCTACTAATTGATTATTATCTTTTTCAATTTTGATATTTCATTCTTCTATAAACTATTTTCCTTTTCTAACCTCTTTAGATTTTCTTCCAACTTTTCATTCTTCTTCTCAACCTCATCAGACAGTTTCAATCTTCCTTCTAACTCTTCATTTTTTATTTTCACTTTCTCTAATTCTTTTTCTAGATTTTCATTTTCACACAAATAATCACATCTTTCTTTTCCAAAATCCAATATATTTTCTATCAATTCTGAATTACACATTTTGAGCTTCACCAATTTTTCTATCAAACTTTCTTTCTTATTGTGGCTTCTTCTAAAAGCTTCTCCTTATTTTCAAGACACAACATTAAACTATGATCCCTTCAACAAACATTGACCTTGCTACAGTCAGCACAGTGGCAGTTCTTAGATGACAATCTCCAATCTTTATTGTCTACACTGATTTTTGATGAAATTTGCAATGATATTTGAAAAAATTTACACTTCTAACCCTTGGATCTAACTGGCTCTGATACCAATTGTAGTTTTTAAAACCCAAGAAAACATAATAAAAGATTGACATGAAAGACACACTAAAACGCAGGCAATAAACAAGAGTAGAGAATTGTATTGATAGAAACACACAACAACTTTATTATTTCTCTGATAATTAAATCATTACATATCACCTATCCTATAGAGGTTGCAAACTCAGTTTATGAAATCTAAATATAATTCATACATGCAGCCCATGCAAACATTGAACTAAAATAATTTCTCTAAAAATAAGAATGCACATGACAGTTACAGTCAACATCATGCTGTTACAAACAGTTATTAAAACTAATTGTTTATTAATAATTGCACATGACATCCTCAATGAATTACATGACAATATGTGCCTTCATGATATCAAACCACATAAATTTTAGATTTGATTTGTCTTCTTAAGAACACTCGAACTCTGCCTTCTCATTTCTTCTGATTTCTATTTCCTATAACATAATAGACATAACGAGCAGCAAAGAAGGTGAAGATTCGAACAGGAATATATAATATCAATTCCATCAAGCCCCTTCCAAATGATTCTGCAGGCATAGGTCCACGAGATAATGTGGATAACACCAGACCGTGGAATCGGCTTGCGACAAGAAAAGTCCCATTCTTAACTGCTTCTAAAGTATATTTTGCAACATACTCAGCCGTATCTGCTTGACTTCGATCATAAAAACTTATGATCTTATTTATCTCTAAGAGATCTCTGTTATCTTCAAAGCCACCTAGGTAGAATTTGAGAATGTAAGAACAAAACTAGATCAGACTCACTTGAAGAATACATTAACAACCATCAAAAACAATGAAAGCATAATCAATCCTTAATGATTTGTTTGCTGTGAATATGCCCAAGATGTTTTTCTAAAACAGCAAAGTAACATATGCTCATACATTAGTACAAAAATAACTTTAGAAAATAATATTTAATAGATCCAGGAGCTCCTATCATTTGGATGAGGATTAGTTTGGAGATCCAGGAGGTCCTATCTGCAATCTAAAAACATCATTATCATGATGATGGATGAGAAATCTGATCCAAAGCATCCATATCTATGAAGTTAAAAAATATAACAAAGGTCTTGTTCAAGAAGCCTTCTCCACTAATTATGGACTATGAAAGCCTGAAAACTCTTTTACACACACCAATCTCAAAAGAAAGAAAACCCTCAACAAACAGGGTCATGATACAGCCATGATACAGATATCCCTTCCATAAACATTCATACAGAAAAACTTCTCTATTTATATCAAATACAAGATTTAGATGGTAATAAAATAAGTTATTCTCATTACGACGAAATTAAAGCTACTTACAGTAATCAAGCATGGGGGTTTCCACAAACCCTGGAAAGACTATACTTATTCGAATGTTATAAGGCATCAATTCAAGCTTGAGAGTTTCTCCAAGTCCTTTTAGAGCATGTTTGGTTGCAGTGTAGACAGAGTTACCGTACAAAGGGTACTGCCAAAAGAATAACAGAACCAAAAAAAATAAAATTCTAAACAATACAATTATGAAAAAGGTTAAACATTCTAAAAACACCCTTTCTTGGCTTACGATAAATGTTCTAATAACAGCAACAATCTATATGGTGACCTAATATATTTGGGTTTAATTAACCCTTTGAACTGGTAATCACAATTTATGGAAAGAAGCGTGAATATTTTTAAACTTCTGAGTAATAAGCATACAAATGGTTTTACCAATAACATACCAGTCCTGACATGGAATTCATGAGAACAATGGACATGGGTGTTTGGGGACTCCTCTGCTTCATCAATGGAATCCCAACATGCAGAGTATTGACAACCCCTGTCAAGTTAGTCTGAATGATGGCATGCAGATCTTCAATCCTGCCCTCATCCAGAAGTGTAGTTTTTGCCGCACCTGCATTGCACACCAGCACGTCAACAGTCCTCCATTCAAATGACTCCTTTAGAGCCTTTGCCAAAGATCCATAATCACCCACATCTGCAACCTACTCAAAAATAAAAATCAGATTAGACATCAAGATTTTCTGTTTTTTTTTAGACTTTAGGTAATCTAAAAATGATGGAATAAGATAAACCTTCGTTGATATTTTATCTGTGATACCACCATCTTTGGCGAGAATTTGTGCTGCTTTCTCCAATTTAGTGAAGCTTCTGGCTAGAAGTGTGATGAATGCTCCTTGAGAGAGAGCCTCTTTTGCAATGGCAAGCCCAATCCCACTCGATCCACCTGTTATCAGGACATGCTTGCCCTCCAGAGATTGCAGCCAGGATGATGAAGTCTTGAAATCGATCCTCATTTGATGCATACACCTAAACTCGCGGAATAAAAAAGGGAAGAGATGATGTGTTTGTTTTTTGTTTCCATGAAGAGTTATTCATTTCTGCTGCTGATAGAGTTCCGTGTCCTCTCCTTCAATTGGGTGGCGCCTTTTATTAAAGTTGGTAGTTTCATTAACGCCATCTCCTTGTATTGGGTGGCACCTTTTATAAAGGTAGTTTCATTAAGGCTATGGACTATTAATGGAAATCGTTTTAATATTGACACTATTCAAGGTTATGTGGGACTTCGTGACAGCCAGATTGTTTTGGGGGTTCTATTCGTACATAACTTTTGAACTAATAATTTCGGTTTTTAAAACGTTCGTTAGTATTTGTTTTCAAAGATTTTTTTTATTTTGTTTACATATGGCTTTTGTGTTACATTCAATGAGAAACGAAAATCTAAACCAGGATCTATTGTTGGTTGTATATTACATGCGAATGGGGATAAAAAAATTTAAAAGAGAATTTAGGAGAACTTAAGGCAATCTTCACATTACTATTTTTGATCAATAGAGAAGAGAAGAGAGTGTTGTATACATAGCAAAAATAGACGCATATATATCTAAGAGGAGTACAATAACTTCAACTATCCAACATAAGTGATTTTTATCTACTTGGTTGATTCTAAATTACATGGTTGCATAGATACTTAGATAAAGACAAACAAATGCTTATGATAGATAGATAATAAATTCGAAAGAGAATGTGAGACTCAACTACCCAAAGGTGGGTGAGAGTGACACATGTAACTCATGGATCATGCCATGTGCTCTCATAATAACCATGTACACAAGAAAGATTAATAATTTATGTAAAAAAAAAATCCTCTACATAAGAAAACTAAAAACCCTATACTAACACCTACCTTAAGCATAGTTTAGGTGGGTGAAAATATGGGTCTCAATAAATGAAGCCTAACAATGTACCCATGTATAAATAGTTTTCCCCCAAAAAAAAAGTCCCCAAATGAGGAATAGCCCTACCTGCCCTACTCCTTAAAATAAAGGGAAAGCGAAAGTGAAGAACGAAGAAGCTCTCCAAAGTAAACACTTGTCACACCCCTAGCAAAGCTCATTGATGAAGGAACTTTCTTTCATTGAAGGGTTTGGTGACAATGTCTACAATTTTCTCTAATATTGGAAAATACAATTAATGATGTGATCAAGAATTAGTTCTTAGATGTATATGTGCTTGGTTTGTTGGTGACTGGCTAGATTTTTGTGAGACTCGTGTCAAACTATAGTTATTACAAAATATGATTGTAGACTATTAGAGTGGAATGCGAAACTTAGTGAGAATATACTAAAGAAAAATGGCCTTGGTGGTGGCATTGATTACCGCTTGAGACTCAACCTCTATAGATGAAAGAGATTACATACTACTTCTTTCTAAACCAAAAAACTGAACTAGAACTAAGTGAGGACGAATACCTTAAAGTAGACTTGCAATCCTAAGAATTGTCTATCTAATCTAAATTTGTGTCCTACCAAGTCAATATCCACACTTGTTGCATACTGAATCTCATAACTTTGATTTCCTTGCACATATTGGAGTACCCAATTTGCTACATTCCAATGGAACCCATGGGGCTCTTGCATGAATCGAGAAACCATGCTCACATCATATGAAAGATCAGGTCTTGTATGATTTAGGTTGAATTGAAACTCCCAACAAGCTGCTAGTACAAAGTGTCATCAATTGAGGGTGAAAAACACCAAACTTTAAATTTTACCCCTAACAAAAATGAAATTGATGTAGAATTTATTGAACCATAAAAAATATGGTGAGTTCCAGGAGTGTACTTGGTCTATGTGATAAATATACTTGAAAATTATGAGTGATCTCAATTCCTAAAAAGCAATTTAAAAGGCCCAAGATTGACATTATAAATTAGTCACGTAGAGAAATTTTTAGTACCCAAATGGTGGATGATTGACTCCCTATGATCAACACATCATCATCATAGAGAACGATGAATGTGAGTGTCATCCTTCAATATAATGTATATGTTTAAAATATAGTGGTATTGAGGGAACCCAATTTATAGAAGGTTGAAGTCCATCTTGGCATACTAAGCCTAAGGGGCTCGTTTGAGGCTATAGAGAGAATTTTAAATTTAAAAAACTAGTGAGGAATCTTAAATGATGTAGATTTATTCATGAAGGTCATCATGAAGAAAAAAATCTTGACATCCATCTAATTAACTTCCCAATGAAGGGAGGTGGGGGCCCTAGCTCGGTTGGCCAAACCTATCCTGTTGCAGGAGGTTGGTGACAAAGTCTAGTCTCTCCCACCCCCGTGGTATCAGATGACGTGTTGCGCCAACACCACCAGTCACATTAAAAATTTTACCAGGTGCACTGCAGTTTATAGGGGGTTGTGCTACTCGATTCCTATAGTCTAAAGAAATAAAAAATAAAAAAATCCCAATGAAGGGCTATAATGATAACAAGGAAAAGTAGGATGGAATTCATTTTGGTAGCTAATCCAAATTTCTTCGATTAATAAATCCTATGCACCTAGGATCATCTATTGGTGACCAAGTGAACCTTATAGTTGTTAAATAATTGATATGCAATATTTTTTATAGATCCATTTATATCCAATAAATTTCCTTCCCTTCAGATGGGAGATTAAATCCCAAGTATGCTTTGTCTCTAAGGAACTAAAATCTTCCTACATAGCAACAACTCACTCGAGGATACAAGAATCTTCCTAAAAGTACTATGGATTGGAAGTTCATGAGATGCACATATGTGTAGCCTATTACAACTATGAGATTTTTTTTCTAGTATCTAAAACATCCCCAACCTAGTTTTCTACCAACTGCAATGTTGGATCAACCCAAAGAGGCTATTAGTTGGAGAGTTGGGAGGAGAATCATCAACCTTTAAACAATGAATAGGAGAGGAGGGATGTGAATCATCTTCATTAATATCAACATCTAAAGAGATGGAAGAAAACTCCTCATCATGACTAGGATAAAGAAAAGCCTTTGAAGAACTATACAAATTCCAAGGATTAAAATCATTTGAAGAACTATCATCATGTTGTAATGTCTCTAAATTGATGGTAAATGAAAAAGTGATGGGAGAAACGTGAAAATTGCTTTAAAATTTAGAGTCTTCTTTATAAAAATCTCATGAGTGGTGGGATGGAGATGTTCATAGCCTTTGAAACTATATAGGTACCCAAAAATATACAAGGCTTTCCTTATGGATCCATATCCTTGCATTTCTTTGCTTGAATGTGTGACCATGTAGGAGAAAAAAACACTCAAAGTTTCTTGGGTATGGGTTTCCAACTAGTCCAAGATTGAAAATGAGTTACTCCATGCATAGCTTGATGAGGATCTCAGTTTTGGATATAAAATGCAAAGTTAATTGCCTTAAACTAGTCTATAGGTGTTAATGAAATGAAGAGTATCATATAATCTTTCATCTCTTTCAAGGACCCATTCTTGCATTATACAACACTATTACAGTAAGGATTGTATGGACTTGTGTGTTTCAAGTGAATACATTCTAAACCACACTCTTGTTCAAATAGATGACTAAAATAATATCCACCCTCATTATCTATATAAAAAATATTGATTTCCTTCCCTAAATGTTTCTTTAAAAATTCCTTGAAGTCCTAAAAAATATCAAAGACTTCAACTTTTTTTTTGAGAAATTAAAATCATATTAATGCAGGAGCATCCAGTGGTGTAAGGGAAATCTTGCATCACCCAAAAATATTGTATTTTCATTTTTTTGTAGTTTCCTTGGTTGTCTTGGGGCCCATGACAACTAATGCAGTCTTTGGGATAGTTAGAAGTTTGAAACTACCAAAAATAGTCACCTACTATTTTTAGTAAGTCAACCTATTCGGGTTGTATAGTCATGAAAATTGACCCCAAGGAGTGAAATTGGAAAATAATATTTTTGGTGAAAGAATAATCTCAAAATCCTATACCGTTTGGAAGATATTAAATTTTAATCTCAGGGAATTTCTCCAATGAAGTTTAAAACTGAAAATTGAGGCCCTTTAGAGCCCTAGAGTAAGGTGCAAAATCTCTAATCCTTTAGATCTAGTGAAATATATCTGTAGATCCCTTCACAAGCTTTCCAACGATATATTACAATTGAAAATCTGACGGTTGGATCAAACGCTATGGCCCTGAGAAGTTGCCCCACTAAAAAGTGAATTTCATTAAAATATCTTCCTAGGCAAGAAATCAAATATTTTCCCCTAAGACCTAGGACCCAAACCTTGTCAAATCAAGTTTTATGTAATATTATTAATGAGTGTCAAGATTTATCCCTCAAAAAATGTAATAAATAAGGCTTGGATTTGAATTTAAGGGGCCAATTAAGCTCTAATTAGCCTCAATTAATTAATAAAGCCCTAGATTAGTGTGAAAGTGTAAGAAAACACTTTACAACACCCTAAATAAGGCACAATTAAGTCCATTTTAGTCAAAAGGTTCCTAGAATTAGTGTCAATGTGTAAAACACATTACAACACTAAATCAAGGCATATTTAAATTAATTTTAGTATTAATTATTCCCAAATTAAGTGTGAAAAATGCTTACTTTTTTCTACACTACATTTTTCCCCCACTTTAAAGTGAGAGTTTTCCCCCATGAAATACTCACACTAAAGTAGACATTCAAGACACTTAAGTATGCAACAATAACAAAGATGCATAGTCATACCCTATGAAAGACCATGAAAAATAAAGGAAAGTAAAGGATCAAGCTTCAATCATTCCAACACGATGTGAAACATGGAAGTTTTTTTGAGAAAAAGGATCAAGCTTCGACAGTCCAACATGATGTGGAGCACATCTTAGAGGTTGTTTTTCCATAACATGCGTGCTCACTCTGGGGTAGTGGAGCCTCAAGCCATCCATTAGGTGATTTATCCCAATGATGTGACAAATGAGAGAATCATATTAGCCTCCCATACCATACTGAAAGTATCCCCTTGAAAACTTCGATAATGCACCACAATGCTATGCTTTTGAATGTTATTTCTATAAGTTTTTTCTAAAGGGGATTTTTCTTTTGTTCATGTAGGGTCTTCTTCTTAGGGGACATCATGCCTAATATTTCCAAGAGAGGACAAGTCAAGAATATCATATCGCCACTTATAGGATGCCTTGTTCACATCATGCCACTAAGGGAAATCGTATGCTTATAAATATCACACTCTTGGAGGACATCGAACCCAATGACACCACCAATAAAATGACATGTCACAAGTAAAAAAAATCATGCCATAAAATATGTAAAATGTTAAAAGATATCGTCGATGTATACCCCCACTTTAAAGTGGCTGCTAACACCATTACTATGAACAACTACTTTAAAGTAGCCAATGTTTAATCCTAAGACATGAGATCTTTCCTTGGAAAAACCTATGCCAAGTCATATGTTTCCAAAATAAAGCTATGTCATAAACAAGGAGGGAGGGGTTGCCCCCAAAAATACAATGCTAAACCTAGAAAGAAAAGTATGTCACATGCGAGCCAAATTAAGGAATTTCATCCATATCCCAAGCTTGATCTTATATATGAATGGAAGGTTGTCAAGTAGCCAAAAGAGACAATGACAAGTGACATATGAGGAAAAGGCTAACCTAACCCCTTGCCCTCACTTAGTGAAAGACAAGGGTGAGCCTAGATGATTGATGAGAAACATAATAGAATAAAAATAAGTATCAATTAGAGGAACAAGATGCTTCAACACAAGGAAGAGCACCACAATCCTTAAGATGTTGAATTTTGTCACCAAAAACCTTACATTCATTAATATGGGTATGTGCAGGATCATGATGGGCTTAAAAGTGGCAATATGTGATATGATGGCCCATGTGGCTAACGGTGGTTTTTTTACCCAAAATTGATGAAACAAAAAGGGTTTTTAAAGGAGATTCTAAGCTTTCCACCAATATAAATTATTCTTTACTTTGAATTTAATAAATAATTATTATTCATTTTCTATTTCAATTATGACTAAAGTCCTAATTGATAGGCTGATTGAAAAACATCTATAGCTTTTAAATGTTATCACATTTTTTGAATCAAAAACATGCATCACATTCTATGCTTTGCATACTATAGGATTTAATTTTTTTTTTCAATTTCATGAAGTTTTGACCAAGTTAAGGTGGTCAGACATACGAGTTTTTATATTTTTTAAAAGTTGTAATAAAAAATTCATAATTAATTATTTACTTGGAAAAAAATTACAAACAAATATGCATCACATCAAGACATGAGTCCTCTACTTATATCTATAATCTTATAAAAAATATTATCATTTTATTGTGGTTAGGGTGGTCACACAGACACCTACTTTTGTTTTTTCTCTGAAATTTGAGTACTACTGCATTGGAATTTCAAATTTTCACTAGAAATAGATTTTTTTTTAAAATAAACCTAGTAGTTTAGAAACTACATTCATTTTTGTACAGATTCTATTCTTACATATTTTTGAAATAATATAGATAACTTATTCAAATTTTTACATCAAGTTGCCTAACTCTGATTTTCTGAATTTTCATCACCACTTAAGGGTCATTTTTTCCAAGATGATCTTGCACATACCCATATAATGACCATGAACTCTATGGTATGCACAAAATGAACTTTTGTAAGAAAATTTCTTTTGTGTTCTCGGAGGGAGAGATATCAATCGATCTTGGAGGAGTATCAACAAGATACTCTCTTGATTAACAGTAGAAAATGTTCCTTTATTTTGTGACAAAGATATCTCTTGTTTAGTACAAGGTGTCACACTTACACAAGACTCTTCAGATGGTGAGATTTTGTACTCTCCTTTATATGAGGGTGTAAAATATATCAAATTCAAATCATTAGTGTTTTGCGTGATGAAAGTTATGTTAAGCGAAGATTTCTCTATTTCTTTCATTTCTTTCAAAGGACAATAACCAAGACCACTAGTTTATATCAATTCAGGGTGCACTAATGTTAAAGTTGGATTAGAAGGATCTTTTGTAAGAGTGTTGACATAGTTGGGCAAATGGGTCCCCACTATTTCCTAGGACCCCCTTTTACATATTAATTCATCTCCCCAAAACTTGGTCTTAGAAAATTGTGCTAGGACCCATGAAAATTGTGCAAGGTCATGAAAACAAGGCTATATAATTTATTTTCAACTTTTGGGAGCTAAGAAATGAGGACCTAGAAGTGTAGACATTGAAGAACAAAACCCAAAAATCAGTTTTTAGAAACCCTAGCAGTGACCCATTTGTCACCTTAGGCGAATGAGTCCTTAGTGACCCCAAAAACAACAATTTTTCAGTAAGGTACACATCATTTTAACATTTGAAAAACACTCCTTATTGCTGCTATAACAGTTAGGATTAATTTCTAATTGTTATTTATGCATTTTTCCCTTGATAATTGAATGAAACATCATAAGTAAAATAAGGTTCCTCCATTTGGTTGATCCTATTTGGGGGAACCTCTTTTTCTATGTTTCAATATGTATGCATAGGGGAAGCTTCATATATTATACAATAAATAACAAATATTTGTGTTCTTTAGTTTGTTATAAACTAAATAATACATAAAACTAACATTATGTAGTATTAATATATAATAAATGTATTATATATTAATATATAATAATATATTATATATTATATATTATGATATATATTATATAGTATATTTAATACATAGTATATATATTATATAATATATATTTTATACTATGTAGTATATAAATAATAAACTATATATTATATAGTACACTTTCTCTCTATCCCTCCCACTCTTTCTCTCCCTCTTTGGTCTCTCCTAGTCCCTCTCTCACTTACATATCTCCCACTCCCTCTCTCTCTTAGTATGCTCCTTTCCTCTATCCCTCCAACCCACTATCTCCCTTAGGTCTCTCCTTCCCATACTAACTATATAAATCTCCCTCTCTCTTAGGTCTTTGCCTCCCTCTATCCCTCCCACCCCCTCTCTCTCATGTCTCTCCCTCAATATATCCCTCCCACCCTCTCTCTCTTGGGTCTCTCACTCCCTCTATCCATCCCACCCTACCTAGACAACTCTCTCTTAGTCCCTCTCTCTCAAGTTTGTCCCTCCCTCTATCCCTCCCAAACCCCTCTCTCTCCCACCCTAGCCTAGATAGATTTCTCTCCCTCTCTCCTAGGTCTCTTCCTCCCACCCTACCTAGATAACTCTCTCTCACTCCCTCTCTCTTTGAGCTCTCTCCCTCCCTATATCACTTCCTCTCTTAGGTATCTCTCTCTATATATCCCTCCCACCCTTCCTAGATAAATATCTCTCTCAATTCCTCCATATCTCTCTTGGTCTCTCCCTCCCACCCTACTTAGATCTAACTCTCTCTCACTCTCAAGTATGTCCCTTGCTCCCTCTCTCTCTCCCTCTCTCCCTTTCAATGCTCTCTCTCTCTCTCTTCGTCTCTCCCTCTATCCATCTTAGGTCTCTCTCTCTCTTAGGTCTCTCCTTCCCTCTATCCCTCCCACCCTACCTATACAACTCTCTCTCACTCCAACCCTCTCTCTCCCACCCCTTCTCTCTTAGATGTCTCCCTCCCTCTATCCCTCCCACCCCCTCTCTCTCTCTTAGGTCTCTCCCTTGGGAACCCTACCTAGATAACTCTCTTTCTCAGGTCTCTGCCTCCCACCCTAACTAGATAAATCACTCTTCCTCTTAGGTCTCTCTCTCTCTTAGGTCTCTCCCACTCCCTCTCTCTCTCAGGTCTCTCCCTCCAAATATCCCTCTCACCCCTCTCCCTCTCTTAAGTCTCTCTTTCCCACCCTAACTAAATAACTCTCTCTCCCTCTTACATATGTATATATATATCACTCTCTCTCTCTGGTTTCTCCCTCCCATCCCACCTAGATAAATCTGTCTCTCTTTGGTTTCTCCTCCCACCCTACCTAGATAACTTTCTCTCTCTCATGTTTCTCCCTCCCACCCTAACTAGATAACTCCCCCCTCTCTCTAGTCTCTCCCTCCAACCCTCCTCTCTCTCAAGTTTCTCCTTCCCACCATCTCTCTCTCTTGGTGTCTAGCACCCTCTATCCCTCCCACCCTCTCTCTCTACCTCTTAGGTCTCTCCCTGGTTTCTCCCTCCCACCCTACCTAGATAAATCTTTGTCTCTCTCCCACTCCCCCTCTCTCCCTCCCTTTATTCCTCCCACCCCCTCTCTCTCTTAGGTATCTCCCTTGAGCACCCTACCTATCTCTCTCTCTCTCAGGTCTCTCCCTCCCTCTATCCATCCCACCCTACCTAGAAAAAATTCTCTCTCATTCCAACCCCCTCTGATGAATAAGAAAAAAAAAAACTCACCCAATTTCAGATCCAATTCACAAATTTAGATTACAATAGACTCCGTAAGTGATAACAATCAAAATTGACAATAACTTGTGTCAATTTGAAATTGATTTATAATTACAAACATTACATTCGAAATGAAAAACAAATCAAATATATTTATTCTTTATATTTCATGAACTTCACATACATAGATCAGGAAACTTCATTGCCTCTGGTCTACTCACTCCTCCAAGTTTTTCCAGCTTTGGAACTCATCTAGTTTCCTCCTACCACTCACAATCATACATGCCAACATACTCTATTATTTAATGTCTCTTCCTTCTATCCATTTCTACCTTGCCACACTCTTCCCTCATATCATATATGACCTTCCACATTCCCATGCCCTCGTTAGTGCAATTCCCCCCAAATTCCTTTGAATTGTTTCTTTGTTCAATCACCTTGAGCCGAGATTGTCATTATATTCAATGTTCACTTCGTAACCTTCTAAATCTATTTCTCATTGGGCTTGGCATGGTTCCTTTCAAGTTCATTGATTAAAATATGCAATCTTATTTTCCTTTCACAATGCATGATACCTCCATCATGCTAGCAAATTTCTCCTTCACCTGCCTGCTTGATTCGTCTTATCTCATTCCACCAAATGAGACTCTTACTTGGTGTTGATGTCTCTACCTCTTTTAGCACTAGAATATTTGTTTATTTAATTGTTTGAGCACCCCAATCAGCAAAGCATCGACTAGCTTCCACTTGTTTTTATTGGCTTCTCTTTCTCTTGTGTGGGTTTTGATTAAACTTCCACCTTCCTTCAATTTGTTATCTCGACTATACATTCTTTATGTTGTTGGTACTCAATCACCTCTAGTAATCACCCATTTCTACAAATGCAACTACCCTTATGCTATGTCTTGGCTCATAAAGATGGCGATACCTCTCCTTATCTTCCCTTGATGTTGGTTTTATAATTCATATTTGTTGAATTTATGCATTACAATATTTGCCAGTCCCCTTCATGTGTAATTGCTTACTCATTGGCTTGTTACCTTGGCACAAGCAAGGATAAGAATTTCCTCTATTTTTCAGCTTAGTTCCTCCCTTGTTCCCACTGCCACAACTCCTCTTTGTTGTTCCCCTTTATTGCTTCATACTCAAACTTTAAATGATCCCTTTGTTTTTTTTTACAGGAAGATGAAGCATCCAACGTTTGAATCATGCATCTTATAACTCCTTTATTTATATTCTTGGGTAAACATTTGATTAAAAATCATCTTCTTTTTTCACAAAAGAGTATGCTCATATAGTATCCTTGTGTATACAATATAAATGGAATCCATATCACTCACATTTGGAAAGAGTTAAAATAATATGCCAATTAAGACCAATAACATCATCCCATCACAAATGCATGGAGCAAACAAATTTTTGATGCAAATTATTACCAAGAGTCTAGATTTTACCCGCAAGAAGACTTTTCATGAAACCTTACCAAAAATTTGAAACTATAATTTTTTTGGGTGACACAAGATTACACATGGACTTGGATGCTCCTACATCACCCTCTCTCCCACTCCCTCTCTCCCTCCCTCACCAACTAGAAAACTATCTCTCCCTCTCAAACCTCTCTCTCTCTCTTAGGTCTCTCTCGCTCTGAGGTCTCTCTCTTTCTCCCCCCCAGGCTCTCTCTCTCTCTCTCTCTCTCTCTCTCTCTCTCTCTCTCTCTCTCTCTCTCTCCCTCTTAGGTATCTCTCTATGTCTCTCTATCTCTTAGGTCTCTTTGTCCCTCTATCCCTCCCACAAAGTACCTAGTCAACTCTCTCTAACTCCAACCCCCTCTCACACACACACTCTCTCTCTTAGGATGCTCCATCCCTCTATCCCTTCCACCCCTTCTCTATCATGTCTTTCCCTCCATTTATCCCTCCCACCCTCTCTCTCTTATGTCTCTCAATCCCTTTATCCCTCCCACCCTACCTAGACAAATCTCTCTTAGTCCCTCTCTCTTAGGTTTTTCCCTCCCTCTTGTTGGATGCTGCTGATATTTTGTTGTCATTGATGTCAATAGTATTGGAATTAATGTCATTTGAGGTTGTATATGTCAAGGATATTGAGAAAATTGTAATAAAATAAGTTATAGTTTGTTGATGATACAGTGAAGTTCAGTATGTTCGAGAGTTAAATTTATTGATGGTGATAAGTTTTGGATTAAAGGGTTTGTTGAAAAGTCTGTCTATTTTATCCACTGAAATTTTCAAAGGTTCGTATGAAGATTCGATCGAGTTATGAGTATCTGTGTTCTGACAATTTTTCTATTGCTTTAGTTGGTGTTCTTCAAAGAAGATAATGTGATTCTGGTAATCTGAGTTGTTGTAAATTTTTATGTGGTGATTCATGATTCTTGTAGATGTTTCTAGATCATGTTCTATCCATGTTGTTGGTTCGCATTGATCGTTGTGCTTGTGATTGGTGGTTTTCTTCTAGAAGTTCATTTTTTCATGTTTATGGTCGATAGGGTGATTGTATCACATTATGGATCTTCAAGGAATAATTTTTGAAGGTGTTTCATGTTCAAGGATATTATTTTGGGTCTTTAATATGTTGTGGCCGACTTTGGTTGATTCACATTGATAATTATTTATGTTTTGGGCCGACAGTTTGTACACATTCTGTATTTTGTTGGGGCAACATTTAGTTGATGTTATCCTTTCATGTGGATATATATAACTAATTGTTTATACCATTT
Organism: Sequoiadendron giganteum; assembly: GCA_007115665.2. NCBI lineage: Eukaryota > Viridiplantae > Streptophyta > Pinopsida > Cupressales > Cupressaceae > Sequoiadendron > Sequoiadendron giganteum. The sequence goes on along the minus strand of CM021106.1, from coordinate 651,855,590 downwards.
GAAGCACAAGAAAGATGTGTGTGTGTGTGTGTGTGATGAAAGTGTGTGAAGTGTTGTGTGTTGTGTGCAAATAAAGTTTAGATCATTTGAAGGCAGAAATAAAGTGTGAAAGTGTTCATGTGCTTAACCAGAGCTATAATCAGGCATTAGAAGATGCTATTTTCTCAGTTCAAAATATCTTAGATAGATTTAATCTGAATGTGACTATAAGACAATGTGTCTTCCTTTGGGCAGTAAGCCTTTTTGTATTCGAGCAGTGAGCTCTAGGTAGTGTGCTCAAATGCATACAGTGCTTCCTCATTTTCCATACTTTTAACAAAGTATAAACCTATGGATTAACCTCCACCATGGTTTTTCCCCTAAAAGGGTTTCCACGCAAAATTTTTGGTGTTATGTGTGTTTCTGATGTGTTGATGGTTTATGCTTTCATGTTTAATTATCAGATATGAGAATAAGTTTAAATCTGTATAATTTTTGTGACAACTAATTCACCCCCCCTCTCAGTTGTTTTCCCTTGTGTTGCCAACACCTCTACCCCTCCCAAACCCCTCTCTCTCTCTCTCAGGTCTCTCTTTCCTGCCCTATCCTAGATAACTTTCTCTCCATCTCTCCTAGGTCTCTTCTTCCCACCCTACCTAGACAACTCTCTTTCACCCCCCCTCTCTCTTTAAGATCTCTCCCTCTATATATCCCTTCCTCTCTCGAGTCTCTCCCTTTATCTATCCCTCCCACCAAGTACCTAGATAACTCTATCTCTCATCCCCTCTCTCTATCTCACTATATATAAATTATAATGTAGTATATAATATATAGTATACTATATAAAATATATGTAGTATATATAGTATATAAAATAGAGTATATAGTGTTTAAAATATATGTAGTATATAATATATAATAATATAATAGACTATATATAATACATAGTATATTAGTATATAGTATATATTAAAATATTATATATATATTATGTATTATTAATCGAGATTGATATAACATAATGTTTAAATAATCATATAAAGATGAGAAACAAAGCAAGGTTCACATATTGGGATAACGAACAGATGAAAAGCTGAAATAATCTCAAGATTCCTCCTTTCTTCCAATTAGCACCAGATTCCAAGACTAAAATATTAAAGGAAAAATGGAAACCACCAATTTAGAATAATTTTAAATTGAATTCAGATGGAGCTTCTAGAGGAAATCCTTGTCAAGCAGGTGTAGGATGTATACTAAGAAATATAGAAGGGGGTCTAATAGTAATTGCTTCAAGGAAGCCACCTAAAGCCACTAATAACATAACTGAGATCGAAGGGTTACTACAAGGACTATTGATATGCAAAGAATACAATTTAAATGGCATTGAAGTAGAAATTGACTCAATAGTATGTATAAATACCATCTTAAATGGCAACATTGGTGATTGGATGTTACGAAAAAAGGTAAACAAGATAAAGGAGTTAGTGAAAGAGGTAAAGGTTTAGAGCATAAAACACATATATAGAGAAGCTAACAAAGTAGCAGATCTTCTAGAAAACTGTGGGGTAGATCAACAATGTGAAGTCTAGAAGGGAAATCAAGCAGGCTTATAGCCAAGTCTAGAAGAAATAATAGTAGCAGAGATGAAATAAATAAGTAACCCTCCCATAGTTATTAATAGGGAGTCAAACTGGTAAGATGACAGTAAGTAAGGTACGTAGCCAATATTTGAAAGCTAAGTTTGTTATTTGTTTTTCCATTACCTTTAATGATCACTCTAGCATGTGGTCAAAGTGTAAGGTAAGACAAAAATCAGAATATGGGTGTGAATGGAAAAACATAGATAACACTAAATCCTACGAACAAAAGTGGAAAAATTCCCCCTACATAACCCAATTAGAAGTGAATATATAAAGGAAAATTGATCAAAGTCCACCCCTACTAAGATACTTTAAGATAACCCATCCTTTTGGGAGTTAGTTCAAGAGGATCTTAGAACTATCAATCATTACTTAGTTTTTGAAAGAGGAAAAAATGGGTTTTACAGGGACCTGAAACCACAAAGTTTACAAAACAAGAAAATATTGATCATAAGACAATCCCATAAAAGAAAGGCTACAAAAAAAGATAAATAGAAAAGACCAGCAACCAACATCAAAAAACCCACTAAAAGGACAGCAAAAGACCGACTAAAACAGAGCTAGAACTAACCCAGAGATTTCAAGGTCTCAACGACATCCATTTCTAGCATATCCATATTTTGGACAACCATCCTAAGATCTTGAGTCTCCAGAGGTGCTGCATCCAGTCTTTTCTTCATGTTGGCTCTAGTTATCTTAGAAGGGCCCAAATCCCCATCTTTGTTTGTGTTCTTCTCTGTGTCCAGATCAACAATTAAGATTCTCAGTTGAGCAATCTCTATTTTTTTTGCAATAGCTCTTTGGGAAATGGTGTTATTCTTGACAATTCTATGATTGTGTTCAATCGTAGCCTTCAGGGCTTCCCTAGTTTTCTCAACCTCTCTACCCAGGATCTCCCCATCCTTCTTAAGGCCTTTGGTAAATTCCACCTCTTCTTGGATATATTCCACCATGGCCATTTTCTCTTCTGCCATCCACAGAGGCTCACCCAGGTTCTGCTTTGCCATTTTGGTTTCCAGAATTTCTAAATTGCTAGTCAGAGCTCTATTTTTCAAATTTAGGTCCTTTATTTCATGAAAGGCCCACTTTAGAATTTTAAAATTATCAATAGCTCTATTTCTAGCAAGAGAAAGAATATCCCCATGATAATCCCTATCAGGTTCAAAAACAGGGTCATTAGGGTTTAGGTCTAAATGATGGCTGAGTCTTTCATCTCTATCGAAAGATTGGAAAGAGGTGGAGGAGAGAAATTTTTTAACAGGTTCGACAATATTCTTGTCCGGTGAGTCCTCTGAATAAGCGACCAACTTTTTCATAGGAGGTTCATCCCTACAAGTTTCCTTTGACATAGACTCTTCAGGAGGGGGTTGTTGAGGACAATATTTTTTATTAGAAGGCTTAGCAATAGGAGTATTCTTTTTCTTTTTGCTAGGTGGAGGAGTAATCTCTTCCACCCAATCTGGGTCTGAAGCCTTGGAATCCTACATCGAACTTGACTTGGTATCATAACCCTCCGAAGCAGAGGCAGAGATGGGGTTAGAGAGTGTCGGCATACTTTTGAAATGCTCATAGATGAGCTGAATAAGGCCACCATGAAAGACCAGATTCTTTTCTGGATATTTCCTATTCTCCTCAATGCTATTATTTAGGGAGCATAATAGGTAATAGGGGAAAAAAACCCTAACCTTATATCTAAAGTGTTTGAGTAAAGCAAAATTATACCCGTAAACTCTAGTAAATCTCTCATCCAACGTGATGTACTCCATTAAAACTCTGAGCACCTCCCTCCAAATTTTCTTTATCCTATTCGAATCAAAATAGCTATTTGAGACTTTAACAAGTCTCGCCTTTTCCTCCTTTGTCTTCGGAAAACTAATCACAACTTCATTAGAGAATTTCGTGTCTTGGTAGAATTTCACTCCATCCATAGGAAGACCAATAATGACACCTATAAGCTCCTCATCCACAATCACCTTCCTGCAAAAAAGAATGATCTCGCCTTTGTTCCAATGCTTCACAAAGTAATTTGTTGCCCTCAGCTCGGGCCCATGATGTCTCTCAATGAATGGTTGCAACCCTCCCTTCTCGATTTTCTTCAACACCTTCGAGTTATATTTATTCTTGGTGCACACAATAGGTTCAACTCTTTTCCTAGTTCCTCCTATTTTTGATAGAGTTTTACCCTGATTACCCAAACCATGAAAGAGAAGACATAAGAGAGCACAACAAAACCAAAGCACCCATAAAAAGTGCGAACTCGACCTTGCTGTCATATTAATTACAAATCTGCAACCAAATCTTATGGTATTGTGGTACTTGGCACCTATCACCTTAATCATATTTAAAAGCAACTTCTCTCCCATGAGTACAATCATAATTGATAAGGGCCTTGACGTTAACTAGCAAATCATGGAAATTCTGCCACATCACCTTTCTATTTTGTCTTACTCCCTCATTGGCAAAGACGTCTGCCACTCCATTCCCTTCCCTATAGATATGGGAAATTTTAACTTTATCAAACTTAGATAAAGTGGCCCTAGTCTCATCAATCCAATATTTGATAGTCCACGATGGGGGTGATGCACCAATGAGGCAATCAATTATGTTCTTGGAGTCACGTTCGATCCAAACATTCTTAAAGTTCATATTATAAGCCAAATTTATAATATGGTAGGCTCATAAAGCTTCAGCTAAATGATTGTTCTACATCCCTAAAGAAACTGCCATCGCAACAATGAACATACCTTTATCATCACATAACACACCTCCACTCCCAGCCAATCCTGGATTCCCTTTCGTTGCCCCATCAAAATTAGCTTTAATCCAACTCCTGGGAGGGTGAAACCATAAGACACTATCCTAACTCTTTTTAACAGGTTTAGTAGCCATAGACACATCACCTTTAATCAATCAGTAATTAGTTATTACTAGCCAAAATAAGAATTTAATGTCTGATTTGGAATCCCTAAAATTAAATGACTCAAAAAAGGGACTACTATAATGTATTTGTCTTGTACCACATCAAAGAAATAAAAGATCCAAGTTTGAATAAGTCATGAAACCTAAAATGGATCTTGTAGAGGATAAGGCTACCTGAACCATAGTAAAATCTTGCACATTGCAACGCTGTATGGATGTAAAATCCTTCTTATCCTCTACAAGAGATACTATAGTGACAATCCTAATATCTGATTAAAATAATTGGGTAAAAATAATGGACTCGTTAAAATGACAATGAAATCTCTAAAGACCATCCCATATGTTAAAACATGGAATAAGACTCGAAACTGATCCTACATAACCATTTAAGAAATATTTTGGTTCTAGATTTATGCATGTCAAATTCTGGGAACTTTAGGACCCCAATCATATCCCATAATAATGTGATAAATCAAACTGATTGAAACTTGAAACTGGTAACTTTCGAATCAATTCTTGCTAAAAGCTAAAGAATAATGTACCTGTCTAGATCGTCTAAAAAAGAAAACTAATGCTAAGAATACAACTAGATAAAAAACATAATATTTCCTTTGCATTAAGTTTCATTGGTGTAATGAGACGAAATTAGTAATATTCCAATATTTTTGTACATTGTCCGGGTCTAGTAAACTAAGTTATCCTAAACCTAGCCATTTAAAACTAACTTTTTAAAAAATACATCTCTGAAACTCAAAAGTAAAGCCATTTAAAATCAAATGGAAACTCAAGTATATACACAACAATGTAATATAAAATAATTAAAGTCTAAATATATTTAAATTAATTTCATGTTCAAATATTTTACCATATCAAAATTTGTTTCAAATCGATGTCACAATTTCAATGGTAGAGTTTAGTTCATATTCAATCAACTAGTAAATGGCATCTTCATGGATTTAAGTTTTGCATGTTTTTCGAATACAAATATGGTTGCAAATGCAATTGACAATTATAGAACCGAACTCCACAACCTTCGCCAATTTCCTACCTACCTATACCAAAATGGGTTCTTTGGAATAGGGTATGAACATCGATCAAGAATAAAGGATGGCAGTAATTTTCCAGATGTTGTAATTCCAACAACCCTCGCAAACATGTATGCAAAAATGGACACTTAGACAAAGCATGTGAATTGTTTAAAAAAATGCCTCAAAGAAATAGGGCTCGTGGACTACAATAGCTACAAATTATGCACAAAATGGATTTGTTTAAAAAAGAAAATTTCAAAAAAATGCTCAAGTCCTCGTGGATTACCATCATTTTAGGATATGCCTAAATGGGTAGAATTTGCAAGCAATTTTTTTTAACAAAACCCTACCAAATCATAAATTGTTTTTTTACTAAATAAGATGAGCCAAAACTTATCCCCCTACATTTTCTTCTGCAAATCGATTCATAGTAAACAAGGGGTAGGTCTAAGAAAAAAATAGCCATAGTAAAAAAACTATAGAACCAATGCCATTTTTTCACATGGCATGGATACTATTGGTTTTAACTGTAAAGGTAGAATCTAGCCATGTGGGAGAGTAGAAGACAGCATAGAAATAATAATTTATGAAAAAATAAATACCTTGGAAGCCAAGTCTGTGTCGCTTCCTTTGTAAGAGCGAGAAGCCGAGATCGAGTAGAATCCTCTAGAGTACAAACTAATTATAGATGGAATATGTGTACCTTCACAAGCAATCAAGCTATATAGAAGTGAATTTTCACCCCTAATGCAAATTCCCCTTTCACCCCTCTTCACTTTAGAAAACCAAAGGTGGAGGCTTAATTCCACATAATCCCATTGTTCCCATTCCACTTAGCACCCATTTTGAGTGTTGGTATAGGCATTTCTATTGGGGATGCCCACATGGTGCGTAGATGTCCACATAGTGTGCTTACATCCCTGGCAGATTCTTGTCATTGGAGTCTATAGAGATGTTACAGTTCCTATTGGAAGTTGAATTTTAATGCCTCCCTTCAGTTGGTCGACTCAAATATTGTCGTTTCTTCATCTCCCTTCTTCATATTCTTCATTCCTTTATCCATTTTCATTTCTAGATCTATAGACCAAGCTCACACAAGATCTTCACCATTCATTCACTCATCTTCAAGCATTACAACAATATTTTGCACTCCATAGCAGCAATCTCTTCACTCCATTGCAACAGAGGCTTGAGTTCCTCTCATTTTCTCCCCTACTAACCTTGAGCGCTTTGGGAAGAGGCGGTAAGCTCCTCACTCATATTTTTTATTACTTGGTTGAGTTAGCACATTACTGTTCTCTAGTGTTTTGCGTACTTTGCTTGTATTTCCTTCTTTATCACTTTATTTCTATATCATGGTAAACTTGGCTATCTATGTAGGTGGAAACACCAAAATGGGGGTTTGATTGAGGAAAACCCCTAAACAGCCCCATAACATTTTCCCTCTTTTCTATGTGTAGGTAGAGATATATTGGAGCGAGCTAGTGAATAGGTTATTATGTGAGATCATCTACATCACCCTTTTGGTAATATATTTCCTTTATCACATTCGTCTCTATGTCTCATATTTCATAGTCTTATTCTACACCTTTAGAAACTCTTAACTAGGCTATTAGTTCGCTTCATAGTGCTCAGACTTTGTCTCCTTGTTTTTTTGGCCATATGGATGCCAGTACACCTAAGAGATGCCAGCGCATCACGATGTCATCCTAGAACCATGCTTTTGTCCTCTAACAAATAGCTATTTGAGATACAGAGTTGACCCTAAAAAATTGACTCGCCTAGTCTCCTTTCAACTCTCGGGTTTGCAGAGTGGTCGAAGGACCCCAGAGTCCTCATCATTATCATCCTGCCTATCCTAGCATTCCTTTAAACTAAGGTAAGTTAGGGCAGCCATATTGCTCTTGGGCTTTTGTGACCTGGGGCCTTGTAGTAGTTGGTCCCCTCTCTTACATTTTTGGTGAACCCAACGTGAACCAACATATACACTTTTGTCAGTGTTCTGAGTGTTTCCTCTTATACCCTTTGATCGATTATACTCCTGTGTGTTGTGAAATTTTGTCATCATCACAACCCTATCAACAACCTCTGGGTATATTGTCATAAAAATTCCACAACACCTTTCTATGGAGAAGACAAAGGTCTCTTCTAGTTTCACTATGGGTCTTTTCTCTGGTTCTTTGGTTAGTGTTTCTATGCAAGAGCAGGTGTCACAGGGTGAGTCTAGATTCTTCGATGAAACTGACTACATCCCTACCCCTCCTGTGTCGACTACGTCATATTCCATTGATGAGCATGAAGCCATCCAAATTCCCTCTTAATATGTTGCTAGTCTGAGAAAAGGGTTGGGTGCTTTGGAAAATCACCTGGAGAAAAACCTGAAGCTGGCTAGGGCTGCTAAAGTTATTAGTGAAATAAAGTAAATGGTAGGAAAAGATGGAATAGGCATAAAAATCCTAGCTAGTCTCACTGGTCTAGAAAAAGTATGTGCCCTTTTGAACCATGATAGCATGATATGATGTGGCCCCTTTGAAGAACATGAGAGGCAGTTAGGAGTGTCAATGCCTCCCACATTCATGTACATGGCCAATACGGTCCCTTCTATCAGTATCCCCAATGCTTTCGAAAGTTCAGAAACTATCAGAGTAAATAGGAACCCTTTGGGTTTTCACCTCCCCCCTCTTTTCATCCTTGATGGTGGGGGATATGGCGGGATGGTTGGTGGATGCTTTAGTAGTGGTAACTTTGATAGAGCAGGAGGCACTAATCGGAATGGTTCTGGTGGAGTTCATGGTTGTGGCTTTGGAAGTGGTGGTGGATCTAGTGGAGGTTACAATGGTGGTGGTGGCATTTGTGGAGGCTCAAGTGGTAATCACGGTAGGAGTTCTGGTGGTGGCTTTGGCCCTATATCTTACAATGACCCTATTTTGAGCACCCTTCTTTAGAATATGGATAAAATTCCGATCGAGCTGGCGAATGTTTCCCAAGATTTTACCTAGCTTATCTTCCAACCCTTCTTCCGAAATACCCCATTTTCTGTAGCAATTCTAAACACTCCTTTCCTGCAAGGGATGGAGATTCCTAAATTTGAGACATATGGTAGAGAAGGGGACCCAAAAACACATGTGTCTACCTTTAAAGTCATATGTATAGACTTCTTCCATCATGATGCATTGATCAAAAAATTATTCCCTCAATCCCTCAAAGATACAACACTCGAATGGTACTGTTCCTTGCCTGACAATTTCATCTTTACATTCGATCAGCTTGTGAACTAGTTCCTATGACAGTTCTAAGCCAACATCGGACCTAAGATGACCTTATCTGACTTTGTTTGATGTAAACAAGGGGATAATGAGTAGATTACCGACTTTATAGCATGATATCAAGTGCTCTTTTCACAAATCTCATACCCGTTACCTGAATCCGATGTGCAAAAGGTGTTCATAGGGAACTTACAATGGCCTTGGCAAGAGAAGTTCACCCTTATGAAATACCCTTCTTTCGTGCATTTATGTGCGGCCTTACGGGAGTATCAACAGATGGTGGCTCAGTTCAAGGGACCTTCCTTGCACTCTCATCCAGAAGGGAAGTCCATTATATCAATCTATGGAAAAGGAAAGGCTATGGTGAGTGTAGTAGTTGTTGTGGATAACAACAGCCTCAGATGTGACCAAAAATTTATAAAGTTATCATAATCTTATTCCTCCATCTTATAGAAGTTGTTGAAGGATAAGATCATTAACTTACCAACTCCAAAACTAGTTAGGGAACCATATCCTAGTTGGTAAGAAGAAAATACCTATTGTCAATACCATCGAGTTACCAAAAATTATACCAAACGTTGCATGTTATTGCATCATGAGATACAAGATTGCATCAAGGACGATACTATTCGTCTTGGCGGAAGTAAACAAAATATGAAAAAATTAGTGGCAAAAGCTAATAGTGAATTGTAGATATACATAGACTTGTTCCTGCCACACTCTGCTAACATGATTATCGATCCCTCTAATTCCTAGCCTGAATCCTACATTAACATGGTTATTGTTACTTCCTCTCCTCGTCTTGCAATCGATTTTCTAGATATAACATTCACTTCGCAAGATGTACTAGAAAATGACAAACCTTCTCTGCTCTACATTCTTCCTCGCCTTGATGGCAACATTGTGACACAGGTCTTAGTCAACCTCGTGAGTAGAGTAACTGTCACCATATAAGAGACTCTATTCTTGAACTTCCTGCAAAGGGGGGAATATGCAAAAAAAGGTCCATCATCTATACGCATGATGGTCTTTCCCTTAAACCCTATGGATCGATAATGTTGTCCATCCTAGTTAGACCTAGGAATATAGACAAGATTTTTGATCTTCTACCTGAGTTGGACCTATTTAGGGTGAAGTTAGTTATACCTTGGTTAGCTTCCATGAATGGGTTCACCTCTATAATTCATAAGTGTCTTAATATTTCCCATGAGGGTGTTGTGCATGTGGTGCATGACACTGGATACCAACATGTGGTATCTCATGGGGGATATTCATTGGATCACTTTTGGCCCACCCCGGTTGGTCCTCTCCCTCTAAGAACAAACCTACTTTATAAGAACTACATAAAGTATAAGACTGGGGGCAAGGGACAACCGATGTTGACTCTTCCTATAGTAGAGCAGCTAGCTACCTCCTCATCCTGAAAGGGAAAGGAGAAGCTCACTCCTTCTTGAGTTTCCTTGTCTACTCCCCTTTCTTGGGAGTAGTATTGGATGAATAAGCTTGGACTTTACCCTCTAAGTCCAATGATGCCTACTTGGTGTAGACCCAAGATCAGGATATCAGATCTCCCTAACGGGTCCCCTAGACCTTAGTACTATTTATATGGTAGAAAAAAGGGCTCACGAAGAGAATTTTCTCTACGGCCTCCTACCATCCCTGCTCCTAAAGTAGTGAATGTGAAAAGGCCCGCCGTTGAGACACTAGACTCGATTCCCCCTACCATTTCTGAACCTGCTCCTCCTACTCCCATTTAGGAGTCTATCCCTTCACTAGAAACAACTTTAGAGGACACTCCCATGATTGAGTAGGATCCCTCTATTCCTTCACAACCTGCAGCTTCTAGTTTGAAGAGTCACAAAAACTACCTTGCACGCAAGCGCAAGCGCCAATGAAAGGCTCTTTTGGATGAGCAAGCCACCTTATAAAAGAAAGAAGAAGAGATGACCCTTCCTATATCAGGACCTCTTCCTATGTCCTCCTCTCTCTTCCCTTATGTATTTATCCAAGCTAGTTCTATATCACTTTCGGCTTCCGCTATGAGCACACATGCACCTAGAAAGTTGCAGGTGTTCATCACCCCTTTGGTGGAGCTGCCTTTGTTGGCATACATTATGTATGTCTCACATTTCATGATGCCTATAGATATGATTAATACTTTAGTTGTATCTATGATGGTTATTTACTCCTCTCCCTCCACCCTTCTTGCTTTGTCTGTGGGGAGTTCACCTCCTTCGATGAAGAAGAAGGTAGAGAGTTGTACCTCCAACAAAGAAGGACATAAGAGGAGTCCACCTTCTTTGAAAGGTGGTCCCATGTTGACTTGTTCTTTCCTAGTGATGGAACTAGTCCCAGCCTCTCTCAAGTTCATCACCGCTCCCAAATCTCTCGATGAGCTTAGCAGTGAACCTCAAGAACAAATTCCTTTGTTTGTTGAGGTGAAACCAGTGACTCCCATTAAGTGCATTTTTAACTCGATGGATGAAGTTCTGACCTTGTTAGTAATCTTTGCAAAGTCATTGACCTTGGACCCACAAGAGTTGAGCAACAGAGACCTCACACATGTCCTTCCTCCTTAGCCCTTGTTGCGAGAGGGTTGGAAGCTCCTCTTAACATTACACCATTGTAGGCTCATCATCCTTCCCCCTATGATGACCTAGAGTGGAAAGCTAATGACCTCTTGGTTGACCAATGTTAAGAGGAGACCCTCTTCTTGATATTTAGATTAGATGTATGTGTGTTGTGATGTGTTTACCCTATGATCGTGCTATGTGTACATGGATGGCCCTCATTAGCCTTGTTGGTGCTTGGATACAAGCATGAAATTTGTGTTGTAAATATTCTTATATTTGTATCATCATTCTTCCATGTTTGTGATTGAATTTCAGAAAATTGGGGATGATGCAAACCGTTGGGGGCATTTAGGCTTCCTTCCATGTTGACCCAATTTTTTATTTTTACTTTATCTTTCGTTCATTCTTCCTGATCTGGTTGGGGATTGATGGTCTTTCACCTCACACCATAGTTACCTGCTATATATAAATAAAGGCAGATCTAAGCCTGCAAAACTAGATCCCCCTGTTTCCTTTGTTCATGTTCTCTTTCTCTTTCATTTTTCTTTCTCTTTATCTTTCTCTCTTATTTCCTTGAGTTGTCCTTCATATGTGTGACAACACCACATCTACATTACTTATTCTTTAGAAAATGAATTCATTTCCAAAAAATCTTTACAAAAAAGGCCCTTCACACAATTCTTTGTTAGAATTTCATTCTCAACTTGAAATTCTAACAAAACATGTTTCCTTCATCATGGGTTTGCAAAGAAAGGACTTGGAAACCTTCCTCCAAAGTGGGAACAACTTTGATCTTCCCCTCACATGGGGGCATATTCTTCCTTTCAAATTTCTTGATGAAGTGAACATCTTTCAAAATGATTCCTTGATGATGGATCTATTCGATAAAGAAGACACCAACTTTCGAACAGTGCATCAATTAAGTGAACCCTTTCTCTTCACATCATATTCCCAAGGGATCCCTTCGAAAGCCTTTCCATCTTGGCATCTAGCTTGGGGGTAGCCTGACTAGACTTACTTCACATCCTCGCATCTAGCTTAGGGGTAGCCTGACTAGACTTCACTTTTCAAAAAATGCATCCCTTGAGTGGACCCCTCTTCCTTTTGATGGGTTCTTGAGGTACCCCTTTGAAATTCTTCCAACTTAGCAATAGTCTACATGACTATCTATTCATTGGCTTGCGTGACCACTTCCTGGCGTGTTCTATCTATAGGTAAACATGTCACCATTTCTGACTCTATGGATTCCCCTTTTCTTTGTCTCCCTCATGAGAGAGTTCTTTAGGGATACCTTTCCTTGTAGGTCTATGGGTCTATAAGGTGCTCTTTTTGGTTTCCTTCATGTGACAGTTCTTGAAGGATACCTCCCTTGTAGATCCGTGAGCCTATAAGGCACTTTCATTCTTCAGCTTCATAGTCTTGTGGAGCTATGAAGTCCTTTCCTTGTCCTGCACTCTCGGGCTCACTAGACCATGATCTGCTTCCTTGACATTTCAAGTATACATCTGTAACCCTATTACTTCTTCAACCTACTTTACCCAGGCACTCACTAGTATTCATTCTCGCTAAAGTGGGGGAAAAATGTATAGGAGAAAATTTGCACCCCTAATGCAAATTCCCCTTTCACCCCTCTCCACTTTAGGAAACTAAAGGCAGAGGCTTAATTCCACATAAGCCCATTGTTCCCATTCCACTTGGAACCCGTTTTGAGTGTTGGTAGAGGCATTTCTATTGGGGAAACTTGCATAGCACCTAGACATCCGTGCGGTGCGCTTACGTCCCTGGCAGATTCGTGCAACTAGAGTCTGTAGAGACATTACACTTCCTATTGGAAGTTGAATTGTAATGCCTCCCTTTGGCTGGCTGACCCGAATATGGTTGTTTCTTCATCTCCCTTCTTTATATTCTTCATTCCTTCATCCATTTTCATCTCTAGATCTCTAGACCAAGCTTACACAAGCTCTTCACCATTCATTCACACATCCTCAAGAATTACAACAACATTTTGCACTCCATAGCAACAGTCTCTTCACTCCATCACTTCAATAGAGCAAGCATATGACAACTCCATTGCAAAAGAGGCTTGAGTTCCTCTCATTTTCTCCCCCACTAGCCTTGAGTGCTTTGGGAAAAGGTGGTAACCTCCTCACTCATCTTCTTTATTACTTGATTGAGTTAGCACATTACTATTTTGTAGTGTTTTGTGTACTTTGCTCGTATTTCCTTCTTTATCACTTTATTTCCATATCGTGGAAAACTTGGTTTTCCGTGCAAGTGGAAACACCAAAATAAGGGTCTATCTAAGGTAGACCCCTAAACAACCCCCAACATTTTCCCTCTTTTCTGCGTGTAGGTGGAGATATCTTGGAGCTAGCTAGCGAACATGTTATTGTGTGAGATCATCTACGTCACCTTTGTGGTAATATACTTCATTTATCACATTCATCTTTATGTTACATATAAATCATAGTGTTATTGTGCACCTTTAGAAACTCTTAACTAGGTTGTTAGTTCACTTCGTAGTGGTCAGACCTCGTCTCCCTATTTTTCTGGACATATAGATGCCAACACACCTAAGAGATGCCAATGTGCCATATTGTCATCCCAGAACCGCACTTTTATCCTCTAACAGAGAGCTATCTAAGACACATAGTCGACCCTAAAAACTAACTCACCTAGTCTCCTTTCAACTCTCGGGTTTGCAGATTGGTCAAAGGACCCCATAGTCCTCATCATTCTCATTTCGCCTATCCTAACATTCCTTTAAACTGAGGTAATTTAGGGAAGCCATACTGCTCTTGGCCTTTCGTGACCTAGGGCCTTATAGTGGTTAGTCCCTCTCTCTTGCACAAGAATACATGGCTCAGATTGTTCCTCACCAATTTTAAATCTGTTGTAACTACCCTACCCTGCATGACTACAAAATGTGCAAGCATTACAATTCCACACACCCAACTCCCTTACATGATCCCTTTGTAGAGAGAATAAACAAAAAAATGAGCTATGATGCAAATAATTCTGCCCTCTTTTCCTAATTGGAGACGCTAATAAAAATTATTGCTGAAAAATCTAAACCCCTAGTAAAATAGCCACTGATGAATAGGAAGGCAGATAAATAGCTATTTTCCTTACAACAAAATAAAAAACAAAAACCAAACTTTCATTAAGACTACATATAATCGCCCGCCTAGTTCCCAATGTAGAGATTAATATGGTTTTTTCATAGGTGAAAAAAATTAGTCTCTCGCATATAAAGGTAGGGACTAATAATCTCATTATGACAAAAATGAACTACTTACATAATCAAGCATGGGAGTTTCCACAAACCCTAGAAAGGCTATACTAACTCAGATGTTATAATGCATCAATTCTAGATTGAGAGATTCTCCAAGTCATTTTAGCGCATGTTTGGCTGCAATATATAGAGTTACCATAAGAAAAATACACACCATTTGAAAGAAACGATGAAGAAAGTAATAAGGGTGAATAGTTGATAATTAATTTGGATGTGATAATTTCATTGACTTCACATTACTTTGGACTTTAAAGCATCCATATTAGTCCATAATGAACATGTGTGTTTGGGCACTCCTTTGATTCATCAATGGAATCCCAACATGCAGAGTATTGACAACCCCTATCAAGTTAGTCTGAATCATGGCATGCATATCTTTAATCCTACCCTCATTTAGACGTCCCATATTTTCCACAGGTGCATTACACACCAACATATCAATAGATATCCATTCAAAAGAATCCTTTATTTCCTTTTCCAAAGTTGCATACACACCCACATCTACAACCTATTCATAAAGAAAAAATCAGATTAGACATAAAAAATTCAAGTCTTGAGATAAGCTTAAAACCAATGAATAAGATAACCTTGGTCAATATTTTATGTTTGCTAGCACCATCTTTGACAGGATTTTTCTCTGCCTTCTCTAATTTAGTGGAGTTCTGGGCTACAAGTGTGATGATTTCTCCTTGAGAGAGAGCCTCTTTGGCAATGGCAATTCCAATCCCAGTTGATTCACTAGTTATTAGGACATGCTTGCCCTCCATAGATTGCAGCCATGCCGATTTCATCTTCGATAAAAAACTAACTCGTGGAATCAAATAAAGAAGAAAAGTGGAACTTTTGATTGTTTAGTTTCATTCAGAGATGTCTATTTAACTCCTCTCTCTTTGCAGTGGGAACCAATTGTTTCCCTTTTCCAATTTTCATTTGTGCATTCAATGCTAATAGTTATCGTCATTCATTAGGTTGGCTTCCAAAATTAATTTAGTTCCATGCATCTAGTTATTAGCCGATAGGCTTCTCTTGTGGACTTCTTAGTCTACAAATGTGGGTATACCTATCTCATATCTATCAGAAAATAATTTTCAGTTTTGTAGCAAATTACTTTTACTAGAATGCATGCAGAGCAATCTTGTCAAATTGAATCAAATTAGACGCCTGAAATCTATTCACATTTATTGCCAATCGAATCTGATTCTTAAGAGGCCTAAAACCCTAATATTTTCATATCCACTTTTCATTATAGATTGAAGTAGCGGCTATAGGGAGATTGGTTTTGGTTTTCCCAATTTCAAAAAAAACTGTTATGGTAGGGTTTCTTAAATTTTCACTGTAAACTGTCCATTTCTTCTCATTGAAAAACAACACAATTTGTGCAGAAGCTTGAGGTAAGTCACTTACCATGGTCTCAATGAGTTTTATTTTTTTAATTTTTTTATGCCTAGATTGTTTATTTCTTTGGTTTGATTTCATTATATGTAGGCATGGTTCTCTGGAAAGTTCTCTCATGCCAATCTTTTCAAGCACAATGTGCATGTTATATATTTTCCTCTGAACTCTGTCCATTTTTTCTCATCGCCATCATAGACAATATGACACAATTTTTGTAGAATCATGAGGTAAATCACTTGGCATGGTTTGAGGAAGTTTTTTTTTTGGAATCTATTAGCTGCTCTAAAACATGTCAAGGTTTTTAGCACCTGTTAGGAAACTATCTGAGAGGCATCTATGAACCCTAATGTTTCACTTTATGTTTTCTTTTGAAACCTTAATTTCCAATAGTCATATGTTTCACTACTCATATCCCAAGGGACTTGATCTAGGCTTTACTCTTAATAATTTTAATTTTGTTCCCTATTTGTTGATACCAAAATTGACAATCATCAGTTTCCTCATGAATAAATGCTTGGCAACCGACAAAGATATGGGAGAATGCAGTTGTAGGGAGATTGGTTTTGGTTTGTCTAATTTTAAAAAAATCTACTATGGAATGGCTTCAAATCTGCTATGTATGAATTCTTAAATTTTTATTGCAAACTCCCGCCCAATTTCTTTCATCGGCATCATTGACAAATGACGCAATTTGTGCAAAATCTTGAGGTAAGTCACTTGTCATGGTCTCAAGGAGTTTTATTTTTGAAATATTTTGAGCAACTTTTATTTTCAGAATATGTATGTCGTTATGATCATTTATTTTATGTGTTTTATTTTATTCTAAAAAAATTATGTTGTTTTTCTCATGGTGGGAAAAATAACTACCAGCCAGTTGAAATATTCCTCACCCTCACTTGAAAATAAACTTTAACTTGCAATCAGTATTTCTATTTAAAAGCCTAAAAAAATCTTGTCTAAAACTCCTCCTTTGAATGTGCATGAATAATATGGGAAGTCATACTAACAACATAGCTAGGAAAATGGAGTAATATGGAGGCGTTGGGTATTTTCCCTCTTCATTTTATGTTCTTATATATGAAATTTTGTTCTTTTAAAGCCAGAGTGGTCAAATTATTATTTCTAATGCCTTTTGTTATTCTCTCCTATAGGCAAAGATTCACCAACAAGAGTCCCGGGTTAATAAGGTGGTGGCTAAGGAGATGGAAACATGTTTCCTGGGCATTGATGTCATGGCCAAGAAAGAATAATATTTTATTGTTTCATTTTTCTAAATTCTGGAGATAATTGTATATGGTCAGTTGTTGTGTGGGATATTTTTTAATTTTTTCTCTTATTATTGTAATATAATATAATTATGGAATATCTTTTTCTTTGGTATATAATCTTGAGGAATAATGAAGAGACACATAAATATAATGTCTGTTCTATAATAATTTTTTAGATTTTTTTAATAGAGCTTATTTAGAGAACAATTTCATTAATATTTAGCTGAATGCAATTGCTTCCATCTTGTATGCACATTTTATATTAGTTCAAGGGATTGCACTTATTTTAAAATGTTGGAGTGAAATTTGGAATGAAGTAGCTCTTATCATAATAATATTTCTAGACAGGTCCCATTGTAAGATGCAAGTTTTATTGTACACATTGTTTTATACTAATTTCAATAAGCATTGGAAAGTGTCCCTTTTCGGCTCTATAATGCTTTGATAAAATGAGAACATGTGGGATTTGGGCTGCTTCCAACTTCTTTCAACTAACATATTCTCTATTATATTTTAGATGATTTTTCATTTCATTTTGATGGTTTTTCTATTGCAAAATTTGAGCTAACCTTGTCAACAATGACCATTTTTGTTTTTAATGATATTTTTTCTCAACTATGTACATACACTTTATCTAAATTATATAGTATAAGAATTTTTCTGGAGAAACTTGAGTGCCATGCCTTGAAAATAACTATCAAGCAAGAG
The DNA here is from genome assembly GCA_007115665.2 of Sequoiadendron giganteum. NCBI lineage: Eukaryota > Viridiplantae > Streptophyta > Pinopsida > Cupressales > Cupressaceae > Sequoiadendron > Sequoiadendron giganteum. Next base: position 651,837,519 of record CM021106.1, on the reverse strand, counting down.
TGAAATGATCTAAATTATATTTTCAAGAAAGCAAGTGAATGGTGTATTGAAATCTTATAACCAAGGACAAGTGAACACAATTTTTTTAGTATTTATAAATTATAAAGATTAAAGAGTATACATGAATGTGAATTCCAATATGGCTTTATGGCTCGAGTTTTTTCAAGCATCCTTAGTTATTGATTAGGTGAGAAGGGATTTTGAAAGGGCCCCAATCTCTTTTACAACAAGAAATATTTAGCAATAACTATAGTGAGACAAATAACAACTATAAGATGAAGCATCAACAAGAAACAATGCACGTTGCCAACAAAACAACAAGATAGAATAGGCAACAACACCAACAAAATAGACCAAAAGTCCACTCACAAAGCTACAACACAACAGCCAACAACGACAACCACCCCAAGGGTGGAAAAATAAACCAAACCTTAAATCAATCCAAGAGTTATTTTTTACTCTAAATTATTTTTTTAGGAGGAATTATTTGTTTGCTATTTGTTGTTGTAATAAGAAAAACATTCTTAGTTGATCTCAAGCCAAGCTAATTGTTATTCCATACTCTAAATTGATTTTGTATGAGGAATTATTTGTTTGATATTTGTTGTTGTAATACAAAAAACAAGCAAAAAAGATCCATTTATGAGATTAGATGGAAGATGGGAAGGATTCTGGTTTATGAGTATGTGCAGGATCATCATGGAAAAAATAGACGCTTAAGTGGTGATGAAAATTTAGAAAATCAGAGTTAGGCATGTTAACGTAAAAATTTGAATAAGTTATCTATATTATTTCAAAAATATGTAAGAATAGAATTTGTAGAAAATTAAATGTAGTTTCTAAACTACTTGCTCTATTTAAAAAATAAAATCTATTTGGTGAAAATTTGAAATTTCAATGCAGTAGTACTTAAATTTCAGTGAAAAAATAAGAAGTAGGTGTATGTCTGACCACTCTAACCACAATAAAATTATAATATTTTTTTAATAATTTTTTAGATATAAGTAGAGGACTAATGTCCCAATGTGATGCATATTGTTTTGTAATTTGTTCCCAAGTAAATAATTGATTATGATTTTTTTATTACAACTTTTAAAAAATATAAAAAATCGTATGTCTGACCACCTTAACTTGGTCAAAACTTAATGAAATTTAATTTATTAATTTTTAATCCTATAGTATGCAAAACATAGAATATGACACATATTTTTTATTCAAAAAATGTGATACTGTTTGAAAGCTATAGATGTTTTTCAATCAGCCTATCAATAAGGACTTTAGTCAGAATTCAAATAAAAAATGAATAATAATTATTTATTAAATTCAAAGTAAAGCATAATATATATTGGTGGAAAGTTGAAAATCTCCTTTAAAAACTCTTTTTGTTTCATCAATTTTGGGTAAGAAAAAAGTCGTCAACCACATGGACCATCATGATCCTACACATACCCTTACTCTTCTTTCAGCATAGACGAACAGTATGCATGGTTTAAGCATCACTTTCGTCTATGGATTTTTAGTTTTTATTCATTTTTAATCCAATGCTATGATAACCTCTTTCACTTGTAAATGTTTGACTCTTATTACCTGCATTACTAATTGAGAGTAGCACTCTGTAAATATTGACACATATTCAATGACCAAGAATTTATAGTGCACTCTTCAAAGTTTTCCACCTATACAATATCCTTCCAAAAACATCAAAATGTTTGAAAACTTAAAAAAACTATTTTCCAACTATTCTTATGGGATTTTCTTCAGACATCAAGAAAATTCAGATGATTTCTCCTATTGTCTAAATATGTCTTGGAAATATGCCTCAAAAAGTTGGAATTCTTTTATAGAATTTTCCTATATTTCATTTGATTTACATGGCATTGTCCTCTTGTGCTAATAACTAGTTTGAACAAAATTAAAAGAACTAAAGATGAATTAGCATATAATTTTCTAAAATTTGCATGGATTTTTTTTATATTTACTATACTAGACAGACTTAACAAAGGCCAATTCATAGGTCTAAATAATAGTTTATTTTCAATTGGTTTTATGCAGACTTTAAGATACTTTTAAACATACTTTCCAAACAACATTCCATAACATACTATCCTTTTTGTATCCATTATGTAGACCTAAACTCAAAAACATGGTGATGGAATTATGGTTTAATATATTAGCATTGAGTGTGTGTAAGAAGACGAGTCCACTTTTTGGCCAAAAATTGGAAGTGATTTCCCTAATTTTCAAAATTGTCAAAATTGATTTGAAATTTTGAAGCACTTAAAGATTGAATCTAAAAAAAAATAGTAATATGGAATGTAGTATTCAAAGTCTAATTTCCAAAAATGTAATTTATTTTAATACCCAGATGACACAAATTGATTTTCAATAGACATGTCTAGAAACCATTGTTTAAAAGTCATTTTTTTTACTATACCATGCACATGTACGTCATCCATATTTTGACCTAAATAATTATATTTTTCTAAATCCTTTTAGGAAATGGTCTCTAATACACTAAAGAATGTTCACAATATTTTTTTGTAATTTTTTTGAATATTTTTTTTTGTTATTTTTTATTGATCGTAATTGTTGTTTTTAAAATCTCACGTGTACATCACACATTAGATGACCTAAACTTATATTTTTATTATTTTTTTTAAATTGAAAATAATTGTTTGTATATTATTCATGTATAATTTTCTTTTCAAAAAAATATTTTAATAAAAAATTATTAAAATAATAAAAAAAATTGATTTTTCATGTTTATGGATCATTTTTCATAAAAAAAGTATAAAAAAATAATCCAATTGTAAACAAAATTACATATCTAGAATCTACATAATCTCATCTAAAATAGATTTTAATTTCATAAAATAATCCTGAAAAAAACCCCATTAGTCATATTAGCATAGCCATTGTTTTCTCTCAATATTTTTATGACCTTGTACTTGTAGGTCCAAGGTTAAGGGTTGGGTTACCATGCCTTTTCTAATCGTATATCCAAATGAAAACCATGGATTGTAATTTCCAAACCTTTTGGAATGAGTATTGACTTTAAAATGGGCATCTATTCTAAAAAATGAATGGATACTTATTTTAAAGTTGAAAAATGACATTTCCACTAGAAGTGGACTCAACTTCATGCACTCACACCATTAAATAGTTTATATGAATATGTGTATGGAAATGTTGATGGAATGTGTAATTCTCCTCCATGATTCACCTTTTTAGTATTGTCTGTATAGTATTTGGTTTATTCGATTTCAAATCGTTTGATTGATACTTGGAGATTATTTGTGGCAATAATATAAATCTATTTATCAAAAGTCATAGTATAAGATAATTAAGAACTTAGTGAAATAATATAATATAATAAATTAAATATGAAACGAATATTAAAATACAATAATAAATAATAATATGATTAAATAATAAATAAATAAATTTGAAGAGGGTGGTTATAAGTTATAAATAGAAAAATTAATGGGGAAAAGGAGGAGGTTAATTACGATTAAATATTATTACTTGTTAGTTATTCAATCTGTTTGTTCCTTTTAGCAGGCCATCCAATCTATGAATATTCAACCTCTATTTAATTTATTTCCAATAAACCACTCGGCCTATGTATACCCATCTTTTCTTATCTAATAGACTATTTTGTTGTGTTTGCTTAGTCTAGTTATGTTATATTGAATTGACCATCATAATGAACCACTCAAATGGTGTAAATCATAGTGTGGCTGAAAACAAGAATGCCAACCCCTATATCTCCAATTTAATCTCCTCACAAGAACGTCCTACCGGGGTCACTGGCCAAGGCACAACCAACCGATACCAAGCTTGCAAGAACATTGAGTCAGTTGAGGTCATATTGGTCCTCTTCTTATGCAAAGGCAGTGTATTGCGATTGAGATCATCACCAAGCAAGGATATATGTCGTCTCCTAGTATGTCGTTTATTTATTTACTTTTGGTAAGGCATAATCAGATTTCTCATGTAGGATAAATTTACCTACTTTTTGCTTATGTTGCTCAACTTTCATGGTAAAGCTTATCACTTCCATTGATTACCCTGAATATATTATCTCCTTGCACCAAAGAACTATGAATGTAGATTACTTTGAATCCAAATTTATTCTCAATGGTGCTCTCCAATACGATAGAAGGTTCTTTGGTCAACCTTAATTCATACTTAGTTTTTATACTGATTTTGATTGTTTCAAAGGTATGTCTTATCCTTTTGGAAGAGCATTTGGTTAAAGAAATTTATTTAAAAGAAGTATTACATCCATGCTTTTAGATTATTCCACATTAGTGGTTGAGTCAGTGTTTTGGAGATACTCTTTATGCGTATAAATATATGTAGGTTATATTATGATTCGGTTATGTATTTTAAAATTCATCTTGTGTAGTATTCGTAATTATACATATACTTGACATGTAATTTTAACTTTGGTGTTTCTATGCTTATATTTTGTTAAGTTTCTCCAATCTTGTTAATAGTTAACATGCAATTAAGCGATATTATACTCTAATCCTTATTGTCTTACTTTTTTCATGTGATTATTCCACGTTTCCTTTTGAGAACTGGTGTAGATAGAACTTTATTTTGGATATTTTGTACATATGTTCACTTTGTATTAATCACTATTCAAGGTTGCTATTTGGGTTCCATATGCTATATGGTAATGTGTGCAACATATATGGTAACCTTAGTATTATTATTGTTATTGTTCAAGGTAGTAGTCATTTGTGTAGACACCGAAAATTGGTCTAGACCTGCGACACCATTTTCAACATATTTTTAATGTTCATGGTTATGATTAAATAATTTTAATTATTTAATTATATTTTAAAGTCACCTATCCGTTATTAATTCATTATGACCTTTACTCTTTCTTGATTAATTAAATAAATGTTATTTATTTAATTACGCCGCTAATTGATTAATCACCTTTCTAAATTATTATTTAATTTACCCTTTATCACATTTTTTACTATAATTAAATATTCATTCCAAATTATTTAATTATTCTATAATCTTTTCTCCAGTCAATTAAATAAATCTTTATTTATTTAATTTAATCTTTGAATGTTGAATGTTGAATTAAATAATCATTTAATTCATAAAAATAATTATTTTTGGCATATTCCTCTATAATTAGATAATCGTTTAGTTATCTAATTATTCATTTACTACTTAATTCAAGATTCAATTAAATCAATCAATTATCTCCTGATTTAATATCTGTTTATTTATGACGAACATACTTTCTGGTTTGATCAGTTGCTCTTATTCTTTTGTGTGCAAACTATTATTAATTAAATACTTTTATTTAATTAATTAATTCATTTGTGTGTTCAAACACAATATTTCTTCTTTATCTTTTACATGTGATTCGTATTCTTTTGAATTTCAAACAGTCTCAACACCAGATTAAATTATTATTTAATTTAATCTTCATCATGCATACTTTTTCACTCGTGTTATTACTAGCACTGAATCTCTATCACATGGAATTCATTAATCTCAATCGTTGATTTGTCTTTCGAATATGATTCGATCATTCAAAAATCAATTTTCTATAAATTGACCTGACTTTTGTCATTATACCTCTTTATGAAATCTATATACTTTTAAGAAGTGAATTCAATAATCTTCAATATTTTGCTAAGTCAATAATCAATAGGCCATATTTGCATACTTAAGAAATCTGAGGACAATTATCTTACAACGGAAAAATGGAGAAGTGTAATCGAGGTCATTCAAGGATTTATACAAATATTTGGTGAGATCATTCTTTTTTGTATTTATGCTTTCATAGTTTTCCTTGTTCTTTGTTGTTAGCGTAAGAATAGATTAGTATTATTCTTTTATCAAATTAATCTTGTTTTCTTGTTTTATTCTAGCGTTACATTTGGTGAACTCGACGTGAAGACACTGTCTTCAAAATATATAGAAGTTTTTAATTTTTTTGCAAGTACAAGTACAGAGCGATGCATGTGCAGTACGAAACGATGCAACTGACTTCATAAGATGCATATGATAATATGTGATGTATCTGCTATTCTACGGTGCATCTACATTTTTCTGTGATGCATTTGACTAGTAATTAAATCTCTGAATTTCCATGTTTTTGTTTTTAGTTTTTATCTTTTTTACAACTAATTTCTTGTTTCAGTGTGTGTTTTAGGGGAGTTAATGTAGTTTTTGTAGGATGATTCATAAAAGAAAAGCATTCAAAAACTCTTTTGCAGGACAATTGACGAAGACAAAAACAAAAGATAAATTACTAATCAGTTTATCTTGTCGAATCATTGTCAAAGATATTTGCTAAAAAAAAAATCTACTAACAATTCATTTGCAAGACCAAAGTCAAAGGAAATTTTTTAAAACAAATGAATTGTTTGAATAGAGTAGATAATTGTCATTTGGGTTTTAAAAAGAATCATTGTCTTTTGTGCTTGGTGCATTCACATATCTGTTAGATTAGAACCTAATTTGGTAACAAAAGTATCCTCTCCCATTGCACATTCATGTGATATTGGATGTAAGAGAAACTATTACTGACTCTAAAATTTGGGCTTGCTTTGGTGGGAAAAAGTACTCACCCCAAAGTGACTCATAACTGGTGATGAGTTGAAACTGAACTATAACCAACTGGTATATAAATTTTAATGTTGAGGAAAACTCGGCATTACAAAAGCTCCTATGAACCAACAATTAATTCCCCTAGTACCTTAGTGGTGTGTCAAAACCTATAGACCATAACCTCTACAGATTGGGATAATATTGCCTCCCACATGGCCTTTTGAATGGGTGCCCATACTAATTACACCAATTTGTTTTTAGATTAACCAAAAACCCCTATTTGTTGGTGGAAGAGGTTGGACCTCTAAAGCTGTCTCATGTTAATACGGTTCTCAGTAGATCTATGCAAATTTTTCCATGGGAGAGTCATGGGAACTGAAGCTTGGCTGACTTGAGAAGTGTGTGCCATGTAAGGGGGGGCTAGTGTGGTCAAGCTTCTAGTCATCCGCTTTGAATAAGCATAGTTGAGGAAACCCAAGTGAGAATTCAACAAGTATTGTCATTGCCAACCTTAGGATTGTACATGTTTTCTATAAATATACATGTTCATGATTATGAAACAAGAACACTTTGTTTTTCGGATTGTTTAAATTTGCCAAAATTTGATCACAAAATAGAGTCAATCAAAAAACCAGTTCATCAAAAAAATGCATCTCCCAAAATGAGTTGCATCTGTTAATTAGAAAACTACAACTATTAACTTGAGTCACATATGTTAAGAAAAAAATCGCAACTATCGAACTAGAGTCCACTATCATTCACCAAAATTTTTTGAGTCACATTTATCATCTTAAGTCGCATATGTCATAGCGAGTTGCATTTGCTTAAAAGTTAGCCACATTTTTCATAGAGAGTCACATTTGTCTATCATCAAACTAAGACCTAATTTAACAGAAAACTACATATGACCTTTCGAAATGCATTTTTTAAATTCTGTGACGTCTCTGTAAACCTGAACCACATTTTCATGTCAACAAAAAAAATAAAAAATCTAGAATTAACTATCATAGTCTGAAACCAAACAATCATACCAGTCTTTGATTTTCACAGCCACCCTTGAACAGAAACCAAAAAGTTGCTCAAATTTTACATAATTTCATCTTTTAGGTGTCATTTAGTTTTAGTGATACACATCCTAGTTACTAAACTTAGTTGCATATTAGGAAATTTGCATATCTAAGAATAGACCAACTTTTTTCACTTTGGACAAACCCATGATTCAACAGACATTGTTATTGAACCTAATCACTTGTAAACATATATTTTGTTCTGTAGGTGATTCCTTCCAGCTCATCATTCTAGTTTGGGAGTTCACTTTATCTTTTAGTCCTAGTCCTACAACAAGTTCCTTGACAAAGTTAAATTGTAGCCTTGGTTACACTATAGGTGGTAGGTAACCTCCTCTTCGAATCATTTACAATCATTTACTTTAGGAGTTTTCTTAGAACTTTGTATATTTTTATCCTAGCATATCATCATTTTAGACATTCCTTATTTGTCAAAAAACACCAAAAAATAATAGCATTCATTCATTATATCCAAAAAATTCCAAAAACATAGACTAGAACATATCATTTTTAGACATAGTTTTGCATCATCCTATCTTGAGCAACATTTTTCATGGCCGAAATAAGGTCTAAAAAGAAACGTAGAGAAATGGTAGACCCACAGGACTTCATCAATCGCTTCTCGAACATGCCATCAAGAACAACGAGACCTCACAAAGCCTTGCTTGAGAATTTTATAACTAAAGACACACATGGACTGATATTTGTAGAAGACATAGATGCCGCTATCCAAGATCTTGAATTTGCATCTTTTATCGATGAGTTCTTGGAAAACAATCCTCAAAGATACTTGGCAAAGCTGCTAGTAGAAGGTGCCACACTACCACCATGATTTGGCATCAAAACTCTAGAAACATCATCTACTCAAGGAACAAAAACCATGATATTGAATGTCTGTATTCCTCATATTATTGCAGCGATACCATCTAGTATACCTACTCAAAATGCTACAACTATACACACAACACCGTTTGGTATTACACAAGGCCTAAATTTTACTATAGGTGCATCGTCATCAAATGCCTTTGGAAAAAATACTGAAAGTAAAAGGCCCAAAATTGACATAAACACAACATAGGCTATACCAAAGATTGACACCAATACTGCCATTCCACACACAGGTGCTACACAAATAGGACATATACCTACACCGAATCAAAAATCCATCATAAAATATTGCATTTTAGAACACTTACATCAATCCTAATAACGCAACCGACATGTCTTTAACACAGGTATATGTTCTAAAAAATCAAATGCAAGCTCTCCAACAACAAATGGATAGTGTGTCAATGTCAGAAAAATGAACCATTTTAGTGCAAGATTTATGTCCATGTCCTTTTGACAATGCGCTATACATGACACCCTTCCCACACAGATATATTATACAGAATTTTCCTAAGTATAATGGGAAGAGGAACCCTCTAGAACACATAAGGGAATTTTCTTCTACATGCATGAACATCTCGTATGACCCCACATATCTTATGGGACTTTTTTTGTGAACCCTTGTCGGGATAGCATTAAAATGGTTCTCTAAACTTTCATACTTAAAAATGGTTTGAGCACATATTAATTCCTCTAGACTTATAAATAAATTGCAAAATTTATTTATATAGTTCCCTTCTAAATATTCTTCTTATCTAAAATCACTTCCTCTTAAATTAATTAAATGATCAAATCAATAAAGTTGTCGTTTTGTTAATTTTCTCTCTTCCATTTAAATTTGGATTTTTAAATTCAAATTGGCCTCCAAAATTATTTTCTTCTTAAATTGGTTAAATGCACAAATTAACTAATTTTTCATTATGCTAATCTTTTATCTTCATTTAAAATTGAATTTTAATTCAATTAGACACATTTCTATATATTCTTCTAACTACCTTCCACCTACCCTGCCACCTCTTCATGTGTCACATGAAATTAAATTTTATAAATTGTAAAATGTGGGTTTTCCATCAATAAACTTGTAACCAATTTGAAACCTCTTGGACACATGGCTTGTTCTTTCTTCTTATTCCCTTCAACACTTGGAAAATTGTTTTATTGCAAGGAACAACCTCCATGATTCTCTCTAACCTCTTCATGTTCAGTCGTTGATGTCACAGGATCATAATCTCAACCGTTCATCACTGCCACATCATTCCCAACTTGGAAAATTCTATAAATAGAATTGATTTCTATAGCTTTTCAAGAGGTAGAATTCGACAATTTTATGCTATATAAATCTCACTGTAGTTTGAAATCCTTTGAAGAGCATTGTAGTTTGCACTTTGTATTGTTAGTTTGTTTTAGCATTATCATGGCATTTTTATTCTAGCATTTAGTTTCTAGCATATTTTATACAATATTTACTATTATATTTGCATCATTAGTTTTAGTATCATTACAAAAACAATCTCTCGTCATAGATCATTCAGTAATTTATTTTTGAAAACATAAAAATATAAGCGTGTAGGAATTATAGTTTGCATTGTAAAGTAGTTGATTATTTCTTAGGTTTCCATTCTACATATTCATGTGCACCAAATAATTCTGAGAGCATGAGTTAAAGAATCACCAGGAATAGAGAACAATGGGATGAATATAAATGCAAGGTTTTAATAGTTTGATTTATTACTTTTCCTTCATTAGATGTAATAAATTTCATTGCTTGTGTGTTGTTTAGTTATTATTATTACTCTTACTGACACATTTAAATAACACTACATAAATTAGCACCCACCGTCGGGTAGAGCCCCATATTTTAATTGGTTTTCTATCGAGTTTTCCTTCATAGGTTCCATCAATTTTTTTGAAACAGTGCATACAAATTTTTCTCTAGTGCATCTAGTTAACGTTTTGGTGTATTGAGTTTCTGTTTCAGTGCATCTGGCGATTCTTTCGACACATCCATCTTATGTGTCGACACATCTGGTTGTTGTTTCGGTGCGTCCAGCTACTCTTTCGGTGCATTAGGGGATTTTAAATTTTATTTTATGTTTTTCCAATTCAACACATTTAGAAGTTCATTTAGCTCATTCAGTTTCTCTTTCAGTGCATTCAGTAGTTTAGCATATTTAGCCTAATTTTTAGTGCATTCGATCTCTATAATAGTGCATCTAGTCTTTACTGTAAATTTTCTAGATTCCAAAAACTAATTTATTCTTTTATGTTTTGCAAGAATCTTGTACGCAATCAAAGACTTTGTAGAAACAATAAAAGAACATTGTCAAATAATTCAAAGCTTGAAACTACTAATTTTTTTTTGCAGGGGCGAATCTAGTTGTCATTTCCTTTGGTTAAGTTAGGAATCTAGCATAACTAGGGAGGATAAATTTACACCATGCCTGTTGTGCTTGGAATGGTAGGTGAGTATGCTCTCCCCTTAACTGGGTGATCAGAAAGCTAGACACATTCATTTTATTTGCATTTTTGAACCTTAGAGGGCTTGCCTCCCTACTTCGAAAGGATTGAACAACCCAACCAGGAACATGCTAAAGCCAAGTGACTTCCACCCGGGATATAAATGTGGGTACTCAAGGAAAGTTTGAGTATCATGAGGATTTTTCTGACAAGAAGGGAAACAATGGTCTCTTGTCACATGGATGATCCCCCATAAATGGAAAATCCATACTAAAACCCCTTTGTTGTAGTAAGCCAAAAATTACCTTTCTATTCTTTGGCGCAACAACGGTCATTGCCAAGACATCCACATTCTCATAATTTTTAGTAAAGGTGAACATTTTTCCATGGGAGATTCATGGGAGTTTGAATCTTGGTTGTCCCAAGAAGTGAGTGCACTATACAGGGGAGCCTGTGTGTCCAAGCTTCTAAATCACCTCCTAAGAATAAGTGTGGCTGGAGTAAAATCTACGTGGAATCCAAAAGAATATTGTCTTACATAGCCTAGGATTGTGCTTGTTTGATGTGTCTTCACCTATGTGTTTTAAATCAAAATTCAAGAAAAAACTACACTCTAAAATATCCAACTAGTGATTCAAAAGACAATTCAACCAAAAATTTCAAATTCACTGCCAATTTTTTTTTTTGGTCAAATTATCGAAAACTAGAAATTTGATTCTAGATCGATGCATCCATTGTCTATTCTAGCGCACCGCTTGTATCTTTTGGTGCATCTAAATTTTTTTTCAGGCACATCTCGCTCATATCCCATCATATACTGCTTCAGCGCATTTGTTGAGTCCTCCAACACATATAGACCTTTCTGTAGTGCATCCATCACCTGTTTCGACACATCCAACCCTTCCCATAGCGCATCTACTCAATTACATAGCACATCAGATTTCCAGCGCATCAGTGCATTGTTTTAGCACATTTGGTAAATCTACAAATAGAAACTGAAAGTTGACCTCCTTTCTATCAATTAGCTCCTTATTCGGATATTCCTTCTCAAACAACATCTGTTCCTTGTCCAAAATTTTATGTTGATGGATTGGAAATCAACAAAATTTGTCAAGAAATCCCTTACCAAAAGAATCAAGAAATCAAAAAGGAAACTTGGCTATAAGAAACTTGTAAAGAAAAGACACTTCTTGTACCAAAGTAGGAAGGTCTTCCTTGACTATCAAACCTTCATCCATAGGTATCACAACTTTGATAGAGGATATTTTGATGATTTTTCTTTGGAGCCTTTATCTTCACAAGCTTATTATAAATAAAGAGCTCTTTCACAAAGGCATAATCATAGTCAACCCATTTGTCATTCTTTCATTCCTCAATCGGCAATCCATTCCAATCGTCCAAATCAATTTATACAATAGAGTTCAATCTTATTGAAAAAAACATGTTCAAGTGAAAATCCCTCATCTAACCTTTGATCAAACATCCAAAAGTCCCCTTTTCATCACTTTCATTTCTGATTTAGTAGCACCATCAAGATTTATCTTCCATCAAGATTCATCATCCTTTATCCCAAAATAAAGCTTGCTTAATCATATTTCAACCAATTCCTTTTGGCACTCCTAAACTTTAGTCAAACGTTTAGAACATCATCATCACTTGTATGCCCATCCAAACAAGATCCCAAAAGCTGAAAGTCCAAGAAGAAGAAATTGAAACCCATGATACCATGGCTAAACAAGAAGAAAACCCCTATCATAATATTCATTCAACCAAAACTGAGGAGGTAAATGAAGAAGATGTCTGACAAGCCCAACAAGACCCAAATTTCAACAAATTCTTGGAAAAGGTTTTTGAAAAGGATGGGGAAAGATATCTCTTGATGTTAGAAAACAAAGGAGTGAAGTTACCCAATGATTTCGATGTCTCAAAATGGAAAAGAACTACTAAGAAAAAATAAACCATGACACAAAATGAAACAAAAAATGAAGCAAAAACCAATGACCCCATGGACACTTTGAAAAAGCACATCCAAAACCTTCAACAATAAATGTAGAACATGCAAACAAGGACTACCAAGAGATACTCCATACAAGATATATCTCCCTACCCATTCAATCAAAGTGTCAACATGATACCATTTCCCAAACATTGTGAATTCCCTAGATATGACAAATACAATGGAAAAAATGATCCAATAGATCATATAAGTGAATTCTGAACAATGAGTCTTGAATTTTCCCATGAGGAAACATATTTGATGAGATTATTCCCATGCAATTTGGGAGGGAAATGCATGCAATGGTTCTCACAATTACCTTCAGGGTTCAAATCTTTTGAGGAATTGGTAAACAAGTTTATTACCCAATATTCATATAACATCCTACATGAAATCACAATGAAGGACCTTTGTAATCTGAAACAAAAGAAAGGAGAGTCATTCCTCATTTTCTTACAAAGATGGAGGAAACTATACACAATGTATCCTTGTCCCATACGAGTATGTGCAAGATCATGATGGGCCAAAAAGTAGCGATATGTAAGCCATATGATGACCCATGTGGCTGACGACTTTTTTTTTAACCAAAATTGATGAAACGAAAAGGGTTTTTAGAGGAGATTCTTAGCTTTCCACCAATATAAATTATCCTTTACTTTGAATTTAATCAATAATTATTATTCATTTTCTATTAGAATTACGAATAAAGTCCTAATTGATAGGTTGATTGAAAAACATCTATAACTTTCAAACGGTATCACATTTTTTGAATCTGAAACATGTGTCACATTATATGTTTTTCATACTATAGAATTAAAAAAAAAAAAATGAATTTCATGAATTTTTGACCAAGTTAAGGTGGTTAGATAGACGAGCTTTTATATTTTTTAAAAGTTGTAATAAAAAAATCATAATTAATTATTTACTTGGAAAAAAATTATAAAAAAATATGCATCACATCTGGACATGAGTCCTCTACTTATATATAAAATATTATAAAAAATTATTATCATTTTATTGTGGTTAGGGTGGTCAGACAAACACCTACTTCTTATTTTTATCCTGAAATTTAAATACTATTGGATTGAAATTTCAAATTTTCACCAAATAGATTTTATTTTTTTAAATAAAGGTCTAGTAGTTTAGAAACTATATTCAATTTGCTACAGATTCTTTTTTTACATTTTTTTGAAATAATATAGATAACTTATTCAAATTTTTATGTCAAGTTGTCTAACTCTGATTTTTTGTATTTTTATTGCCACTTAAGGGCTTGTTTTTCCATGATGATCCTGCACATACCCATACCCGAAAAGAAGAAGGTAGAGTTATTCATTGAAAACTTAAATGATGACATGAGCTAAAAGCTCGAATTACAGTGTCCTCCAACTTTTGAAAAATTGATCAAAAATGGGATCAAGATTGAAGAGGCTTTGGTCAAACGAGGAATACTAAAAATATTTAATGAAATCAATTCATCTAATTCCTCCAAAACTGATAAAGAAAATCTTTGGGAAAAGTACAAAAATAATGGCAATGATGCCTCAACTGAAATGCATAATGCCAAACCAGTTTTCAATTTGTCAAGAAGCACCTACAATACCAATAAAAAGACCACCCAAAACATCAACCAAACTAATAATCAAAATACCAACCAAGGCAATACATTCAAAATAATCAAATTATCCCATCATCCAAGACACTACCCTATCAAACATTGAACAACCATAAAAAAATTACGCCTTTGGGACAATCATATGAATCCGCATTGAGAGATCTTATTGCAGAAAATTTTATCACTTTGCCCAACAGCGAGGTTTTGAACCCAAAGTAAAATCCTCATGGTGGAATGAATCTGATTATTGTGAATTTCATCGATGCAAAGGCCATCTAACCAACAATTGAATACAATTGAAACACAAGATACAAGATTTGATTGAAAATAAGATCATAAGGATAGAAGAGCCTCAAAAAAACACTAATCATGGGGTATTCAAAAACCCTTTTCCAAATTATGACAAAGGATAATCTTCTAATACGAATGACAAAGGAAAAAAAGTGAACTATGTTCATGACACCACCATTTATCATATCTCTTTCATTTAATATCACACAAATGACATTGAAATCAATAATACATTAGATCATGTTGCAACCAACCATCCAATCAACAACATCAACATCCTCTCTAATCAAGTCCTTAATATCCAACAAGACATGGTTGTAATGGATAATAAAATTAATGTCATCAAAATCAATGGAAAACAAGATAGTGTGTACATAAACATGACCACAAAGGCTCAAAAAAAATATGTTTTGAAAGGCAGTTCTTCCAAAGCATCAACTGCTACATCTCATCAATATAACATTGTCTATCAGCTCCAAAAAAAAATTGTGCAAATATCAATATTGGATCTCCTTAAAATCTCTCCCGCTCACAAGGAAATCTTGGAAAAATCCCTAGTCTATACCATAGTGCCAAATGATTTGGAAGTATGTGCTTTCCAAGCCATGGTGGGACACTTAGTTGCACCTCACTGCTTATCCTTTTTGTAAAATGATGACATATCTATCACTCATCCTCATAATGAAGCCCTCCATATTGAAGTCTTAATCCATAAAAGTCATGTCAAGCACATACTTATAGATGAAGGATCCAGACTTAATATATGCACCTTAAATATTTTTCGTGCACTAGGGTTCTCTGAAAAATGCAATAGATGCAAGAAATAAAATCGCAATCAAAGCATATGATGATGAAGAAAGAGCTTCAAAAGGATTGATTGTTTTACCAATTCAAGTGGGACCAATTCAGAAAGATGTAGTTTGTCTAGTTTTGGATAAAAAATTGACATATAATATACTCTTGGGTCACCCTTGGATACATGAAATACTGGTTGTACCCTCAACATATAATTAGTTCCTAAAATTTCCTTGTAATGGGAAAGAAATTACTATTCCCGTTGATTCCAATAGTCCTCAACAGTGCAATACCCTAAAGGCCATCCAAGATGTATTCATGCCTCATAACCGAGAAGCTCCAAATTCCACCCCTGATATCCCCAATAATTCAATTCAATTCAATCCTTTGTCCAAGTCACTAGCCACATCCTCTAATGAATCAAGCCAATCAAGTTCATTGTCCAAACAACTCAAGAAAAAGGAAGAACCTACCCCCTCTACATCTACCAATTTTGAATCCCAACTCAATACTCTGGACAAAAAAATTGAGAATTTAAAGTCCAAGTCAAAGATAAGGGTGTAGGTGAATATTCCATTGAGCAATCCCTCTGCCTCTCACCGTTAATGTCACCAAAATATTATTGTCAATAATTAACCTCATCACAACCAACCTCACAACTAGTCACACTTTTTGATGGTTGATTCATAAAGGCAAGCACCTAGGTAGAGGAATCTAATGACAAAGATGTTTTGAATTGGATTTACAAGGATGAAACTGATTATCAAGCAGCAATGACTAATGTTCAAACCACTCGGTATGGAAACGGGTTCTCAATCCTAGAAAATATGGGATATGAGGGACAAGGACCTATTGGGAAAAGAAAAGAAGGTATCATATAACCTATTCAACCCTTCATAACAAATCCAAAAGACAAGACGGGGTTGGGATATAAAGAGCATCAAAAGGATGAAGAAGCAAAAGAGGACCTAAAGTAGAAGGTTGTGGAGCGAATCCTACAACTCCAAGCAAGTGATCACTATGAAACTGATTCCAATAAATATGAGTGGGATTCACTGTCTGAAGAGTCCTACCATGATAAATAAATTTATGTGATACACAAGTATACTCCCATACTTGAGGAGGGACAAAGCTCAGGGTTAAGACCACTTGAATTAGGATAAAAAAGTATCGATGGTTCAAGTGAAGATGATAAAACTATTAGCGAGATAGATCACTCAAAAGACAGAAACACCATAGACCTCGATCATTCCATAGTATTATTCGATGAAAATTTTTCCATTAGGACCCTTACAACATCTTATTTGAACCCATCTGATGACCCCCTACCATTCCTACACCTCGAACTCATAGATTGGGACCAAACTGAACTTATCAATGTCCCCACCTTTTTGAACGATGAGGCCATCGTTAACTTCCTCTATGCTGGTAAGCCTAAAACAGTTTCCACCATTGAACATCATAGTGAAGCTTCACAATAGGGGAATGCCAAATTTCCGAGTTGCAAAATAAATGAAATAAAAGAAAGATATAATGGTGAAAACCATTCCATAGCAGTATCAAATCAAGAAAGAGTAAAAATAAAGAGTGCACGTAATGGTGAAAACCTCTTTGAGGCATTGAAGGATGGGAAATTTTACTCTCCTAGTGCATTTCCAGAAAATATCCAAAGTCCTAATTGAGCCAACGCAGTCCATCAATGTCGGTAATGCAGAAATAGTAAAGGCTCTCCATCTAGCGAAATCATTGATAGAACAAGAAAAGACCAGCTTTATGAAGTTCTTTGAAGAATGGCAAGTCAAATTTTCCTGGTCGTATGTGGACATGCTAGGGATAGATCCATACCTCATCATGCATCATTTATCCCTTCCTTCAGGAATCAAACCAGTCAAACAAAAGCTGAGAAAAATGCATCCACACATTGCCCTATTGGTGAAGGCGAAACTAAATAAATTACCTGATGTTAGATTCATCAGAACCATTGAATATACAGAGTGGATATCCAACATTGTACCTATTTCCAAGTCTGATGGTAGCATATAGATTTGTACCAACTTCAAGGACCTCAACAAGGCTTGCCCAAAAGATGATTTCCCCTTGCCAAACATTGATATCATTATGGACTTGACAGTAGGTCATGGCATGTTATCACTAATGGATGGATTTTCTAGCTATAACCAAATTAAGATAGCTCCTAAAGTTCAAGATAAGACAACCTTCACTTTCCCATGGGGAACTTTCTGTTGGAACGTCATGCCCTTCAAGTTGAAAAATGCAAGGGACACATACCAAAGAGCTATGATAACCATCTTCCATGACATGATGCATACCTTCATGGAAGACTATGTGGATGACTTATTGGAAAAATCCTACACTAAAGAAGCACATCTAGAGATATTAGACAAACTATTCACTCACTTGGAGAAGTTCAATGTTCACCTCAATCCAAAGAAATGTGTATTTGGGGTAATGTCAGTAAAGCTACTTGGGTATATAGTTTCAGAAAAAGGTATTGAGGTAGATCCTACAAAGGGGCGGGTGCATGCAAATGGGTAGCAATTCCGTGGACACCCCCTAAAAAAATATTTGGAAAACCATAACGTGAGCGCATTATAATGTGCTCGTGTTATGGCTCGTTATGCTGAGCCTGAGGCTTGACAACTACAAACCAATAATGCGAGCGCATTATAACATGCTCACGTTATTGACTGTTAAAAACGAAAAAAGAAATGCAAATCTCTCATTCGGATTTCAACTGGTTTTTTTTGTAGCCGTGACCAAAACCACCACAATTTCACGCTCGCATTCTAGGAGGAGAATTTCAACAAATTTCTTCACCAACAATCCCTATTTCTTTGCAACAATGGCGCCACAACAATGAGGAGCTGTGAGAGGTAAGGATTCTATGGTTTTTGTTTTGAATTAGTTAGTTTTAGATTGAATTTGATATCTATTTGTTTGATTTTTTATGAGATGCAAATCAACCTAAAAACCCTCAAAATCCTCAACAAGAAGACCAACCAAATCCTCAAGATCAAAATCAACCACAACATCAACCTCCTCCACCAATGACTCAACCCCCTCCTGGCACTCAACAAAATTTAATGAGTGAAATTCAGAACAACAAAAAGCGAATTGAGGATTTGATCAGTAGGTTGAGTGCTCCAAATGGTTCAACCACAGAAAGAATGACCCTAGAAAATTCATTAAAAGATATGTTAAAAAATGTAGATTCAATTAGCAAACAAATAACTGGATGGCAAGATAGGAGGCAGAAGACTATGGATTATTATGCAAATAAACTATCATACAAGGATGTGAAGGATTTAAAAATTACAAAAGGTGATTTGTGCTCATTATTCACTCACCCATGCATAAATCAAAATATTACCCTCAATGCAAAGAGGTTTCCTATCCATTGGTGCCACCACCAATAGATTAGGGACCAATTTTATGATAGGTGGTACATGGTCTTCGATTACCCACTGTGCAACAATTGCAAGGTCCCGTAATATTTCCTTAGGAAACTATACAGTGAGTTCATATTGAACAAAATCCCAAATTATTTTGATATGAGGGATTTCTAGGGGAGAGGTGGGGAGTCAACTCAGAATAGACCTGGTGCACAGCAGAATCCTATGGGGCAAGGTAGATGAGCTCTCGCTAGGCCACCTCGTGAGCACGTTGTTATGCCTTCCATCACGAAGGAAAGTGCTGACATAGAGACATTGCAGCTAATCAACACTTTGAACCAGAGTGTCATCCATTATACTAGCCCTATTCTATTGAGCCATCTAATGAGCCTAAAATATGCTCATTATTTGAATATCATGATGTATTTTTGAATACCTTTTACTCTTTCTAATGGTTGTTTTAAACTCTGTGATTATAAAGTTTTATCTTAAATAGGGTAGTATCCTATGATAATGCATTCCTATATTCCTACAGCTTAATATCTCCATATGTCTATATTCATGGCCCTATTTGACCTCCCAATTGACTAATATGATACGTGTGGTTTTTGGAGAAATGAGATGAATTTAATGTGTGTGATTAATGATAAGTATTGTGCTATTATATGTATGCTTTTTTTCGCCTTTGTTGCCATGTGTTCCATAGGTTGTTAAAGATAGTATGAAGAAGTCAAACGCAGTGAATCTCGGTACTGAAGTGAAGACCATTTCCACCATGGCACCAAGGATGTTGTTCCTACGAAGACGCTCTATCTGGGTCATTGGGAGGAGATCTAAATGGTCATCAATCTAGGAAGAGTGGAGCACTCGATTCTCTCTGAATCAGTTGATAGATAAACTTCCATTTATGGGAATCTATTCCTCAGAATTAGGAAGCATCTACATCCGCATCTTTCTCTGTCAAGTTAGTTAGTTAGCTATTTTTCTATAAATAAATGTTCCTCCTTCGTGAGTGAACAAGATTAGAGGATTAGAAAGATTAAAAAGAGATTAGACTGGAGAGTAGAAACATTATAGAGTATGTAAGAGCAGTGCTATAATGATGAATAGAGTTTTGTGGGTGACAACCATTTTTCGCACCATTGTCGAGGATGGTGTCAAGCTAAGAACCTGTCATAGTCATTGTTAGCAGTAGCTTAGTGTGTTTATTCAGGAATTTTCAAATCCTTCAATTTTTCAGTTAAGTCTGTTACATGCATAGAAGAAGAGACACTCTAGGGAGATTCTTAGCAAACCCTTCCTTCACTGATAACGATTTTGAACCATCTTATAATCTATTTGAGGAAGAAGGAAACCAAGATATCAATCCATTTGCTGAAGATCCACTCGCTGAATTTCTCTTTGACCTTGCTGACGAAGAACCCCAAGAAAATACATTTTCTCTGATACTTCATCAAGCAGATATGGCACAAAATCCACCTAATCGACCTCCTGCTTTTGAATTCCCTATTATTGCCCAGCAAGATAATGATAACCTGATAAATATTCCTTCTTCATTACTTCCCAAGTTCTATGGACTAGTTACAGAGGACCCAGACACTTTCTTGTTTGAGTTCGACATCCTCTGTCGAAGTTATGATTATACCACAGATACTCACAAGTTGAAGTTGTTTCCTGCCACTTTGAAGGAGGGAGCTCTAAGATGGTTCATGAGTTTGGGGAGGAATTTTGTTGATAGGTGGGCACTCATGCAAATAAAGTTTCTTGAGAAATATAAGGAATATTGCAAGAGTGGCAGTAAGGGTGATGATATATTCTAAATTCAATAGAAGGAGGATGAAAGCTTGGAAGACTATATCTCAAGGTTTTTATTTTCCTTGAAGAAGAATTCAGACCATACTCTCAATGAAGAATCTCAGAAATTACTTTTTTTGAGGGGAATCAATGATTCCTGTATTGATGCTCTAGATCTAATGGGAGGAGGAGATATAACTCAAGTGCCTTGGGATGATATTAAGAACATATGCTGCAATTACTCTCGAGAAAGTGTCAAGAAGGGAAGAGTTCATCAGGCTACAATGGGAAAGGCTTCTAATAATGGAGTTTCACGGATGGAGATTTCAAATTTGCTATCTGATTTCAAGCAAGATATCATAAATAATATGGCTACACAGTTGGATACTATGCAAGCTCAAAAGAAACATGAGGAAGCTAAAGCAATCTTGGCCGAATTTTGTCCACATTGTAGACAAAAGAAGTGTGAATGTAGATGTAATATGGTGGCTAACATGGAGGCTAAGCAATTACCTACTGACTTTAAGGTAGTAGAAGGTGATGATGACCAACTATTCTATGTTGCACAAAGGTGACCATGGGCTCAAAGACAAGGTATGCCTCAAGACCCTCTAACTTTTGGTAATCCTTACTCTAATTACGATAACCAATGGCAACCTACATATGGCCCATCACCACCATGGAATACCTCTCAACCACAATGGCCTAATTATCCAAATTCACAATGGAAATCTCCTCAAGGAGGTTGGCAGTACCCACAAGGACAATGGGCTCCACCCGAAGGTAATTGGCAACAAAATTCTCAATGGAGAGGTTTACAGCAATGGTCAAACCAATCTCTTGGCTTTTTGCAGCTTCAGCAACCACAAACTTAGGCCCTCATGCCTCCCCTTGCAACATCTGCAGCAAATATTGGTCCTCCAAAACAAACGTCTATACTTGCTCAACCATTGCCAAATCCTAATAATAAGCAGCAGCAATAGTAGCCTATGTATTTTGCAGAAGCCAACCAGTATCTAGCCTATGCCTTGAATATTAATGATATCCATCTCAGATTTGGAACCACCCTACCTAGTCCACAGCCACCAGTAATTACTGAAATTCAAGATCCTCCCTCTGTTGAACAACTGACTGGTCCTACAAAATAGATACCTATATCAGATAATGCCTCTAAGGAGCCCGTCCTGCAACATCCAGTAAAACCACCTTTTCCTCAGAGATTGCAAATCAATACACCCAAGTCTATAGAAGAGCCTACCTTTGATATTTTGGATCAGCTAAAAAATATACACATTCAAATCCCTCTTTTTGAAGCCATTAAAGATGTCCCAATCTATGGAAAAATCATTAAGGAGGCTTGTTTGAAGAAACCTGGAAGAAAGAAAAAGGACTCCCAAACTATCCATGTTCTAGGACATTTGGCAGATATTATGTTAAGAAATGTAGTCATGCCAAAATATGCTAACCCTGGAAGTCTTGTGGTACAAGTCAATATTAATGGTCAGATGGTAAAAAATGTTTTAGTTGACCTTGGTGCAGCCATTAATGTAATGACCAAGCATACTATGGAATATTTGAATATCCTAACCATTAGGTCTACACCTACTGTCTTGTAGCTCACTGATAGTTCCACTGTAACACCTGATGGTATGGTAGAAGATATAATTGTCAACCTTGAGTCTTGGGAATACACAGCAGATTTCACCATATTGTCCACCAAGGCAACCTTGGGAGAATATCCTATCATTCTAGGTAGACCATGGTTAGCCACAACTGATGCTTTTATAGGATTTCATTCAGAAAACATGACAATCTCTGATAGTTAGTCAACAAAGAAATTATCTTTATACCCACCTGCTCAACCTCAACCAGATTTGTCTCACCCAATTTGGCCAGATTTGGGTGAGGAAAAAGAAGAAGTCAGTTCATTGGCTCACTTAATGATGCTGCAAACTAATCTGTTCTCCCAACTTCAAAGTGAGGATGACCTGCTTTTCCAAATTTTGTAGTCCAATTCTGACATAAGTAGCCCATCTGTTTTAAATGACTATCCTCAGCAGTTCTTCCTATAGCAGCTAAATCCTAAAAAACCACCATTTAAAATCCCTACAGTCTATCAACATTTGCTCCCACAAGAAATACAGACACCACCTTTGCTAGTAGATTCCATTAATGATCTTAACAAACAAATTGAGCTGTCTCCAAGCCACTATCTGAATATCAACAATCAGCTACCTAAATCTCAACAAATTACCCTAGTTAAAATGCTGCAAGATCAACACAAAGCTTTTGCATGAGAATATGGGGATATGAAAGGAATAGATCCTCAACTGTGTACTCATAGGATCTACATTAAAGAAGATTGTTCTCCTATTAGGCAACCTCAACGAAGGATAAACCCAACACTCTGGGAAATAGTTAAAAATGAACTCCAAAAGTTGTTTGATGCTGGTTTCATCTACCCTATTTCAAACAATCAATGGGTATCTCCATTGGTGATTGTTCCTAAAAAAGGTGGGAAATGGCGAGTTTGTGTAGATTACAGGGAGCTGAATACTGCAACTAAAAAGGATTACTTTCCACTACCATTTGTTGATCAAGTACTGGACTCATTGTATGGTAAAAAGTATTTCTCATTTTTAGATGGATATAGTGGGTATAATCAAATTAAGATTGCCCCTAGGGATCAGGACAAAACAACCTTTACTTGTCCATGGGGGACTTTTGCTTACTTTGTCCTACCTTTTGGCCTGTGTAACGCCCCTGCAACATTTCAAAGGGCAGTAATTAGTATTTTTGCTGACATTTCTCATAATTCTATGGAGATCTATATGGATGGCTTCACCACTTATGGAGTAACTTATGAAGAAGCATTGTCAAATTTCGAGAAAGTGTTGAAAATATGTAAGGAGCATAATTTGTCTTTAAATAGTGAAAAGTGTTTTATAATGATGCAAGAGGGAATTGTTTTAGGCCATCACATCTCTCCAATAGGAATTTAGGTTGATCCTACAAAAAAAGAAGTTATTCTAACTTTGAAAACTCCTATGAAACAAAAGGATGTTAGAAGCATCTTAGGGCATGTTGAATACTATAGAAGATTCATTAAGGATTTTAGTAAAATAGTTAGTCCCCTGTATGCCTTATTGACTAAGGATTGTGAATTCAACTGTACTGAGGCTTGTGACAAGTCTTTCCTACAGCTTAAGGACTTACTTACTAAAGCACCTATTCTTCAAGGACCAAAGTGGAGTCTTCCCTTTCATATACACAGTGATGCTTCTAATTATGCCATAGGGGCAGTGTTAGGACAGAAGGAGAATTCCATAGAGCATGCCATCTATTTTATCAGCAAAAATATTCAAGGCCCAGAATTAAACTATACTGTCACAGAAAAAGAATTGCTAGCAGTTGTGTATGCTTTGAACAAGTTTTGCCATTATGTCACTGGTTACCAAATATTTGTTCATACAGACAATGCAGCAATAAGGTACCTTATGAATAAGCCTGCCATATCTGATAGATTAGCAAGGTGGCTACTATTGTTGCAGGAATTTGATATCACAATTATTGACAAGCCAAGCAGGGCAAATGTGGTGGTTGATTTCTTTTCAAGACTTCAAATAGCTACACCTGCCACATCTAAGGTAATTGATGATAGCTTTCCTGATAAACATCTATTTTCTATTACTGCTCAAACACCATAGTATGCGGATATTGCAAATTACTTAGCAGCTAGCAAAATACTAGCTCACTTCTCACCAAAGGACATAAAGCTCTTGATTGAGAAAAGTTTTAACTTTTCATGGATTGCAGACTGTTTGTTTTACACAGGGCCTAACCAAGTCATGCGAAGGTGTGTCAAAGAAGATGATACATATGAAATTATGCATGCTTGTCATGATGAGCCATGTGGTGGGTACTTTGCATCTAAAATAACATCAATGAAAGTGCTTAATATAGGGTATTATTGGCCCACACTACACAAGGATGTTGTAGCCTACACCAGAAAATGTGATAGATGTCAAAGAATGGGGAGACCAATGAAGTCTGATGAAATGCCTCTGTATCCACAAGTGGTGGTTACTCCCTTTGATAAATGGGGAATGGATTTTGTTGGGCCAATTGATCCTCCATCCAATGGAAAATCCTACATTTTAGTTTGCATTGATTATGTGACAAAATTGGTGGAAGTAAAAGTAATGACACATGCACATGACAATAAGGTTGCTGAGTTCCTTTATGAACAAATTTTACTAGATTTGGAGTCCCTAGAGAACTTGTTACTGATCAGGGAACTCAATTT
Source organism: Sequoiadendron giganteum (assembly GCA_007115665.2). NCBI lineage: Eukaryota > Viridiplantae > Streptophyta > Pinopsida > Cupressales > Cupressaceae > Sequoiadendron > Sequoiadendron giganteum. The sequence continues at coordinate 651,812,306 of CM021106.1, read as the reverse complement.
ACTTCAAACCTGATCACTGCATTGATGAATGACTACAAGATCAGGCATTGGAAATCAAGCCCCTATCACCCTCAAGAAAATGGTCAGGAAGAGGTAACTAACAAAGAACTAGAGGCAATCCTTACAAAAATAGTCTAGTTACACAAGAAAGATTGGAGTAGTTGTCTTCTAGAAGCAGTCTGGGCCTATAAGACAACATGGAAAACAACTATAGGGTTTACCCCTTTTGAGTTACTTTATGGTAAAACTGCCATGTTGCCAATAGAATTTGAGCATAAGACCTTACAGATCGCACTTCAGCTTCAAATTGATCTTTCAAAAGCACAAAAGGAATGCCTACTACAGTTAAATGCATTGGATGAGATGAGGAAAGCTGCACTCCAACACACTAAAGCAATACAATAGCAAAGAAAGAAATGGCATGACCACAATATCCGCACAAAGAATTTCTCCATTGGTGATTGGGCCCTACTCTATGAATCCAGGTATAAAGAGAATTAAGGTAAGCTTACAACAAGATGGCTTGGTCCGTATGAAATTGAAAATGTATTTGATAATGGTTTAGTTCAGTTGGTAACAATCAATCCTGTCCGATTCAAACTGCTGGTTAATGGACACTGTCTTCGGTTGTACCATAAGCCTGCATCAAAAGAAAAATTTATAAAATAGTTTGTTTCGGATGTAGTCACTGATCCTCATGCAGTGAAAGGCTTCGATTTTCTTCCTACAGCATCTCTTTGAACACTATGTTGTACGTCCATAATAAAGGTTTTCTTTTCACGAAAACCACTTTCTCCATCACCATCCATCACCATCTATCATTTCACCTTTCTTGTCTACATCACCCATCCATGTCATCCATCTTACCGTACCACCACCATTCATGATCTTTTTTTCAAGCAATCATTTCCAGCTGTGTTGTGATATCTTCCAACATCCGTGAGCATTTAATACAAGGTACACGATACTCTTTTCATTTGTCACATCATTCATTTATTTTATTTATGCATTTATTACAAGTGTCTATCAGTCATTACTGCTCATTCTTTGCCTATCCTTTCGCACATGTGAGGAAACATGTCAAATCTTAAGTAGGGGTAGGGATTGTTTGTTTCAAACCTTTTTCTTTTGCCAACGCTACGTTTGATAAAACAATTTTTAAATTTTACTTCCCAAGAATGAATGTGAGTGAATGCATTCTTTTTCCTTATCAGCAAGTTAATTGCTTAATTAAGTAGTTTTTAAAAATCATTGCATGAAATTGTCTTTTATATCATTTTGGGAGAAAAGAAAGAAATGAAACAGAGTAGGAAAAAAGTGTTTTTCAAATTCTCAGAAGAGGTAAGTTTCAAAGATTTTTAGCAGAGTCATTTTTTTTTAATATGGGTGGTTAGCTGGTAAGACATGAGCTAGTAGCTCATGAGGCCTTAACACAAGATCCTCAGGTGGTTCAAGCATTCAATATTTGTGGATGGTTGAACTATTTCTTGAGGATAGATTCTTTCGATGAAGAAGCTATAGGTGAATTTCTGAGAACTTTTTCGGAAGGAGAGGCTACATTACGGGGTTTAACAGTTGTTGTAATAGAGGAAAGAATTGCTAAAGTAATAAGACTTCCAGTAGTAGGAGAAAATTTCCCTTCAAGAAGGGATGCTGTCTCTTCCAGGGCAAAATTCACATTACCAATAGATGGACCCTTGGAGGTTTCAAAGCAAGGATGCAAACGGGTCTCATTGCCTTATCCATATTCAGAATATGCTTCTTTCATAATTAGGTATTTGACATGTGAAGGATGCTTTTCTTATTTGCATTCCTACCATTTTAAACTATTAAGTCATATGAGGCACGGGTTAGTTGTCAACGTCCCAAATTTCTTGTTAAATCTTTTGGAGCATAGTACCTATGAAACTTAGAAAGGAAAAGATAAGTCCATCACCCATCATGCCCTAATCAACTTATTTATTGAGCATTCTTTGAGAGATGTATCACCCCTTTCTTGGCAAGAATTTGCTGCCTAGAAAGGACTGCAACCTCCTGAACCTCCCAGAACACTCCCTGCTCAACCCAAGAAAAAGAGAAAGAAATTAGAGTCTACAAGTAGGGAAGCAGAGCATGAATTATCTAATCCTACAACACCTAGTCCTATAGCCTCTACACCTAAGCCCTCTATCCAAATAAAAGCTAGGTCTGCTATAAGGAAAGAAAATAGGAAAACAAAAGTAGGCGAGCCATCTAGTGTTGAGCATACCCCTCAAACAAACCCTCAAACAACAAAGCGAAAACATGCTACCTAGCTTTTTCCTGCAGCAACACATGTAATCACCACAATTTCGTCATCACCCTCTTTTGCTGAGTTTGAACCCCCTAGGCAAGTTAAAAAGAGAAAAGCCGCAAAAAAACCTCTTGCGCCTACTACATTGCCTAGAAGAGTTTCAACAAGGAAACAGAGTAAAACTGCCTCAACACCCATCCAACCTGAAATTATAATTATTTCAGAGGAATCTGAGGGATTTGGTCATGAGGATTCTCAGAGTGTATCTGAGAATGTTAATAACAGTCCCTCTTTTATTCCTGAGGAGTTACAAATAGAAACTGAGAAAGTTGAGGAAATGCAGTAGGGTTGCGGTGATGAAAAGAGGATGCCATGCCTTAATGATTTAGCAAAGGTAGTTGAGATAGTTTTGGGAGAAGCACAATCCCCTCCTGAGGAGCAAGAAAGAGAACCTGAACAAACTAAGTTATTCAACGAAACACTAGTGCCCATAGAACCTTGTTGTGCATTGGTTGTATACAAGAGAACATTACTGATTGGGTACTTAGAATATCTCAAAATTTCCTGGAGGCCTGTGACACTTCAAACCTTGAGTTTCTACCATCTTACCAAAACTAAAATGCAACAAAGTCTGTGGGAAGAGGAGAAAAAGAAATTGAAGAAAGAAATTGAAAATCAAAAGCAGGAAATCCAAGAAATCAAGGGGAAAATGAATGACATGATGAGAGTAGCTGGGAAAATCATGGAATGTAGACCACCACCCAAGGTGTATGTGATGTGTTTGAAGGAGTAGTTTTTATGGTTTCAATTAATAAGAATTTCCAAAAATCTGGATCCTGTCATTCATTCTGCTAAAGAATTCTATGATGCCTATCAGACAACACCTAATTGGTTAAGGAATTCTATGTGTGAATTTTATCTACATGGTTTATTAATACCTTTTGAAACAGAGTAGAATTCACCCCTTTATATTCGTGACATTCATTTGAGGTCACTTATGTCCTGGGTGGCTAATGAGATCAATTATGGGAAACAATTAGAAGATTATGAGGAAGCTGAAAGGAAAGAACCAATTCCCTTGAGGCCAAAAAGCTCCAATCCTCAAACAATTCTTAGAACTTGGTTTTCTGTTACATATGGGTTTTATGATCATGCAGCAAGAATAAGGATATTTGATCTCAAAAAATAGGTATATGATGAATTTAAAGGTCAACCATACTTATTTTGGAAACATTCATCTCCCAGAATCAGAACTAGATGGGATAAATTAACAGTTGGCCTAAGAAAGTCTGAGCCTCATAGTCCTTTGAATTTCAGAGCAGCCATTAGAAGATCAGAAAGATACATATAGCTGGGTCTCCAAGAGAGGTCTGAACTATGGTTGCCATTGAAATTTCACCCCCCTATTTTGATGTGGCCACTGTACCCATATCTGGCCACATATATTAATGAAACCAATGAAGCTCATAGGTATGAAAGGTGGCAGAATTATAGAGGCTTCTACTACAAGTTTTGGACTACAATGCAAGGCCATGCTACTTCTCCCAACCTCAGGGAAACAACCAGGAAGGTTAATGCTAGAGGACCAGCATTAGCATAAGTAGGGGGCAAATGATGAGCCTAAAATATGCTCATTATTTGAATATCATGATGTATTTTTGAATACCTTTTACTCTTTCTAATGGTTGTTTTAAACTCTGTGATTATAAACTTTTATCTTAAATCGGGTAGTATCCTATGACAATGCATTTGTATATTCCTGTAGCTTTATATCTCCATATGTCTATATTCATGGAACTGTTTGACCTCCCAATTGACAAATATGATACATGTGGTTTTTGGATAAATGAGATGAATTTAATGTGTGTGATTAATGATAAGTATCGTGCTATTATATGTATGCTTTCTTTCACCTTTGTTGCCATGTGTTCCACAGGTTGTTAAAGATAGTATGTACAAGTCAAGTGCAGCGAACCTCAGTTTTGAAGTGAAGACCATTTCCATGATGGCACCAAGGATGTTGTTCCTGCGAAGACGCTATGTCTGCATCATCGGGAGGAGATCTAAATGGTCATCAATCTAGGAAGAGTGGAGCATTGGATTCTCTCTGAATCAGTTGATAGATACACTTCCAGTTATGGGAATCTGTTCCTCAGAATTAGGAAGCATCTATGTTCGCATCTTTCTTTGTCAAGTTAGTTAGTTAGCTGTTTTTCTATAAATAAATGTTCCTCCTGTGTGAGTGAACAAGATTAGAGGATTAGAAAGATTAAAAAGAGATTAGACTGAAGAGTAGAAATATTACAGAGTATGTAAGAGCAGTGCTATAATGATGAATAGAGTTTTGTGTTGGTTTTCTTACAAGCAAAACAACCATGTATGTGATTCTGAGTTACGAATAAAAGGTTGATGAAGTTTTGAGTTCAATTCTTGCATAGTTGGTTGATGCTTGCTAAGGGGGCCCACTTAGTAATTATCTTTAGTTAGTAGATTATTTCCTATTGCTTATCAGTTAGGATTTCATTTCAGGAAGTTTAGCGGAAACTCAGTCTTGTATTGTTCCTGCAGCATAAGGAATCCATCCCTGTGTTTGTTCCTGCAGCATAAGACCAGTTCATGGTTTGTTTCTCAAAAATAGTTGTTATGATTTCTGCTTTAACTAAGTTATGCTTAAGTTGATAAGAATTCCTTTCACGCATTCATTTCTAGTAGGTTGTGCCTAAAATTGGTTCTTAGTGCACATACAGTGTCGCTCCATTTCAAGTATGCGTTCCCTGGTTTGACAAAGTAAATGAACGACCATGAGAAGATGTTAGTCACCTGCTAGAATGTCCAATTCTCAGGCTAGGATTTTTGGTGACTTTTATATCCTTCTGTGGGCGACAACCACCATCTAGGGGAGTCTTTGAGTGGTGCCCTTCGAACACATGTGTGTCAATCTTGCGGGGCTACTTGTTCATATGACCCCACCAACACTCAAGAGACTAGTACACAGGATCCATCTATACCTATGGAGATGGAGAGGGTAGTTGACATTTTGCATGAGGCATATGGCATTGATAGTTAGGTAAAAGTTAGTGCATGTGTTCATTGAATTTAATTTATTAAATTTCAGTTTTAAAATGCAAGATTAACTAAAAATGTTTTATGATTTTAATAAAATTGCAGGGTCACAGTGTTGAGACTAGATACATCGGCCCCCACCAACCTATTTCTGCACTACACCTATCGCTAGGGTATGTAACTAGTAAACAATTATAAATTTATTGCATGTTAATAGCATTGTTTTACAAATGGTAATTTAATATGCGATTTTGGATGTTGAACAGACTAATATTGGAGGTTTTGATGGAACACTTCCCAGTAGCAGTGGATTTACTCAAACCTTCACACAGGTAATAGAATAAAGAGCTTAACTAATGAATCAAGTACTTAATAGATTTGTGTAGTTTATATGCACATCATTGATTACGTTAAATATTTTGTTGTTTTTTTTCAGTTGTTGTGAGATGATACACCTCCAAATGTGACGAGGGAAATTGATATTGGTGTGATATTTGCTATACAATTGTCCATAGCTCTGACAGAAGAGGCATGAGGCAAATTAGTAAATTTCAATTTACATTAGTTGTTATAGATGTTAGTGAAAAATCAAACCATTATTGATTCACGTAGTTTAATTTCTATTTGTATGGTTTATACAGGGCTTGAGCAGGCCTGAGCATGGGCATGAGGATATTTCCCTCGTGGAGAGAGATCGTGAGATGGCTGTAAGTGATTATTTTGTCAAATATATCATTTTTTATAATTTAATTTCTATATATTCATGTCTTTACTTCTTATTGTAACAGTTAAAACTTCACCATGAACTAAACACTAGGAGGAGTAGCAGGAGCACTCCACGAGCGTAGCAAAAATGAGTGACAGACCTATCGCCATCCGAGCAAAAAGGAAAAGGATAGATTTTATTTCAAAAGCATGGAGAGCAATGACTTTTGATTCTAAAGTCCTTTGTTGTATGCCTACATGGCAGTTTTGTACATATTTTTTATTGGACATATTTGACATTGTATGCCTATATGGCATTCTCGTAAGCCTATATGGCTATTTTGTACATATATTTCATACTTATATCGACATATATTGATGTATGCCTACATGGCTATTTGGTTAATACAAATATTTTTTATCAATGCCTATCCATATTTGCATTCTAAATTGATGGTTCAATAGTTATGAGTTACGTGTATTCAAGATAATTTCTATGTTAATACAAATATCTTTTATCAATGCTTATACTTATGTGATTGATGTATGTTTTTGTATGGGATCATATTAATTTCTATTTGATGATGCTATTGTGTCTTTAAGGTTTATTTATTAAAGAGTGCATGAAACAAGTTTTAAATCCTTAAAAATCTTTGAATTTCTTAGGTTTTTCTATTTGTCGAGTCTGGGCTCTGAGCCCAAATCCAAGTCAAAAATTGTCTTGTCAAGTTTGAGGCGAGTCCAAGTCTTGTAACACTAATGTGAACACATCGAGGAATAATGTATATGCCGATGAAGAGAGAACCCATCCTTGTTTCCAAACAAACCATGGTATAGATATGGGTGGTCGAGATAAAACATCACTCTTCTAGATAGTTCAAACCATAATCTTTCATGGCTGCAAACACACCTTCATTATGTGTTCTTTTTATCCTACTGAAGAAATGGTGTAACATGTTGTAGATCAAATATTGCAACCCTAAGTCCACAAGAAGGTTACTTGTCCCGATTTTCGCAAATGTCTTTAAGATGTTCATCCTTCTTGAGTAATGCCAACCACTATCATCGGTTTCCATGCTTCTAATGGAAAGTCAATTTGTTGCAATACCCAAAGGCTAGCAGGTTCATTCTCTCTAATACCACTGTAATGACTCGAGCTCTGGATCAATAGATTTTTTATTTATTTCTTATTGGATTGACAAAGGTTGTCATCCAATATTATTAAGATAGATAACGGAGTCCCCAAATTATAAATGAAATAAATTCTGAATATGAAATATAATTCAAATATTAATTTGATAATGGAAATTTGATAAATAAATATAGTAGTTGTTTCTAATTAATCAATTAAAATCATTTTCTAGCTTTGAATATAAATCTGCCTATCATTGATATATAGGAATTGAGAATTGGGATGCCTTTCCTGATCGATACTTTGTACTCATGCATCTAACTTTGAGTCCTTTCCAAATTATATGCTTGAAACGTATACTCCCATATTATAAAAAAATTCTCATATAGACCAATCCCACACTAGGTAATTCAATAATAAAAATAAGTCCACAAATTGATTACCCTGATCTTCCTTCTTATTCTCTTTTATACTCGAAAACTACACAATTGAATCCTGATAGAAATATCACAATTTGACACATTGTAGAAAATACCTCCTACTTATCAATTGATGAGCTAAAGGAGCTCTATAATGAATGTTTCATAAGGCGCAACACTTGTTGAAGATTTTGCAAATGGGGTTGCAAGCTAAGTGGGCATAACCTTGGGGAAAAAACTTTCTGGTTAAGCGCTTGAGCTGGAGGAGTACTAGGATGGGTGACCTCCTGGGAAGGCCTAGTGCCTCACCTACATGCAATGAGTGCTAAGTGGGCCATTCATTATCATGAGAGATGGGTTCTTGTGAACTCAGCCCTCTTTCAATCCATGTCAGTCTTGGAACCGTACAGGAAGTTGGAGGTCATACCAAGTACGGGATCAACAAGTTTGTATAAGAAATCTAAAAAATAAAGAATAGTGTGAATAATTCTTATCTTATCTTCTCCAAAAGTTCATCAACAACCTCCATTTGAGCCTCTCAAGGCTTTACATAGTGTTTTACACCCTTTTCTAACTGATCCATGCCCTCAACTAACTAAAAACCAACTTTCAAAACAAGTAACCGTTGCATTTCAAATTTGTTGCTTTAAGCAACGTAAAAATTTGCAACTTTAGACTCCTCCAACCTAAGGGATCGATTCGGTGGAACATAGCTCAGAGAAATTCCATGTGTTTCGGTGTGAAAGAGGACCATTCCTAGCGTAAACATACCTATTTTGACGTGTTGGAACAGTTTGCTTGAGCACACAAGTTGCAAAACAAAACTTGCACCACTTTAGAACTTTGCACTACTTGCATTTAATTCTTTTTCCATCAAGTGAAAATCCATTACCATGGGAAAACCACTATGAGATAGCCAAAACCAAGAGAGGTTTTTATAGAGGGGGTCAATGCAATCCTATAGGATCAGACGAGAAGTTTCTAAACATAACGATATTTGAGTAATAGCATGTTGAAGTTTGCAGCCATTTTTCACTTTGGACCCTTAAGGGATCGATCCGGTGGAACGTAGCTCAAAGTGATTCCACATGTTTCGGTGTGAAAAAAGACCATGCCTATCATAAAAATAACTATTCAGACACATTGGAATAGTTATTTTGGTCATATGAGTTGCAAAGTGAAAGTTGCACCACTTTGCCAATATGCACAGCTTGAATTTGACACTTTTTTCATCAAGTGAAAATCTGTTGCCATGAGAAAACCACTCTGAGATAGAAAAAACCAAGAAAGGTTTCTCTAGAAGGGCCCAATGCATTCCTGTAGGATTAGATGAGAAGTTTCTAAGTGTAATGGTATCCAAGTAATAGCATGCTGAAGTTTGTAGCCATTTTGCACTTTCGACCCTTCAGGGATCGACCAGGTGGAACATAGCTCAGAGCGATTCCACGTGTTTCGGTGTGAAAGAGGACCATTTCTAGTGTAAACATACCTATTCAAATGTGTTGGAATAGTCCACTTGGTCACACAAGTTGCAGAACGAAAGTTGCACCACTTTGCAACTTTGCACTGCTTGTATTTGATACTTTTTCCATCAAGTGAAAATTTGCCACCACGAGAAAATCACTCTGAGATAGCCAAAACAGAGAGAGGTTTTTATAGAGGGGCTCAACGTGATCCTGTAGGATCAAATGAGAAGTTTCTAAGAGTCATGATATCCGAGTAATAGCATGCTAAAGTTTGCAGCCTTTTTGCACTTTGGACCCTTAAGGGATCGATCTGGTGGAATGTAGCTCAGAGTGATTCCATGTGTTTTGGTGAGAAACAAGACCATACCTAGTCAGATGCGTTGGAACAGTTATTTTGGTCATACGAGTTTCAGAGCAAAATTTGCACCACTTTGCAACTTTGCACAACTTGAATTTGACACTTTTTCCATCAAGTGAAAATTCGTCGCCACGAGAAAACCACTCTGAGATAGCCAAAACCAAGAGAGATTTTTCTAGAGCAGCCCAGTGCCTTTCTATAGGATTAGATGAGAAGTTTCTAAGTGTAATGGCATCCAAGTAATAGCATGTTGAAGTTTGCAGCCATTTTGCACTTTGGACCCTTCAGGGATCGATCCGGTGGAACATAGCTCAGAGCGATTCCACGTGTTTCAGTGCAAAAGAGGACCATGCCTAGCATAAACATAACTATTTGGATGTGTTGGAAATGTCTGCTTTTTCACACAACATGCAGAATGAAAGTTGCACCACTTTGCAACTTTGCACTGCTTGCATTTGATGCTTTTTCCATCAAGTGAAAATTCGCCACCATGAGAAAATCACTCCGAGATAGCCAAAACCAAGAGAGATTTTTGTGGAGGGGCTCAACATGATCTTATAGGATTAGATGATAATTTTCTAAGTGTCATGATTTCCGAGTAATAGCATGTTGAAGTTTGCAGCCATTTTGCACTTTGGACCCTTAAGGGATCGATCCGGTGGAACATAGCTCAGAATGATTCCATGTGTTTCAGTGAGAAAGAGGACCATTCCTAGCATAAAAATACCTATTCGGACGTGTTGGAGCAATTATTTTGGTGACATGAGTTGTAGAGCGAAAGTTGCACCACTTTGCAACTTTGCATAGCTTGAATTTGACACTTTTTCTATCAAGTAAAAATCTGCCGCCACTAGAGAACCACTCCAAGATAGCCAAAACCGAGGGAGATTTTCTAGAGGGGTCCAACATGATCTTGTAGGATCGGATGATAAGTTTCTAAGTGTCACGGTATCCAAGTAATAACATGCTGAATTTTTTAGCTATTTTGCACTTTGGACCCTTAAGGGATCAATCCAATGGAACATAGCTCAGAGCGATTCTACGTGTTTTGGTGTGAAAGAGGACCATGCCTAGCATAAACATACCTATTTGAACATGTTGGAATAGTCCTCTTGGTCACATGAGTTACAAAAAAAAAGTTGAAAATTGTTTACATGACCTTTATATGACCTTTTTCACATTGTTTACATTTCAAAATTCAAAGTTTGCAGATTTTCCTATTCAATGCATTTACAGAACAAGGTGCTACTACACCAAACATGAACTCAAACCTTACAATATTTGAGTATATCTCATTATGTAATTAAATCTTATTACAATTCCTCAGGCACTTCATTCTCACAAATCTTTTACAATGTCACTCATACATTCGAAATTATCTTTAAATGTCTACATCATAGGTGCTCATTATGAGGTTAACTTCAATTGAGTAACTTGAGATTCCCTAACTAAGCTTCACACGCTCTTTTATAATGGCTTGAAATCAAAATTGAGATTTTTCAAGATCATCAAAATAAGGATGTTGCATTGCTTTTTTGGCAGAGATTCTCTTTGATGGCTCTTAAATCAACATTTTCTGCAACGAAAGATCAATCAATTTTTAGTAGTTTACTTACAAATACGCAAAGTAAAAGAGAAAAAGAAAGAGCATCCAAAATGGAAATGAAATAAAAATAGATGGAAGGAACTTACAAATTTTGCATTGCTTTTATGGTTGACATTCTCTTGGATGGCTCATATATCTACATTTTTTGCAAGGGGACACCAATCATTGTAAAAGAAGATGATAGAATTGCCATCAAACAAATTAATGTGCATACAAGTATAAATTAATAAGAACCATTGTAGAAAATCTGGAAGCAACCTTGCATGAACTCTGGAGAATGTGTGTGATCATCACTAATGTAAAAGTGGTACTCCCTCAATACCTTCCTTTGCTCATCTGTACTATCAGATGCATGAATGAATGCTATGTGCGCAAATATCGAAACTTGTGTGGAGTTGTAATACTATGACTGCACCTCATGTTGTGGCTATAGAGTGTAGTTCTCTGCAAATTCAACCATGGATACTATGCTTCCAACTGGAAAGGTGTCCTTGAATAGCTTGAACTATGTGTCCAACCATCGAGCTCTATGGGTATGCATTGCATACTCAGACAGTATATTATCACAAAATGTGGTCATAAATTGGTACACTGGAATCTTCTCAATAACCAAATCACACCTTTTGTCTTGAGACCCATCTTTTGTAGCATATGCCACTATTTTATACTTCTCGAACTCTACTAGTTTTTGTCCCACCTCATCTGTGCTTTCCATATGTTGACATATTGGCATATGCTGGAAGCCACCGCAACGCTCGCATGAACCATCCAAGCATGTTGTCCTATAGAATATCTGGCCATCCTCTATTTCACATAAAATTTTTGATAAGAACTCTCTTGAAGATTTTGGTGGGGCTTCTATGCTACAATCCTGCAAAACATCGTTAGTATGCAAATCTAAACATATAGAACAATAAACATCATAATGGTTAGAAAATTCAATATGTAGTCTACAACAACAAGTAGTGCGTGTGTGATTTATCTTGACATAAAAAAGTTTAATAAGTTCAAAAAATATTTGAGAAATACTAATTTGAGGATAATCATTTTCAAATTTCTGAAAAAATTGGGTTTGAGTCATATCCAAAAAATGCTTTGGATGTGGCTCACAATTCTGACTACCGATTCTCCTTCTTACAACATCCCTTTGATTCGGAGATGGCCTTGTGTTATTCTTCTAATACTCTTCAATTAGTGTTCTCAAGGCTTCGACAACTTTTTTATCTTTTCATTGCAGTCTCCTTGAGAATGCCCATAATTCATTTGTATCATTGCCCTTAATTCTTTGTCGTCTTTGAATGGCTCTTGATAAAGTTTTTCTACTAATTCCCATTTGTTCACTAGTCTTTTTAATTAGGCGAGCTCTCTTTGTTTGACAACTTACCAAATTCAATGTAATGAAACGTCAGGTGACATTACTATCCTTTGAGCGTGAGGTCTTACCCACACTCTCATAATCATCCATTAGATTCTTCACAATAGTGTCTTCACTCGATGCATTCGATGTTCTCAACCCAAGAGTCTTCATGATGTTCCTATACTTTACACCCCGCATCATTTCAACAAATAGTTGACATCTTGCCGTATCATTTAGCCTTTTAAAGAATTGTTCCCAAATCTTCTCAGCATATCTTCTACAAGTGCGTGTTGAAATCTTACCTTCCATGTGCTACAAAATCTCATCATCAATATTAATCAAATACTTTGGCTTTCTATGCAAAATTATTGGTGGTGTTCTACTAGGTACATACATCTCAACATTAGGAATTTCATCAATATTAATTGAGTTGGACTAGATTTTATACCTTCAATCAAGGGTGGAGAAGAAGACATAACTTGAGGTTCACATGGGGATGATGGCATACCTTCTTCGTCAATTTTGAGTGATGATGTACTCTCAACTTGAGATGTGTTGGATGGTGTCCAACAATATTCATTTGTGGTACATGGTGTCCCTCCATATTCACTTGTAGTAGATGGCATCCGTCCATATTCACTTGTGCTAGATGGTGTTCCTCCATATTCACTTGTGCTTAACGGTGTCCCTTCATATTCACTTGTCGTAGAGGGTGTGTCTCCAACTATGGTATTTGAATCTGTCTTATGATGATGCTTTCGCATTCATGCTTATTATGCTGCCAATTCCCATTCTCTTTTTGATGGTTGAGGTTCCTCTACAATTGGGTTGTTTTCATCAATCGTTTCCAATTTATTCTTTTCATGATATGCCTCCACCCGAACTCTCTCCTTTTCTTTCAAGGTTTCGTTCTCTTCGTCTGTTAGTTTCCTCTTTGTCTTTTTCTTCAACATGGCAGATAATTTTATCTGTACTATGGTAATGAGATGAATATTAGTTCCTAAAAAAAGTATCCATTCAAGTTAATTGAAAAATATATGTCATTGAAGGCTTCATTTAAATAATACTTACAATCATCGTGTACAAAAGTTAACCTAGCATGTAGACAAATGTGTACAAACAATGGAAGCACTAGGCTGGCTAGAACACATTTCTAACTAAAAGTGAATAACCATGATGGTGATTCTGAAAAATAATGAGTGAATGGAATTGTGAGTGTTTGATAATTTTGTGGTGTAGGAGCACCTTGACAATCTATACTTCCATTTTGAAATTTGATTGAATTTTGGGTATCTTCATCTTGTAAGAGGGTCATTAAAGACATTTCCATGTACCGATTATATGAGCTTTCAAAGGCATGTTCTTTGTTAGTTATAGGAATTGGGGGGATTTGGTTGTCATTTCAAAAGGTTTAAACAACCTCCATTGGCTCGACAGTATGTTTGAAGGGAGCAATTGACAATTTTCTAAAAATGCTCATTTGAAGCCAGTCAAGGGTTTGAGTAGGATTTAATTATGAAATGACCATCCCACCTACTATTATGATGTGTTTCTTGGTGGGATGGCATGTACATTGTTAGAGTACGGTCTTATATTGTTGAACATGCCTTGGAATGAAACTAATGACAATAGGTTGGGGTTCTTAGGTTGAAACATGCACTTTTCCATGAGAATTTGAGGAACCAAGGAGTGATTTTGAAAAAGTGTTGAAGGAGTGGTCTATGTAATGAACTTTTGACCTTGTGCAATGTATTTTGAAGATGTTTGATGCTTTGGAATTGTCTAGGAAGGCCTGGGTATAGGATTTTCTATAAACTCTCCCTCTTTGCATTGAAAAATGGGGGTTTTTGTATTGGAAGCCTAGTTGAGTGGGTAAGGTCCTAAGACCTAGAAAATATCTTGTTTTGAGACCTAATTAAAGACTTTTTTCTGGTTTGGAAGTCTGGTGTGAGGATCTAAGGGTAGTTTCTTTGTAAAATTGGCCTACTTGGAGGCCTAAAATAGTGAAAAGGTCAGTTTTCTTAAAGTTGTCCGAAATGAGTCATGTGATGGGTTAAGGTATGTCTTGAAAATCTGAAATGGGTGCTAGAATCATTCTTTTATGTTCTTGGTGTTTTGGAAAGATTTGGAGTTAAGGGCCCAAAACTGGTTTTGCACAATAACTAGATTCCAAGGGTGAAATGTGGGAACTAGTTTTTATGTTTGTTGTCCAACTTGGAGGAGTATTGGGATTGGTCCACTAGGCCTTTTTAATCTTGTTATATGCCTGGGAGATACATGTGACAATTTGCAGATGCTTGGCTACTAGTAATGTGGATAGTGAACAAAGGAACTAAGTTTGTGTGTAAGGGCATACTTCTGAAAGGTTTCATTTTTGTTGTACTAACTCAAACAAAGATTTATTAAGCAAATAATGGTATGGTTGTGCCTTAAGAATTATAGTTTGTGTTTGTAAACAATGATGCCATTATGGAAGATTTAAGACAACTTGTGAATGACATAATCATTGGTTGATGTTTTGAGGAACCCAGTTGATTGTAATAAACTATTTTCAAGATTTTCAAGGTATTTTGAAGGTCCTTAAAAGGAATTGGGAACTCTTAATGTTAATTTGATTATACAAATCAAATGTTTTGTGAGGGGAAATATAATTGAATAAATGTGTCAAGAAAGGTGTTGATTTCTTCCTTTGTACTACATCAGTTTGTGCAGAGGTATTGGAAGGTGTTTGGACGTTTCAGAGGAATGGGAGAGGCTTGGAGTTGTATTAAAGGATGAATTTTGGTGAATGGTTCTGAGCTTCTAATCAACTTTATGCTATGTTACAATCAATTTTATGATTGTTAATTTATTTTTTTGAGTTTGACAAAGAGTTGAAACCAAGTTCTAATGTTTTGATGAAAAGATGATTGAGTTTGTTTGTTGATCATCTTCAATTTAATTTAGGGTCAGAAGTACCCTTGATGATTTGTGGATGCTGGTAAATGTTCTGCATCAAGTTTAAAATAGTAATTGGCAAGTGTATATAATTGGGTATATAATGGCAATTTAAAATGTGCATTGACAACCTAAGGTTATAATGACAAACAAAAATGAAAGCAAGCCATAATAGAATGAAAGAAAATTTGTAAAGACTTCACATACCTGAAAAACTAGACTTTCAAATGGAGGAGTTCAACCTAATTATGTAGCATTAGCTTCTTCTTTCTTCAAACTCCACAACAATTTGAATTGTTAAAATCTTGTTCCCCTCCAAACTTCAATTGTATATTAGTATTCAATGGAATTCAAACTTCAATTGATATTATATGTCTTTCAACGTGGAAACTCTGCTATTTCATGCAAAGGTGGTAGAAAGATCATGGAAAAGGTGATGGAATGTGAAAAACATGCTTGCACACTTCACAACATCATCAAAAAGCCATTTTTTGTCAGAGCACGTGCAAAACCAAGGGAATATGCAGACTGTGGGCCTTGAAATCATGGGTATATAGAGTTTTTTACCGTTTTAGTGGAGACAACACACGCTCACATTATAACGCAAGCGTGTTATGTGAAATATGGTTTTCTTTGTATATTTCTTTTCTCCCTCTTTGTCTTTACCCTCTATCCTAATTCTATAGTTGTCCCCTGCACCCTTATAGTAGAGGAGATAGAGGTGAGTGTGTGTGTGTGTGTGAGAGAGAGAGAGAGAGAGAGAGAGAGAGGGTTAGAAATAGAAAGTGGGAGACATGGAGATAGATAGGGAGGGAGAGAGGGGAGAGTGGGAGAAAGAGAGAGTGGGAGAAGAAAAAGGAGAGAGGGAGGGAGAGGAAGAAAGAGAGAGGGGTGGGAGAGGGCAGGAGGGAGAGGGAGGGAGAAAGAGATAGTGGGGAGATGGGAGAGAGGAGAGGAGGGAGATAGGGAGAGAGAGGGGAAGTGGAAAAGAGAGTGGGAGAAGAAGAGGGAGAGAGGGAGGGGAGGAGAGAAGAGATGGTGGGAGAGAGAGGGAGGGAGAGGGAGAGGGAGTGGGAGAGAAAGATGGGGAGAGGGAGGGAGAGTGGAAGAGAAAAGGGGAGAGAGTGAGGGAGAGGGAGTGGGAGAGAAATATGGAGAGAGGGAGGGAGAGGGAGAGGGGGAGAAATAGAGAGTGGGAGAGAAATAGGGAGAGAGGGAGGGAGAGGGAGAGGGGGAGAAAGAGATATTGGGAGAGAGATCGAGGGAGAGGGAGAGGGAGGGGGAGAAAGAGATAGTGGGAGAGAGATCGAGGGAGAGGGTTAGAAGTGGGAACATGGAGATAGATAGGAGGGGAGGTGGAAAAGAGTGGGAGAGGGAGGGAGAGAGGGAGGGAGAGGGAGGGAGAGGGGGAGAAATAGATAGTGGGAGAGAGATGGAGGGAGAGGGAGAGGGAGAGGGAGAGAAGGAGGGAGAGGTAGAGGGTTAGAAATAGAACTTGGGAGACATGGAGATAGATAGGGAGGGAGAGAGGGGTAGAGTGGGATAAAGAGAGAGTGGTAGAGAAAAAGGGAGAGAGGGAGGGAGAGGCAGAGGGGGAGAAAGAGAGAGTGGGAGAGAAAGAGGGAGAGAGGGAGGGAGAGGGAGAGGGGGAGAAAAAGATGGTGGGAGAGATGGAGATAGAGAGGGGGGAGTGGGAGAAAGAGAGAATGGGAGCTAGAGAAGGAGGGAGAGAGGGGGAAGAGTGGGAGAAAGAGAGAGTGGGAGACGGTAGTGTAACATATGAATTTCTGCAACACATAATTGTTAGTTGAATATTATAAAATCCTACATATTAGATCATATAACAATGGAATACAATAGAGAATAAATGAGAAAAGAAATAAACTAGATTGATCTCACCCATGTCTTCTCTATTCCATGCTTCACTTCCATTGTACCTTCTTAAGATTGCTATGATAATATGCCCTCATTTTTGTGAGCAAATTATGTGTGCCTAGCCCTAGTAATGCCTTTGAAGGATTTATGAATATAAACTAATGTGCAAACTAGAAACTCAATTCTAATATGCAAATAGTAATTAATAGCCTATGGTATGGAGAATGCCTATAATAAAAGTAGTCTAATCAAATGATCATGGATCCGAAAAATGACATCAAGATTGTCATTTTATAGAAAATGCAATCTTGAATGAACAGATAAGATGAGAGACTTGAGGAATGCCCTAGAATCAAAGGTCAAGATTCAATAAGGCAACTCTCAATTAGGGTTAGGGAAAAATACACATATGTGTGAATAAGATTTAATTAAATGAATTAAATCAAGACTGAATGTGATAGTTGAGATGAAATTAGTAAAACTTAGAAGGCAAGAGGATGGGATTTTAGAAAATTAGTAATTTTAGAAATTACTTGATTTGTAGAAGAATAATTCTATTTTGAATTAAATTAATTCAAATATGGATTTTGTGAGATAATAAGTAATTGATTTTTGAAATTAATTACTAAATGAAGAATCAGTTAAGTATGTGAGATATTTTTAAATGATTTGTTTTATTTAAAAATATAGAAATGTCACATGCCATAATTAAATAATTAAAATAATTATTTAATTTAGAAGAATTTGTTAATTAATTAAATAAATTAATTGAATTTATTTAATTAAGAGGATTTAGAAATTAGTGACACCTTAAATTAGTATATTTTAGATATATCCATTTAATAATCAGGAGGATGATAAGGATTAATTAAATAAATAAGATTTTATTTAAGTAAGGGAAGACTTTGGCAATTAGTGACATATTAAATAGATAAATAAGATTTATTTATTTAATAATCATGAAGAATGAGAGATTATGAATTAATTAAATAATAATAAATTATTTAATTAATAGTTGAATGTGGGTTAGAAACATAATTAAAATGTTATAATCATGTCATGATGAAAGGTGGCAAAATAGTGCTTGCAGGTCTTGGTCATTTTTATGTGTCTACAGGTAGATAATTCTCCCACAACCCTAATCCCTCTACCCCTATACCCTCTTAATCCTTCAACCCTCAACCCTCAACCCTTAAACCCTAATCCCTCAACCCCTATACCCTCTTAATCCCTCAACCCTCAACCCTCAACCCTTAAACTTTAATCCCTCAACCCCTATACCCTCTGAATCCCTCAACCATAAACCCTTAAACCCTAATCCCTCAACCCCTATAACCTCTACCCTATAACCTATTAATCCCTCATCCCTAAAATCTAAACCCTTAAACCCTAACCTATAAACCCTCTACCCTCTACCCTCACCCCTAATCCCCCAACTCTTAAACCCACTTAGTAAAATCTCTACCCTAATCCTTCAACCCTCTTGACTCTTAAACCCTCAACCCTTAAACCCTTAAACACTCAACCCTAAACCCTCGACCCTCAACCCTAACCCCTTAAACCCTAAACTGTTAAACCCTCTACCCTCTACCCTCTACCCCCAACCCCTATACCCTCTTAATCCCTCAACCCTGAATCCTCGACCCTCAACCCTTCAACCCTAATCCCTCAACCCCTATACCCTCTTAATCCCTCAACCCTCAACCCTCGACCCTCAACCCTCGACCCTCAACCCTTAAACACTAATCCGTCAACCCCTATACCATCTTAATCCCTCAACCCTCAACCCTCAACCCTTCAACCCTAATTTTTCTACCCCTTTACCCTCTTAATCCTTTAACCCTCAACCCTCAACCCTTAAACCCCAATCCCTCAACCCCTATACCCTCTTAATCCCTCAACCCTCAACCCTTAAACTTTAATCCCTCAACCCCTATACCCTCTAAATCGCTCAACCATCAACCCTTAAACCCTAATCTCTCAACCCCTATAACCTCTACCCTATAACCTATTAATCCCTCATCCTTAAAATCTAAACCCATAAACCCTCTACCCTCTACCGTCAATCCTCTACCCTTTACCCTCAACCCTAATCCCCCAACCCTTAAACCCACTTAGTAAAATCTCTACCCTAATCCCTCAACCCTTAAACCCTTAAACACTCAACCCTAAACCCTCGGCCCTCAACCCTAACCCCTTAAACCCTAAACTATTAAACCCTCAACCCTCGACCCTCAACCCTTAAACGCTAATCCCTCAACCCCTATACCCTCTTAATCCCTCAACCCTCAACCCTCAACCCTTCAACCCTAACCCCTATACCCTCTTAATCCTTAAACCCTCAACCCTCAACCCTTAAACCCTAATCTCTCAACCCCTATACCCTCTTAATCCCTCAACCCCTATACCCTCTGAATCCCTCAACCATCAACCCTTAAACCCTAATGCCTCAACCCCTATAACCTATACCCTATAGCCTATTAATCCCTCATCCCTAAAATCTAAACCCTTCAATCCTAACCTGTAAACCCTCTACCCTCTACCGTCAGTCCTCTACCCTCTACCCTCAACCCTAATCCCCCAACCCTTAAACCCACTTAGTAAAATCTCTACCCTAATCCCTCAACCCTCTTGACTCTTAAAACCTCAACCCTTAAACTCTTAAACACTCAACCCTAGACCCTCAACCCTCAACCCTAACCCCTTAAACCCTAAACTGTTAAACCCTCTACCCTCTACCCTCTACCCTCAACCCAATACACTCTACACTAAACCCTAATCCCTCAAGCCTTATACCGTGAAATCCAAGAAAACTCTCTACCCTAATCCCTAAACCCTCAACCCTTAATCTCTCAACCCCATAACCTCTATCCTATATATTGGACCCTCGACCCTATACCTTAAACCCTCAATCTTCAACCCTCAGCCCTTAAACCCTCTACCTTTTACCATATACATTAAATGCTTAACCCTCAATTCTCAACCCTCAACCCTTAATCCCTCAACCCTCAATCCTTAAACCCTAAACCCTCTACCCCTTACATTGGACCCTGAACCTAATCCTTCAACCATATACCCTCAAACCTATACCCTAAACCCTCTACCCTCAACCAAGTAAACCCTTAACCCTAAAACCTTAACCCCAAACACTTCAACCCTAAACCCTTAAACCTTCTACCCTATACCGTCAACCAAATACCCTCTACCATCGACCCTATTCCCTCAACCCTCAAACCTTAAACCCTAATACCCTAGAAGCCATCAACCTTATAGGTCCACCACCCTAATCCCTCAACCCTATACCCTCAAACTCTATCACTTTCTCTCTATCTATACATCTCACCTCTCCCTCCTTCCTACCCTCTCTAATTGTCTCTATCTACCATCTCCCTCTTTCTACGTACCTCTCATTCAAGCAATCCCTACCACCCTCTCTCGCTCTCTCTACCCATATCTCTTTATGTCCCTCCCACTCCATCCCACTCTCTCCCACTACCTCTCTCTCCCTCTCTCTCATGTCTCTCCTTCCCACCCCCTCTCTCTCTCAGGTCTCTCCCTTTGGCAACCTACCTGGGTAACTCTCTCTTTTCCTCTCTCACCTCTCTCTATCTATCCCTCCAACCCTACCAAGATAAGTTCCTCTCACTCCATACCCATCTTTCTCTACCTCTATCAGGTCACTCCCTCCCACACCCTCTCCCTCTCTCAGCCATCTCACTCACACTCCCTCTCTCTCCCACTCCCTCTCTCTCACACTCCCTCTCTCTCCCAATGCCTCCCTCTCAAACTCCATATCTCTCACACTCCCTCTCACTACCTATCTCTCAAGTCTCTCCCTTTTGCACCCTACCTACATATATCTCTCTTTCTCTCCATCTCTCTCTCCCCTCTCTCTCTCTCCCTCAATTTTTTCTCTCCCGACCCCCCTCTCTCCTCTCCTCAATTCTTTCTCTCCCACCCCCTCTCTCTCTCCCTCCCTCTATCCCTCCAACCCTACCTAGCTAAGTCCCCCTCACTCCAACCCCTTCTCTCCCACTCCCTCTCTCTTAAACTATCATTTCCACCCCCTCTCCATCTCTCTAGATTCTCTCTCTCTCTCTAAATTCTCCCTTCATTTAAAGACATACATAAATGCATACATACAAGAATAATACATATAATCTTACATCCATACAAACATACAAATATATTAGCATACATTCAATATATTGGCATTTAATATAAAGGAGGACATAATGTGAGCATGTTATAATGCGCTCGCATTATGTCCTAGTTGACATGTTCCCCGTAGAAGCAAAAACCATGTGAAAAGTGGGATATAATGCGAGCACGTTATAATGCGCTCATGTTATATCTTGCTTTGGGAATTCTTGAGCCTTAGGCTTGGTATTTTCCTTGGAATACCAGGACAAAGGCTTGGAGGGCATTCCCAATGACCAGAGACATGTTTTTAAAAAATCCACCATATTTCTCATAATCGAGTTTGTTCTCACCATCAAGATTGTACGTGGTTCAATATAGAAAAAATCGAACACATGGGTAGTGTTGGGTTATCCCTTAGCTATCCAACGATGTAATTTTTTTCACTTTCTGAAAATGTTAAGACTTTCATCCATAATTTATTTTATCTGTATGTCTTTTTTTTCCCAAAAAGCAGTGTTTGGTATTTTTTTCGTTATAAATTTAACCGTTCATCAATTTTTCAAATAAATTATATTTGTAGAAACTAGACTCCATTCTACAAAATTAAAAAATTAAAAATTAAAAAAATCAATTAGTTTCCAAAATTTGTAGGGGTAGCATGGCCAAAATTCTATTTCCAAGAAATGTCTACTTCACAAATTAGTAAAAAATTTAAAAAATTATGAGAAAAATTGTGCATCAACTACATACTGTTAGCTAACTTCTGACTGTTGTGATTTTAAAAATAAAAATAAAAAGTTCACCATATGAGGGTTGTACAAGAGTTGCTATGTTATATTTTTCTGACAAAAACAACACCAATTTATGTACATCCCTCATTTGAACCCCTTAATCTCAACCATTTTCAAAATAAATTAGTATTTTAGAAAGTAGACTTGGAGCAATTGAATCCTTCTTTTTGTTCCATCTCAAAATTTTGAGTCTAAGTATCCTCAATTTCATGTCCAAGGTCAGTATATCCTGATTTCAAAAAAAAACTATCCACTTAAGTCCCCTTTTTGGGAACCATCTTGGTGCACTTACCCAAAGGTGAAAGATATAATGGAGATTCCATCCCCAAAAAGCATCAATCAACTAAGGTCCCTCCAAGGTAGATTCTAATCAATCAGAAGATTCATATCACAATTGGCTGACAAGACCCATCCTTTCACCCACTTGTTGCATAAGAATGTTTCCTTTCAATGGGATGAGAAATGTGAGACAAATTTCAACCAACTAAAATAATACCTGATGAGTCCACCTATTCTAGCACCTCCAATAGAAGGAAAGCCTCTTTTATTGTACATCACCACTACTAACTGATCATTGGGAGCCTTGCTGGCACAAGAAGATTCAACAGGGAAGGAGAGGGCAATATATTACTGTAGACATGGAAAATGAACAAGTTCAGTTTGACACACTTGATCTTGATTATTAACAACATTTCTTCCTGAATCACACTCTCATCTCTTCATCATATTATGTCTCTTAATTTAATAAATCATTGTTTATTTGATTAAGTCTTTCTCCTTCTTTGATTAAATTAATCAATTTAATTTAATTAATCTTATGTCTCTGTTTAATTAAATAAATCATTTTATTTAATTAAAGTTTCTAAAGTCCTCTTATCAAATTAAATAAATTAAACCTTATTTTATTTAATCTAACATCTTCCCACTTAGTTAAATAAATCAAAGTCATTTATTTAATTAAACCAATTCCTTTCAATTTTTATTTAAATTAATTCATCAATTTAAGTCTAAATTGTCACATTTCCTAAATTCCTCATTAGATTAATTAAAATTTGGTTAATCCAATCTTAATCTATGTCACATTCTCTAGAAAATGCAACTTGCGCAATAAATCAAATACTGTGATTTATTAATTCATCTATTTTCCCTCACATGGCATCAAACGGGAATATTCCCTCAATTTGAATTCAAAAAGTCCAAGTGGATTTGTACATCCAACAAAACATTCACTCCTCTTACATGTCCTTGTGCATTGAGCCAAGTGGCATTTATTTCATTCTTTTTTCCCTCTCACATGTCATTTCTCAAATTTGAAATTCCACCTAATTGCATTTATTGGCACTTTGGCCAAAATGTGAACAACCATTAGCCATTCACATCTTGAAAAGTGGCACTTGGCCATTGGATGTTGAGTGATCCTACATTGGTCTATTTCATTCTCTCTTCCATTTTGGAAATCTATAAAATGGAGGCTTCGTTCCTTATTCTTCATCCACAAAATTTGAGTAAACTTACTATACTCAAAATTCATTCATCCACAATTCAAGCAAGTATAATATACTTCATCCACAAATTTCATGCAAGGTTACTCTCTTAAATTAAGAGCTAATCTTGTTAATTCCATTCGAACCAGTTGATATTGCCATCAATAGTCGCAAAGCTTACAAACAGGAATTGGGAAAGGGCTGATTTCTACATACCAATCAACACCAATTCCCCCATGGGATTGATAGTTGCTCATTTAAAATAGGATCTCTTTATTTCATTTTGTTCCTCACTTATTTTCCTATGATAATGTTGCAATCTAATTTCATGGGGAACTTTGATTCTCTCTTGCATGTGATCTAACAGATCCTATGTTTGTTGTGTTTGTGCAGGTTATTGAATTCTAGGTTCACATTCTGCCACCAGAATGTGAACCCAGAATTCAATAACCTGCACAAACACATCAAACATAGCATACTGTTAGATCACATGCAAGAGATAATCAAGGTTCCCCATGAAATTAGATTACAACATTATCATAGGAAACCAGGTGAGGAATAATATGAAATAAAGAGATCCTATTTTAAATGAACAACTATCAATCCCATGAGGGAATTGGTGTTGATTGGAATGTCGAAATCAACCCTTTCCCAATTCCTATTTGTAAGTTTTGTGACTGTTGATGGGGATATCAATTGGTTTGAATGGAATGAAAAAGATTAGCTCTCAATTTAAGAGAGTAACTTTGCATGAAATTTGTGGATGAAGTATAGTATACTTGCTTGAATTATGGATGAATGAATTTTGAGTATAGTAAGTTTACTCAAATTTTGTAGATAAAGAATAAGGAAAGAAGCCTCCATTTTATAGATTTCCAATATGGAAGAGAGAATGAAATAGAGCAATGTGGGATCATTCAACATCCAATGGCCAAGTGCCACTTGTCAATATGTGAATGGCTAATGGTTGTGTACATTTTGGCCAAAGTGCCAATAAATGCAATTAGGTGGAATTTCAAATTTGAGAATTGACATGTGAGAGGGAAAAAAGAATGAAATAAATGTCACTTGGCTCAATGCACAAGGACATGTAAGAGGAATGAATGCCTTGTTGGATGTACAAATCCACTTGGACTTTTTGAATTCAAATTGAGGGAATATTCCCTTTTGATGCCATGTGAGGGAAAATAGATTAATTAATAAATCACAGTATTTGATTTATTGTGCAAGTTGATTCTCTAGAGAATGAGACATAGATTAAGATTAAATTAACCAGATTTTAATTAATCTAATGAGGAATTTAAGAGATGTGATGATTTAGAATTAAATTGATGAATTAATTTAAATCAAAATTGAGAGGAATTGGTTTAATTAAATAAATGACTTTGATTTATTTAACTAAGTGGGAAGATGTTAGATTAAATAAAATAGGGTTTAATTTATTTAATTTGATAAGAGGACTTTAGAAACTTTAATTAAATAAAATGATTTATTTAATTACATAGAGACATAAGATTAATTAAATTAAATTTATTAATTTAATCAAAGAAGGAGAAAGACTTAATCAAATAAACAATGATAAAGGGAAAATTGAATCTCATATGGGTTGCTTCAAATGATTTCTCGAAAGGTCAAAATCCCAAAACCAAAGTTCAAAAGGATTAGTCTCAAAGCCCATGAACAAAATCTTGAAATGCTCCTTGAAGTCAGAGAAAGACTAGTGTACAACTTATATAAAAAAGCTTCAAGAAACAACCCAACTTTGTATGTATTCTACTATCAAAAAAATCTTGAGCTTTTTGAAAGGTTTTCTTTCCTCACATAGGAAGTCTAGTATGTTCTTCAACACTGAGGTTTTGTAAAAATGAGTCGTATCTAGGTAAAGGTTTAGGATCAAAATCTTCACCCTCATCCATCTCTCCATCAACCAAATCTCATCTCATCAACAAACTTTTAAAGAACTTTATAAAAATCATCCATGCTAAACTTAAAGGCTAAACCAACATCACTCTATATTGGCTTAACAGACCTAGCCAAATAGGCAAATCTCTTGAACAAGTCTACCCTAGGATAACACAACTTCCTGAGGTTTACTAGTTCATGATCACCTTGGTTGGCTTAACACATTTAGCCTATTCATTCCCTTGTACAAGTTTTTTCCTAGGATAACACAACTTTCTAAGGTCTACAAGCTCACCACAATCTTGTTTGACTTAATGGACCTAGTCAAACCATCACAATCAATCCAAGCACTAAAGTTTAGCATAAAACCCTAAAAAATTCTTCAAAAGTTTCACTCATTCACTTCATCCATTTATCTCATCATCACCACTCTTTTTTTGATCTTGTGCTTTCCCTATTTCTTCTCTTTTGGACCTAAAGATTAAGATCAAACGATCCCTATTTTATGGTCCAAACAAGATCACAATACAAGAGGAACATGGAAAACATCTACAAAATATCAACTTCCAGTGACTTGGGTCAAGTAACCACTAAAACAAACCTTGCGGGATCAAACAATCCCCCAAGTAGTTCTCCTCTACCATCACAAAATGCTCAAGAGGAAAACTATGAAGATGACATCACAAACGAGGACATGGGGATGACACAATTAGAAATACTAGAAATGGTCCAAAATCTGGAGAACCATAAAATTGTTAATGCCATGTTTAAATACCTGCACACGTTAACGGAAGGAGGGGTCCCATTCCCTTCCAACCTTGGCATAGGCACTAGTATGGGCATGCCTCTTACAAACATATCCCCAATGTCAACTCCGAACATCACTCAAGAAGTGTCTCAAATCATATCAACAATCACACCAACCTCGCTGATTGTGAACAAAGGAAGTGCTATGTTTCGAGAGTTACAACATCGCTTTGTGAACAACAAAGAGGTAAGCATCAACACCGCACCAGAAAACTCCATCCCGGTGAATCCATCACACCCTTGCATCCCACTCACCTTCCATAATCCCACTAATTCCTCCTCATTCTGTGCGACACCCACCTATCCGTTAAACATACAAACTTCTTTACCACAAGGAGAAGGTGGTTTGTTTGGAACAACAAGATTCATTGACCCATTTTCCTTTTAGGGGAACTTACCACCCTTTCCCCCATTACCACTCACATCCACATCACCTATTGGGTTGGGTCTTCCCCCCCTACCCATATCTAGTTTCTCAAATCCAGGCAATCTGAGCATCACACTGAATCCTCTCTTTTTTCCAACAACATCACAACAACAAGTGGCAACCACTCAAGCCACCATCATCAACACATCAACCGGTCCCCAAATATCCCAAAGCATGCCTTTTCAAGGACCAAGTATCTTAGCCACACCACCAACACCATCAACTCACCTGTCACAATGGTTGGCATCATTCCCAATCCACCACCAATCCCACCAAAAGCCAACATGAAGAATTCATTCATCACCATGATCCAAGCCATCCAAAAATCCAATCATCGTAGGATACTATAGAAAAACCAACAAGTTGCACAGTAAGAACAAGCACAACTAGTTGCCCAACAAGTTGCACAAGCCATTCAAGCAACCCAACAAGCACAAGCCACTCAAGCCCAGCAATAGGCACAAGCACAATACTAGGTGCAATTGCAAGCAATCCATCGGCAAGTATACCAACAAGCCCTACAAGACTTTCAGGCACAACAGTAAGCTAAACAACAAGCTTTGTTGGCACAACAACAACTCGACCAACAACAAGCTTTGTTGGTGCAACAATAGCTAGACCAACAACTAGATTTGTTAGCCCAACAATAGCTAGACCAACAACAAGCTTTATGGGAACAACAATAGATGGACCAACAATAAGCTTTTTTGGAACAACAACAGTAGGATCAACAACAAGCATTGTTGACGCAAATGTACGCATATCAGTAGTCCTTGAACGCACAATAGATTTTGCAGCAAAATCCCACTAGTACACCTCCCACCAATCAAACACCCCAAACACCTCAAAACACATTCATTCCACATCTCGATCCAAGCAATGATGTCATAACACAAATCAAACTGCTCTTGCAGCAGGTTTTGGACCTCCAAGTGGTAAAAACAACCAAAACACCAGGCAACTTGTGACCTTATCCATTTGACAGAAGTCTCATGATGGTACCATTCCCAAAGGGATTCGAGATCCCCAAATTCAACAAGTATAATGGAACAGGTAACCTTGAAAACCACATCAGGGAATTTCAGGTACATTGCATGGAGGTTTCATATGATGAAACATATCTAATGTGACTCTTTCCCCGAAGTCTGATTGGTCCATCCATGGAATGGTTTTCTCACCTCCCCATGGGCATTAAAACATTCGAGGAAGTTGTGGAAGCATTCCTTAAAAATTATGCTTTCAACATGGGTGCAAACATTAGTTTGGAAGAACTATCAACGCTCAAACAAAGAAAAGGAGAGCTATTCGCATCCTTCTTGCAAAGATGGCGATCCAAGGGCAATTAGAGCAAGTGGACCATGCTAGAGGAACAACAAGTTTGCACAATCATATCTAATCTAGATGAACACTTGGCGTTCTACTTAAAAATGCAATGCATCACATCATACGATCAACTTATCCCAAAGGCGCTCAACATCGAAAGGGCTCTTACTGTGTGAGGAGGCGCCTCAACTTTTACTCCACCATAGGATAACCACCCATATAAAAATTATAATGATAAACCTCAAACATGGTCAAGGAACAAAAATATCACAAACGACGACGTGGTCAACGCTAAAGTGGTCATCAGTGCTCCTAAGCAGAACATCTAGACCCATCATCAACTGCAAAATCATAATCACAATAATGTGCAAACTAATGCAGTAGTAGCACAACAACAACCACTTCCCACCAACCAAATCAATAACTTGGGCAATCAAGGAGGACCACCTCCTCAAGGTAAATACCCTCCCAAGCAAAAATTCACAACCCTTGGGGAATCTATCGAGTCCATAATGAAGAAGTTGGTCAAGGAAAACCTAATCAAAGTATCTAACTCTGAGCAATACGCAGAACCCATGACCAAACCGACATGGTATAATGAAAATATCCTTTGTGACTTCCACAAGATCAAGGGACATACCACCACAAATTGCATGAGACTGAAAAATATCATCCAAGACCTCATCGAGGAAAAAATCATCAATGTCGAGCAACCAACTGGGAATCAAGATCTGAAAATATACACAAATTCGATGCCAAACCACAATCAAAGAAATAATCAGGGGAACAACAAAGGAAAGCAAAAATATGCTACTTCTAACCTAGTATATGAATAAATAGTCACATGCATCGATGAAATGGTCATGGTCATCAACGTCAAGGGAGCCAACACCGACCGTGGAGTCACCACTCATGGTGGTAAGGTCACCATTGTAGGGGAACCATCTAAGACCCCCACTTTAAATACAAAAGTTGTTCCCTATGACTACAATGTCATCGACCAGCTAAAGAGAACCCCTGCACAAATCTCCATCATGGAGCTATTAAAAATTTCCGCTGCCCATAGGAAAATTCTTGATGAAGCATTAGCAACATCCACCATCTCCGCCACCCTTGACACGGATCAATTTCAGGCTATGGTTGGTAATATCATTACCCCGAATCTCCTCACATTCTCTGACCAAGACTTCCCTCCGTAGTCATCTCATAACCATGCACTTCACCTTCAAGTGTTGGTCCACAAAAATAAAGTTAAAAGAGTCCTGGTGGATGGAGGTGCAGGCCATAATATTTCCTCTCTAAAGATTATAAAGAACTTGGGTCTCACTGAGGATTCCATCAAAAAAAACAAGAGCATCACGATAAGGGCATATGATGATCAAGAAGGAGTGTCTTAGGGCACTATTAAAATCCCAATCCAAGTGGGGCCAACAACCATGGAGACTACTTGTTAGGTCCTTGACCTCGACTTACCATATAACATCCTCTTAGGACATCCATGGATCCATAGAATGAAAGTAGTTGCCTCGACATATCACCAATGCGCCAAGTTCTTGCATCAAAATGACACTGGTAAATTTTGACCCAATTTCTGATGAAAGGTTATCGAAATTTTGAGGAACTTTCGTCGAAGGAACTTCATCAAAACATCGAGAAAATTTGAAACATCAATTTTACGACCTAGCCAACGATCCTAGGTCAGAAAATCGACATTTCAAATTTCATCAATTTTTCAATGAAATATTTTCGATGAACAGTCATTGAAATTCCAACGAACTTTCTTGAAAAATTGGGTCAAAATGTATCAATGTGAGGAGGTCACTATACATGGGGATCTCAAACCATTCGCCTATTGCAAAAACTTAGAAGCCAAGTTTTATAAAATCCCCCAAGTGTCAAAAAATGATGAAGGCTCATCCACTGCATACATCGACCCAACTAATCTCACCTCCAGTTCTGCGACAGAGACACCCACCATCCCTAATATATCTGACATCAAAAACATGATCCAGGACAATGGATGTGGTGACTATAGAATGAAGAAGAGTGTATTTTTTGTAGGAGAGTTACCACAATCTCCTAGGTCACATGGGCAACCTCGACCAATTGAAACACCCATCCACACCCTTAGGGAGGACCCCTCTAGATTTCGCCATTGGGGAGACCTAAGTCAGGAAAGTGTTGGTGAGGAGGATATTTGAAGCATAATATACTGTGATGCAAAACCCACACCCACATTACCTATGGATGAAGCCAACAGAGGGCTACAAATAATGCTTTGCATGAGCTACAATAGAAACCAAAGCCTTGGAAGGAACAGTGATGGATGGTTGGAGCCCATCATTGCAAAAAGAAGAATATGAAACCTTGGCCTTGGATGTACTACTCTGAGTATAACCATATGTGGCAAAGGTACTCCTAGTAGGGAAGTTAGGTCCTCTCCTCAAGTGTCGATAACTACCCTTAAACCACCTATATGCATTGGCATCCCACTTGAAAACTTCACCTTTGACGTCATTGATGTCTGCACTAGCAGTGATGATGATGATATTATAACAAGCCTACCCATTGTTTTTGAGGATTCCTCCTTACTAATGATTAGTGCCTCACCCACTAATTCAAACCAACAAACCCACCAAATCACCTTAATATACCCTCAACTCATCGATCATGACCAATGAGGATTGCCAATTCTAGACTCATTCGAAAACGATGAGGCCCTCTCGGAATTCATGGGACTAAGGGATATAGTTCCATGTGGGGATCACAAGGCAGATTTTGACATCACTTTAGACACCCAGGCATATTATGGGGAGATTATTAAGTCCTTCAGTCATAAAATAAAAATATCAAGAATAAGCTCGGAGTTATTGAGTGAAAACCACATCATGGCACTCTCTAACCACATAATAGTAAAAATAAAGGACGCATCCAATGGTGAAAACCTCTCTGAGGTGCTGGAGGATGAAGGACTCAATCTCCCCCCTACTGCTCTACATCAAGAAAAAGCAGCAGTCCTGGCAGAACAATGTAATCCTATTAACTTGGGAATGGAGCTGGCACCACAAATCAATTTCTATGCCGAGTCTCTCCTGACAAAAGAACAAGAACTGTTGGTAGCATTTCTAAAGGAAAGGAAGGTAAATTTTGTATTGACCTATGCTAACATGCTAGGTATGGATCTAGAAGTGGTGGTTCATCATTTAACTGTTTACCCTGGAGCTAAGCCAGTTAGACACAAGTTAAGAAAAATGCATCCCTAGATAGCCTTTCTAGTCAAGGTAGAGTTACAAAAACTATTGGATGTTGGCTTCATATGCCCGATTGACTATCCAGAATGGGTATCCAACCTTGTACCAGGCTCAAAACCAAATGGGGGCATTTGCATTTGCACGAACTTCAGAGACCTCAACAAAGCATGTCCTAAAGATGACTTTCCACTACCCAACATTGATATGATAGTGGATATGACGATCGGACATGAGATGCTATCCCTGATGGATGGCTTCTCGGGATATAACAAATAATGATTGCAAAAGAAGACCAACATAAAACAACATTCACATGTCCTTGGGGCACCTACTGCTGGAATGTGATGCCATTTGGGCTAAAGAATGTAAGGGGTACATATCAGAGAGCCATGACACTAATCTTCCACGACATGATACACAAAATGGTCGAAGATTAAGTGGATGACATATTGGCTAAATCAAAGAAGAGGCACAATCACATAACAAACCTAAGCGACATCTTTGACAGATTGGAAAAATACAAGGTCAAGCTCAACCCAAAGAGATGTGTCTTTGGGGTACAATCCGGAAAAATGCTAAGATACATAGTATCAATGAGAGGGATAGAATTGGATCCTAAAAAGGTAAAATAAATACTCGATATGGGAGCACCAAGAACACTGAAACAACTCAGAGGATTACAAGGAAGACTCCAATCCATCCGAAGGTTCATAGCACATTTGGCGGACAAACAAATCACCTATTCACATCTACTCCACAAGGGAGTAGCATACAAGTGGGATGAAAAATGCGAGTAGGAATTTAGAAAAATTAAAGAATATCTACTCACACCACCTATATTGATGCCACCCATTGTAGGGAAACCATTGATCCTATATATATCGGCAACAACAGTAGCTCTGGGTGCTCTTCTAGCTCAACATGATGAAAATATAACAGGAAGGGATATCTATTACATCATTAGGACAATGGTTGGCCATGAGTTAAACTACACATTCATTGATAAATATTTCCTAGCAGTAGTGGTCGCTTCACAAAAAATTTGACACTACATGTTGGCACATGAAATCAAGCTCATTGCCAAAATAGATCCCTTAAAATATCTACTATCAAAAGCTATTCTCATGGGAAGGATGGCTAAATGGGTAATGATATTGTTAGAGTACAACATCAAGTATGTGGAGTGAAAAAAAATAAAAGGACAAGTCCTTGCAGACCAACTGGCAGAAGCTCCCATCTACACAGAGAACCTGCTCATATCAGAATTTCCAGATGATTCCATCTTTAATCTCAGCATAGCTGATCACTGGAAACTATACTTCGATGGTTCCTACACATAACATGGATCGGGAGTCGGTGTCTTCTTCACCACCCCACAAGGGGATTGCATACCAAGATCTTACAAGTTGGCATTCCCTTGTACAAACAACATTTCAAAGTATGAGGCTTAAACCATAGGTTTCAAAATTATGGCATAGTGGTGAATCATGGCATTAAAGGTCTATGGAGATTCACAACTTATCATTAACCAAGTCAACGGTGAATAGAAAACTAAGGATGATAAGCTCACACCTTACAAGAAACTGGTGGAAAGCCTCAAAGAATCATTTATTGACATCACCTTTGAGCAGATACCGAGGGAAAACAATAGAGTAGCTGATGCCATGGCAATGATTGGATCCTTGCTAGATATCCCTCACAATGTCTCAAAACATGAATTCTTGATAGATCAGCTTCTCATACCCACATTCGAGGCACCAGAGTCAAAATATGTGTGTGAACTCGTTGGTCCCGATGATCTTTGGTATCATGACGTTTATACCCACCTAAGATTAGGAATCCTCCCAGCCGAAATTACCCCGAACCTCAATCGAACCTTTGTCAAAAGGTCCTTACTATTTGTCATCCTAGGAGAAACCCTTTTCCATAGGAGCATCGATAGAACCCTGTTACATTGATTAAAACTCGAGGAAGCCCTGACTACTTTGACTAAGGTACACAATGGCACTTGCGGTTCACACTCGAGTAGTATGACCTTGGCTAAGAAGTTACTAAGAACCAAATACTATTGGCTGACAATGGAGAGAGAGGCACATGAATTTTTCATAAGGTATCTATAGTGCCAACAACATGGAGATCTCATTCATGCACCAACTCAAGAATTAAATCCTATTGTTACACCTTGGCCGTTTTCCCAATTGGGGCTCAGTCTCATAGGTAAAATCTCACCCACCTCATCCAATGGCCATAAGTTCATCATCACCACCACAAAGTGGGTCGAAGCAATCCCCATGACCTACATCACCGGAAAGAAGATATCTAAGTTCATCTTGAACTACCTTATTTGTCGATATGGTATCCCTCAATCCATTATCTCTGATAATAGGACACCCTTCAAGAATTAGGATGTATGTGACTTGTGCGAAAAAAATTCAAAATCCAACATTGCTTTTCCACACCATATTACCCACAAGGCAATAGCCAAGTAGAAGCTACCAACAAAACCATTTTGAAGATCCTTAAGAAAACAGTCAATGACTCTAGTCATGACTACCATCTAGAGTTAAATCCCACCTTATGGGCCTACCACACCATCATCTACACACCAACAGGCGTCACCCCATTCTCCCTGGTCTACGGATCATAAGCCATCCTCCCTATCGAGATCGAGCTCCCATCACTAAGGATATCATTGTGAAACCTCATCACAGATGAAGAATACTTGGTTACAAGACTAAATGAGCTAGAGTTACTAGATGAATGGTGCATGGATTCCCTAAATCATCTATAGGTCTACCAGAATCATTTGAAATGAAGCTACAATAAGAAGATCAGGCAACGCACCTTCCAAGTCGGCGAACTTGTGATGAAAGAGAACCAAAAGAATGTGCCAAATCAGGAGAGAAAAGGAAAATTTGAGCCCAATAGGCTGGGAATTTCATCATCATAACTAGCTATAAATCAGGAGCATATCAATTAGCAACACCAGAAGGTGAGCCTTTGAACAACTCTCACCTCAAAAAGTTTTATGCCTAAGAACTTGCAAGGTATAGAACCAAAAATACAAAAACAATCAGAAAAAGTCTTGAAAAAAATGGTTGCCTTGATGAAAACTTGGCAAAGAGGCGTCTTGGTGACAACAAAAAAAATCAGAAAAAGGATTGAAAACAGTAAAGAAAAAATCGTCCTCTAGTGAAAATCACTTCGGTGGCATTTTGGACAAGTACCTTGGTGAAAACCTGGCAAACAGGCGCTAAGTGTAAATAAAGCACTCCCCATCCACTAAGATCTACACAACTCACTCACTCATTCCATCACATTTCATTAATCATCCATCCACCTATCCACTCGCATCCATACCATAGCCTGAGTTGATGCCCATATCATATTCCACCATAGTACTACTTGGCATATTCCTAAGGTCAGTTTGTCCTGCCTTTATCGAAGTAGTCTATCGCTTAACGCTAGGGGCATGTCCTTGAAACTAGCATCGGATTGGATTTGTGTATATTTTTTGTGCTATTCCCAATCAGAAAACCCAAAAACATTTAGAAAATTCAATCAAAACTCCAAAAACATGTCAAAATCTTGGAAAATCTTCAAAAAGTCATCATTGAGTCTTGTCAGTCTTTCACCTTGTCGAACTACATCATCTCTGAGCTTGAACGTAGGCAAGGTTGATCTTTGATCATCCCCCAAGACAGTTAGGTCAATCCTTAGGCATTCATCGCATTGGCAATCTATTTGCCCATCTATTTCACATCTTAGGTCAGTCCTCAAGTGTCTGTCACAATAAAATGGCAATTTGTTTGCCCATCTATCTCATCATTGAGTCAAGTCTTTCGTCAGTCGAACTACGTGGTCTCTGCAGGTATAACATAGGCAGGGCTAATCTATGGATCAGCTCCCAAGACCCCTAGGATAAGTCTTTAAGTTAGTCTCTTCGTCATAAATCTTGAAAATACCAAAAAAATTGGAAAAAAATACCAAAAATATTTTTAAAACATCTCAAAATACCAAAAACAACCTCAAAATATCTAAAAAACCCAAAATGGTGCCTCCATCTCATCTTGCTTTCACCCACAATTGTGTCATTCCTAATAAAATTAATCGTTGCTTTCACCCTTTGGTGAGTCATTCAGAAGCAAGTCTAGGAGGTTAAAAAAGTGAACACTCTAATCATCAGAATCTTGAAATTCTAAGCCAGTAAGCAAGTAAGTTGATCAACTTAGAATATCAATAGCTTATCATCCAAATCAGTCCCACCAAAACCTTGATCACAACATGTCCTAGGATGAATCCTTCCCACAATGGACATAACCATCAGGTGCCTCACAGTAGTTTAGTCTTGGCTAGCGGTATGAAAAAAATTAGCTTGTTTGGTTTTATTTATTTGGTCTTTTATTGACTTATCTTATTTTGTGCTCATTCCAAGGACCTCTCGATGATCCCTAAACAAAACAGGTTTAGAGAGAAAGGAATGGGGCAAAGATCATTATCTTTTTATCTATTGCGCTTGTGGGATACACTTATAAAATAACTTAGTCATATATGTTTTGTCTAGTTTGCGGAGAGGATGTTATAGATATCTTGTTGACCACATAAGAAAGCTTGCTTTCCTATGTTTTGGCCCGAGATGTTTAGAATGTCTAAACTACATCCTAAATGAAGTATGTACGCTAAGTGTGAACAAGAATACTCCTATCGGATTGTCAAGTCAAAGTACATCACACTAGGTACAACGCCATCCTGGTCCTTTATACCTTGGTGCATCATACCTACGTGTGTTATCAAACATAAAGTAATTGGCCCTTTGAAAATCCCAACTCCTGGTAAGCAAATCATCAATCATCATCTTGTGTGGATCTTCCTTCCATTCTTCTCATTCTTCTATCTTTACTAACATTTCTATCTAAAATCAGTATGTCACATCAATATATACACGAAACTACCCATAGTCGATGACTATCTATACATCATCAGATCTGTCTACATTAAAAAATTATCTTTCATCTTTTGATCAATAGAACCACTCCTCTCGCATTTTATCGCGATCTCGATCAGAAAATCGAACATTTTCGCTCAATCTCTCAAGGGGGCAATATACCAGCAATATCCTTCCTCTGGGGCAATATTGGGGCATCTGAAATAATCAAGAAATTTTTGACTTTGATCACAACAATTTATTCTTTGAATCAATGCAACAAGTACACTGCTTCAAAGAGGGGAAAAATGTAAACATGGAAAATGAACAAGTTCGGTTCGACACACTTGATCTTGATTATTAACAACATTTCTTCCTGAATCATACTCTCAGCTCTTCATCCTATTCTGTCTCTTAATTTAATAAATCATTGTTTATTTGATTAAGTCTTTCTCCTTCTTTGATTAAATTAATCAATTTAATTTAATTAATCTTATGTCTCTATTTAATTAAATAAATCACTTTATTTAATTAAAGTTTCTAAAGTCCTCTTATCAAATTAAATAAATTAAACCCTATTTATTTAATCTAACATCTTCCCACTTAGTTAAATAAATCAAAGTCATTTATTTAATTAAACCAATTCCTCTCAATTTTGATTTAAATTAATTCATCAATTTAAGTCTAAATTGTCACATCTCCTAAATTCTTCATTAGATTAATTAAACTTTGGTTAATTTAATCTTAATCTATGTCACATTCTCTAGAGAATGCAACTTGCACAATAAATCAAATACTGTGATTTATTAATTCATCTATTTTCCCTCACATAGCATCAAAAGGGAATATTCCCTCAGTTTGAATTCAAAAATTTCAAGTGGATTTGTACATCCAACAAGGCATTCACTCCTCTTACATGTCCTTGTGCATTGAGCCAAGTGGCATTTATTTCATTCTTTTTTCCCTCTCACTTGTCATTTCTCAAATTTGAAATTCCACCTAATTGCATTTATTGGCACTTTGGCCAAAATGTGCACAACCATTATCCATTC
This sequence comes from Sequoiadendron giganteum, assembly GCA_007115665.2. Classification (NCBI taxonomy): domain Eukaryota; kingdom Viridiplantae; phylum Streptophyta; class Pinopsida; order Cupressales; family Cupressaceae; genus Sequoiadendron; species Sequoiadendron giganteum. The sequence continues at coordinate 651,775,012 of CM021106.1, read as the reverse complement.
ACATCTTGACAAGTGGAACTTGGCCACTGGATGTTGAATGATCCCACATTGCTCTATTTCATTCTCTCTTCCATTTTGGAAATCTATAAAATGGAGGCTTCGTTCCTTATTCTTCATCCACAAAATTTGAGTAAACTTACTATACTCAAAATTCATTCATCCACAATTCAAGAAAGTATATTATACTTCATCCACAAATTTCATGCAAGGTTGCTTTCTTAAATTGAGAGCTAATCTTGTTCATTCCATTCAAACTAGCTGATATCACCATCAACAGTCACAAAGCTTACAAACAGGAATTGGGAAAGGGTTGATTTCGACATACTAATCAACACCAATTCCCCCATGGGATTGATAGTTGCTCATTTAAAATAGGATCTCTTTATTTCATATTGTTCCTCACCTATTTTCCTATGATAATGTTGCAATCTAATTTCATGGGGAAGCTTGATTCTCTCTTGCATGTGATCTAACAGTATGCTATGTTTGATGTGTTTGTGCAGGTTATTGAATTTTGGGTTCACAATTACATCAGTAGAACTTTAAATGGTTATGAAATCAACTACACATCCATCAAGAAAGCTTTTTTAGCTGTAGTGTTTGCTACCCAACAATTTTGACACTATATGTTGACTCATACAGTCAAGCTCATAGCCAAGATAGATCCGGTGAAGTATCTCCTAAGGAAAGAAAATTTTGCAGGAAGATTGGCCTAGTGGGTAATGATACAGAATGAATTCAACATCCAATATATCGATAGAAAATAAATCAAAGGACAAGCCATCACTAATCAACTAGTTGAGGAACTGATTCATGATGATTATCTCATACATGTTGAATTCCTAGATGCATATGTCCTACTAGTAACGACAAAGCAGTGGGTGTTGTATCTTGATGGTTCCTATACTCAGCATAGATTGGGAGAAAGAATCATATTCATCACTCCCCTAGGACACACCATTCTGAAGTCACATCACTTGATGTTTCCTTGCACCAACAACACAATCGAATATGAAGCACTTATCATCAGAATCAAGATAGTTGTGGAATAGAAAATTACAGAGCAACAAGTCTATGGGGATTCACAACTAGTCACCAATCAGGCCAATGATTATTATCAAACCAAGGATGATAAACTAATGCCCTATAAGAGAATGATTGATGACTTCAAGAAATATTTTTTTGACATCAAATTTGGTCAAATTCCAAGGAGTGACTACAATGTTGTTGATGCTATGGCCACTATTGCTTCTTTGTTTTAGATTCCAAAAAAAAACAAAGCCATTATGAGTTCATGGTGGAGCCTCCTCTTACGATGACCTTGAATCTCAACTCATATACCACCTAGATGATGTCGATACCTCCATTTATGAGAATATATACACTTACTTGAATGATAATACCCTGCCTCCCGATCTCTCCCAAAACCAAAAACAAAACTTCATCTACCAAGCCACCCCTCATACCCTTATAGCGGATGTACATTACCGTCGAGGTCTTAATGGAACTCTTTTACGATGTCTATAAAGTGATGAGTCTGAAACATTTTAATGAGAATTCCATGAGGGTATTTCTAGCACTCATTCAAGTGGTTAACCCTTGCCAAGAAACTCCTCCATTTGGGATATTACTGGCCGACTATGCAGAGGAAAGCCTTCTTTTTTTTCAAGACATGTCCAAAATGAAAAATCCACGGTAATATTATCCATGCACTAGCACAAGAGTTGTAGCCCTTTGCATCAACATGGCCATTTTATCAGTGAGGGTTAAATCTGGTAGGAAAAATTCACACATCTTCATGTAATGGACACAAGTTCATCATCACAGCTACATAGTACTTTACGAAGTAAGTTGAAGTTGTGCCTCTAATCACCATCAGAGGGAAGTATATCTCATTGTTCATATTGAACTACAAGGTGATCCCACAAAGCTAGTTTACAAATTCGAAGAGGAACTATTTTTTGCTGAAATCACATATTTTTAGAAAATATAATGATTTAAGCCTTGAAAAGTTTTATTTTAAGGATTCCAATTGAAGAGGGTTTGATCAAACCACCTTAGATCAAACCCCCTTAGATAGAACCTCGCTATTTTTAAACCATACCTATAAATGAGTCTCCTTTACACCTATCAAAATGCTAATAAAAATTCACTTTTGATTTACCTTTTGGGGGATCAAATGAATTCATTTCAAATTTATTTCAAATGATTATGGTAGTCCTGAAAATGAGCTATCCAACTAATATAATTTTAATATGTTTTCATTTTATTATGTATTTGTTTTTTTAGTTTTATTGAACATAGGTTTTTCATCAAAAATGAAGGTCTTTATTCTGCACATGTGGAAAAATAGTAGATTATAAAAGAAATGAAAAATATGAGTGCACCAGATATTGAAGTCCTTGATCCAACAAAAAAAATAAAATTGAATTCCGTTATATACAAAAAATGTTACACATTATTTTGTCGCGCTATGTTCAAATTGTAATTGGTTTGACTTCAAAACTTGATTAAAGAAAAAATATTCAATAAAAAACTATCTAACCAAGTGGAAGTAGTAGATATCAGAGTTACAAATCTAAATTCGAAATAATTAGAATTTTATCCTTCATGGAAAACAAATTGTGGGTTATATAGTGTGCATCACTTTTTAAAAATGTTGTTTTCTTAAAAAAAATAGTTTTTGTGGGAGATGGAAAGAGAAGTGCAATCTGATTCCAAATATTCTGAAAAAATTATTTTTAGAATCTACAGAGAAAATGCGACGAGACTCTAGTTTGCATCATCTTCAAATTCCTCACGGTTTAGCCGCTATAGGCGCCTGAATGTGAAAATTTAGTTAAAAGTAATAATTTTAGTATCTAGCTTGACCAAAAATTGTAAACCATTATTGTGGGATCACCCTACATCATCTGTCAATATGGTATCCCTCAATCCATTGTCACTTACTACAGAAAACATTTTAAGAATCAATACGTGTAGGAACTCTTCCAAAAATTTCATATCCAACATCAGTTTTCTACACCTTATTAGTCTCAAGGAAATGGCCAAGCTGAGGCCTCAAACAAAACCATCTTGAAGATCTTAAAGAAAACCATCAACGATGTTGGATGTGACTATTATGTTCAACTGAACCTTACTTTGTGGGCCTATCGTACAAGCATATGAACACCCACATGAGCCATACCATATGCACTTATCTATGGATCTGAAGTAGTATTTCCTATCGAGGTTAAGATACCATCACACTGGTTGTCCTTGAAAGGTCTCATTTCAGATGAAGATTACCGTGTGGCTAGACTATAGGAGCTAGAATTATTGAATGAATGTCATCAGTTGGTAGTGGATCACCTAAAATCATACCAACAAAGGATGTCCAGAAGCTATAGACACAAATTCAACCCTAGGACATTTTAAGTAGGTGATCTAGTATTGAAAAAAATCCCTGAAATCAGCAAGATCGAGAAAAGAAAGGAAAATTTGAGCCAAATTGGTTGGGTCCTTTTGTTGTTGTTTTAGTCTTTGGATCGGGGGCATATTATCCATCTACACTAGAGGGGGGTCTATTTGAAGAACCTATGAACAACCTTCATATGAAGAAGTTCTATACATAATGCATCCAGTGCATGTTTAAAAGTCTTGAAAAAATCTTGAAAAGAATCCAAAAAAGCAGAAAAAGTCTTGAAAAATCCAAAAAAGTAGAAAAATTCCTAAAAAAATCCAAAAAAGTAGAAAAAGCTCTGAAAAAATCCTAAAAAGTAAAAAGTCTGAAAAAAATCCAAAATAGAGAAAAAAGTCCCAAAAAATCCTAAAATAAAAAGGTTAAAAAAAATTAAAAAAAATAGAAAAAGAGAAAAATAGAAAAAAAGAGAAAAAGAGAAAAATGGTTGCCTTGATAAAAACCTAGAAAACAAGTGTCTTGGTAAAAGAAAATAAAATCATAAAATCTATAAAAGTGCGATAAAAACAAATGGTGAAAACTTGGCAAATAGGTGTTATTTGTGATAAGTCAGTTTTTCAATCTATTCGAGCGTGTGTTGATCGTCCACTTCTACCATCACTGCACTTTCGCATCTATATATTGTAACAAGTTTCATGTCCATATTCGGTTGTTGTGGTCATGTCCCACCTTGGCTTGGTATTCATTGTATATCCATAATAAAATTTGGTTTTTTCTCATTGGGGGTAAAATATTGATCTCACTGGGGGCAAATCACCGTTGAGCTTAAATCAGTAGGCAAGCAAACATCAAACACAAACTTGGCAAGAAAAAATAGCAATCATGATAACCATCAAAAGTTGAACATCGAACACCAATCAATCAATCAAACATCCAAATCAAATCAAACTCTCACTGAAGAATTATCTTATGAATCATGGTCGGATCACTTGGTCACAAATGTTCAATTGATGCATCTTGATTGTTATCATTTCTCAGGAGTACCTCGATAATGTCACAAACTAGAGGGGCTATGATCAAGAATGATATTTTTCTTTGTCTGTCGTCTGTGAGTCAATCATTACTACTATGCAAATTGTCACGGGACATGCTCTACAAAGTATCATTGATGACATTTTGAATTTTCATAGGAACATGATTAACTCTTGTCTTTTTACACAAGTGATACTCAGGTTATCTTGGTCTAATAATACCCAGATGCTTGTGTTATCTTGCATTATCAAATCTTGACAAAAGTTGTATGGAATTTGTACTCAAGTCATCATGGTCTTATTATACCATCGATGTTTGTACCAAATTTCAACATAATATGATGCTCAATGATGATAATAATCATAATGAATTAGATAGCAACATTGCATAAATAGGCTCACATTCATTTTAGTTTTGCATTTGCATTATAGATTTTTCCAAAGCTGGTCACTCTCAACATGATGTTATTTCTCACAACAAGATTGAGTATACTTGACATAAAAAATCATTCATTGACATTTTCATTCCATATCATTAGAAAGAATTGAAATACATCCAGTATCACACATCATTCATGCATTCATTCATATATATTTGCATCATGAAAAATTTCAAAAATAAAACATTTTCAAAATATCATCATCATTCATAATCCATATATCGAAATCATAATAAATATATTCTTCCATTCATCCATAATCCATCCATATATACATTCATCATCAATAATAACATCATAGTTCATTCATGATCATAATCCATTTGTACTCATGCATGTAGGACACATATTTGCATAGGAAATACCAAAAATATAGAAAAGGGCATTACATTCCATTTGCATGATAACATTCATTACACATAAGAGCATAATCAACATCACATAGTCACATAACATAAAATCATACATGCATTTATCATCCATCCATACATAAGCATCATTTATGATCATAATTCATTTTCATAATCATTCATATACTTAGGTCATTCATTTTCCTCATGAAAAATCCAAAAAGAAAGCATTATAATAAATCATACATTTCCATTCCATAATAAGGCCATTTATGCATTCATACATCCATAAATTGATATATACATGTGAAAAATTGCAAAAATACAATGCATATCATATCATTTGCATATCCATCTCATTCATTATCATAAATACATCATTCATAGTCATCATCATCATCATCTCATAAATGCATCCATACATGGCATAATCATATAGAACATAAATTAAATATATCCATCCATAATAAAAGCATCAACATATAGATCACTAAAACGATGCTAGCTGCATACCATATAAACTCAAAATAATAACATGTCAAGTATATAATGATATCAAATGAATTGATAAATAGTACATAAAAAATGTGGAAAAAAATCCAAGTCTCTGAATCAAAGTGCAAATCAAATGTGGCCATGTGATCATGTAGTGCTGCTTGTAGAGATCACAAGCCTCTTCCCAACACCATATATCCTTGATGGTCCTGCTTCTGTGGGAGGTCCACCTGGTGGTCCCCTTGGAAGTGGTTGCATCATGCCTCTGCTGGTGGTACAAGACTGGGAGGGACCGGATTTGGATCAGGCATAACTAACCCTCTACTCTACTAGTACTACATCATAGTACCTACCCCTATAGTACTTCACCTCCTTGGAAGACTCTCTGAGCTCTCTGATGAGGTCACTTGTACCAATCCCCTAGGTAGACATTTGTATCCTATCCGCCATTGCCACAACCTACTCTCCCTTCCTCCTAGTGACATCTCTCTCAATAGTAAGGGTGGCCACCTGGGCCTGCAACTGCACTATCTACCCTTGTAGCTATAACTATGTTGGAACCTAGGCCTGTATCTGGGCCTGTGCTTGGGAAAGCTATTCCTATAATGTTTGTATCTGGCCCTGGAGTGTCTATACCTTACCCTATAACCCAGCTATATGTGTCTGCTATCTCTAGGAGGGCATCTAAACTATTAGTGACTATTGTGTGTCGACTGTTGACCTCCTCTTCTTGGGGGTGACCCCAAAATCCATAGCATCTCTCTGTCTGTCACCCCCATCTCCTCCATCTCCACCACCATCTCCTCCTCCATCTATGCCTCCTCCATATCCTCCATCTCCTCCATCCCCTCCATCTCCCCTATCACCTTCGCCTCCTCCATCACCCCCATCATCTCCCCCATCTCCTCCACCTCCTCTACTCTGAACTATCAACCCTACCCTCCTCCCAACCTCCAAAATTGCATCGGCTCATCTAGACTACATATATATGGAAAGGGGTGTGTATGAAAATTCTCTCCATAATTAGCTATCATCTATGCATCCACTATCTCAAGATGGTACTGCCAAAAAATCAGTTGTAAGTCGTAGTACTCTACACAGGTTGCATCATAGTCAAGAGTTGGCCCCACTCTGGAATATCCTATTTATGTCTAGAATAATGAGCCACTCCCTTTGGCATCCCCTGGATATAGACATACAACTTGTAAACTCTACCAAGAGAAAACCTCTCAATAATGTATGGCATCCTTCCAATTAGATACCATCTGTAAAATGCATAGGGCAACTCAGAATCATCCTCTGGCCATGCCTCATAATCAAGATATGGCTTCCATATCATTGTTCCCAAACCATCCAGGACTCGCCTCCAATACTCCAACTTGCCCAGCTTATCTTGGACAAGTGGCCCTATGTATCCAAAAGCATATGACCATCCTACTGGTTGAGCCCCGCCTCCCACTGGTCGTGTAATAGCTATGTGCTCCCAGGCCTAGAGTTGTAAGAGTGTACATCCTACCGCTAGATTGCTCACCCAAAGATAAAATACCTAGTGCAAGTCATGATAAATATTTTCCAACTTGCATGAACCCCAAGTGTATCTCGTACCGTGGGTGATTATGCTATTCAAAATCCATCCTAGCCCACTGAAAATCCCTTTGACCTATGGTCAAGGTAGAGAAATCCTCCAATAAAACCTGCTAATATTCATGGAAAAGGCCACCTGGATCTAATCAACTCCCACCATGGAATCTCATAACCAATGAATTGATCATCATAAAAAACATAGAAAATAGCATTTGTCCCCCCTGCTCCTCATGATCATATACCACTAACTCTCCCACAATCGGTATCCTCAAAATACAATAAACATCCTCAGGGTTAACTTTCATCTCTCTAGTCGATAGATGGAAGGTGTTGTGGTCACTATGCCACCGCTCTGCAAGTGTCATCAATAGCCCCCGGTTAATCCAGTACTGAGGCATATCAATCAAGGAATTCAAACCACACTGATCAATGATGGCAAGGTCTTCCTAAGTCAGATGTGGGATCATGTCCCATGTCTAAGGAAAGTTCTCAAGAACCTATAAGTTCCCTAAGCCACTCTCCTAGAATAAAATTAAAGCATCAAGTCAGCACATCAATTAAATCGACCTATCAATCAATATATCATTTAATCAAATCAACTAATCAAATCAACTCACATGAGATTTTGATCAAATCTTGAAGAGCACCTATACTATCAATTGACTCTCATTTGTCATGAGATTGATCAACATCAATCAACTATCATTGTTCCTCGCCTATCATGATGGCGATCATCAATCAATCAATCTATCCTATCTATCCTATCATCATTCCTCGCCTATCATGAAGATGATCATCAACCTATCAATCGGCATCATCCTATCATCACCTGACATGATCATCAATCATTAAAATCTAGGAGGAATCTATCAAAATCATCAATATTGGTGGAATGCACTAAATCAAATTTTCTATGCGCCAATCTACTGGATGTGCTAGAAAATATTCTGGATGTGTCAAAACAATGTCCTAATGTGCCATTTCATGGATACACTTGAAAACGGACTGGATGCACCGAAATAGGGTTTTGATGTGCCATTTCTTAGATGCACTACTTGACCTACCTTATGCGCTACATTATCCTATTGATGTGCTAAAAAAACCTATGTGCTAATCTAACACCCTAATGCATTGAAGTGGGCTCCAAATGCGCTAACCTAATTTTGGGTCCTAACCTAACCCTATGCGCTAATACAGGTTCCCTATGCACTGAAGCAGGTTCTGGATGCACTAAAACTCTAACCTAATATGCTAAAATGTGTGAAAATAATGAATTTTTAAATGAAATTTAAGTGGGAAAAATTTTAATTCAAATTTGAAAAAGAGGTTCTTGGGGTACATATCAGAGGTCTTTAGGCGGCTGGATGCTGGTGGTGGAGAACTTTCTCGAATCTGTGAGTGTGGCATGAAATCCTATCCATCTTTGCTCTTCAGGCTCTTAGTTTTTAAAATGCACATTTTACAAATGAGCTATCTTTTAACCCTTTTGACCTTTTAAGGATTAATTAAGGGGTAATTATTGTGGCGTTTATTTAATTTTTCAAAATGGGCCTTCTAATCAGTTAATCAACAATGTGGCCAAACTCTAATCATTATCGAGAGATAAATTAGGTCATTCTCATCCAACCTGACGATCATCAACATATCATCGAAAAATCATTAAAATCATCAAAAATTTTAAAAATCATCAAAAATTCAAAAAACCCTTGATTCATCTCCTCAAGGGGCATCCTTTCATCATCACTGCAAAATCAAAGTCTGGGGCAGGTCAAAATTTTATTATTACAGTCAAAAAATTATTCTTTGAAGCAATGCGTTTGTGCACATCAATTCAAAGAGGGGCAAAATGTATGCACTTAAAAATGGTCTGAGCACGAATTAATTAAATACTTGTTATTTAATTAATAAAAATCTTAATTCCTCTACTTATAAATAAATTGCAAAATTAATTTATATAGTTCACTTCTAAATATTCTTCTTATCGAAAATCACTTCCTCTTAAATTAATTAAATGATCAAATCAACAAAATTGTCATTTACTTAATTTTCCCTCTTCCAATTTAAATTTAAATTTTTAAATTCAAATTGGCCTCCAAATCGTTTTCCTCTTAAATTGGTTAAATGCACAAATTAACTAATTTTTCATTATGCTAATTTCTCATCTTCATTTAAAATTGAATTTTAATTCAATTAGGCACATTTCTACATATTCTTCTAACTACCTTCCACCTCACCTGCCACCTCACCATGTGTCACATGAAATTGAATTTTATAAATTATAAAATGTGGATTTTCCATCAACAAACTTGTAACCAATTTGAAACCTCCAAGGCTTCTTCTTTCCCCTAATTCCCTTCAACACTTGGAAAATTGTTTTATTGCAGGGAACCACCTCCATGATTCTCTCTAACCTCTTTGTGCTCAACTGTTGATGCCACAAGATCATAATCTCAACCGTTCATCACTGCCACATCATTCCCAGCTTGGGGAATTCTAGAAATAGAACTCATTTCTACAACTTTTGAATAGGTAGAATTTGACAAGTTTATGTTGCAGAAATATCATTGTAGTTTGAAAGCATTTGAAGAGCATTGCAGTTTGCAATTTGCATTTTTAGTTTGTTTTAGCATTATCATGAAATTTTTATTCTAGCATTTAGTTTCTAGCATCTTTTATAAAAAAATTACAATTATATTTGCATCATTAGTTTTAGTATCATTTCAACAACAATCTCTCATCATAGATCATTCATCAATTTATTTTCAAAAACACAAAAATATAAGCATGTAGGAATTATAGTTTGCATTGCAAAGTAGTTGCTCATTTCTTAGGTTGCCATTCTACATATTCATGTGCACCAAATAATTCTAAGAGAATGAGTTGAAGAATCACCAGGAATAGAGGAAAATGGGATGAATTCGAATGCATGGTTGTAATAGTTTGTTTTATTACTTTTCCTTCATTATATGTAATACATTTCATTGCTTGTGTGTTGTTTAGTTATGATTATTACTCTTACTGATGCATTTTAATAACACTACAATACCAATTTTTTGTATCTATAATGGGAAGAGGAACCATTTGGAACACATAAGGGAATTTTCCACAACATTCATGGACATCTCGTATGACCCTACATACCTTATGAGATATTTATAGTTGAAAAGTTTGTGGAACACTTTTCCTTCAACATTGACAATGAAATCATGATAGCCACCTTGTGTCACACCACGTAAGAAGACAAAGAAAACTTCACCACCTTCTTACAGAGATGGAGGAGTTTAGCTATTCGATGTCCTATTGAGATACGAGAAAAACAAAAAGTCACAATATTCCTTGAAAATATTCATCCAAAATTGAGAAGTGACTTACGAGTACATTGTTGTACCTATTTTTTGGACTTGGTGCAAAAAAGGAATTATACTTGAGAAAGCCCTCATTGACAAAGGATAATTTAAGATGTTGGGTAGGAATCCAGTTGTTCAACATCAAAATGCCCCCAGCGATCGAAACAAATTTTGGTCTAGGAATAAAAATGTAACAAATTATGGTACTGTTGATGCTAAGACCCTACACACAGGATTGGTAATTACTTTTAGAGGTAATAACCTACCTTAGGACATACCTAATAGTGCTAATCAAACTGCCAACTTTGTCCAAAATTCACAACAACACCAACCATAGAGGAGATTTCCAAAACATGAGTTTAACCCCTCAAAGAAACCAATCGAGAAAATTTTCAAAGAACTGATAAAACATAAACTCATACAACCTCTAGAGCCAAAATAGTATGATCTTGAATAGTTTAAACCCTCATGGTGGGATGATAATTCTTTTTTTTATTACCATAAAACTAAGGAACATAGCCTACAACAATGTCGACAACTGAAAAACATCATACAAGATTTTATTGAAGACAAAACCATAGAAGTCAATGAAAAAAAACATACCAAACATAATGACCACAAGGTATTCATAGATCCATTACATGACCATGGGAAAGGAAAGGAAAAAACATCATAAATTATGCTTACACTAAGTATGACTATAACCAAGGTACAATCATCAATCATATCTGAGCTACAGACAATAATATCCACACAATTACCATAAACAAGGGTCTTGAATGTGTTGTCAATACACGTAGAACTAAGATAACCGTTACATGTCCTTTATTAGAGCCACAACCATAGTCTTTCAAGTCTAAATATAATTTACTTGACTAGTTGGGGAAGACCCCAACACAAATATCCATCTTGGAACTGTTGACCCTATCAATATATCATCGAGCCATTCTAGATAAAGCCTTGCAAAGAACAACTATCCCCACCAACTTAGATTTCAATAATTTTGAAGAGATGGTAGGGTACTTAACTAATTCTCACCATGCTACGTTCTCTCAGCAGGATTATTCAATTAGAAGACCAACCATAATGACCCATTACACCTTGAAGTTCTTGTCCATTAAACCAAAGTCAAACGAGTCTTGGTAGATGGAGGAGGAGGGTTAAATCTTTGCACCTTGAAATTTTTTAAGGCATTAGGTTTCTCAAAAGAATGTGTGGACACCACTAATATTATAGTCATTAAGGCATATGATGATGAGGAAAGATCATCTAAAGGAGTTGTAATACTCCCTATCAGGATTGACCCTATGGTTATGGACACTAGTTTTGAAGTCTTGGATCTCGTCCTCCCCTATAATCTGTTACTGGGTAGACCTTGGATACATGCTATGAAATCCATACCTTCCATTTACCATCATTGTCTTAAATTCTCTTACAATGGCACCAAGATCACAATCGATGGTGATCTAGATCCTTTCCAATATTGCACAAGCCTATGTGATATACCACAATGATAGGTGCCTGTAAATCAAGAGGCTTAATCCTCTAGTTTATCCATGTATGTTGATCAATTCATAGGCAACCCCAACACCATAATCCACTCCTAAGGCCAAGATCCAAGATAAGGGTTGTGGAGAATATCACATGAAAGAATCCTATTATGTCAGCTAGTTGGTTCCTCCTAAGTCATATGGTTTATTCACAACAAATAGGAGATAGTCCATTGTCACAATACATGTCCCTCCTGCAATGACTTTCAAAAAATGGGGAGAGTTAAGTAAAGAATCTATGGATCAAGAAGATGTCACCTCCTGGTTATATAATGAAGACAATGAAAACCCTCCACTGTCTATTAAAATATCTAAAGATTAATATGGAAAAGGCCTCATGATAATGCTAAGGAAAGGATATGATGGACATAGTGGGTTAGGACTACATCAAAATGGAAGGACTGAACCAATCATTGTTTCACAATGACCAAAAGGCCTAGGGCTAGAGTTTCAACTAATTAGGATTGGTGTTCCTAGTACCTTGACACCATCACAAGAGGAAGTAAGTGCTTTTGAAGACATTGAGATATCCCATGAACCATATGAACCGTTCTACTATGATTCCCCTAACTCAAATGAATATGAATGGGATTCGCTTTCCTCCACAAGCATAATGGACCTAGATAAGTTATTTGGAGAACTTGACCAAATGCTAAATACCTCACCAAAATCAGTCGATTCTTATCCTCAAAAGACCTTGACAAAATAAGAGTGGCTCGAGCTTTACTATTGGGAAACCCTTGATCCTATCTCTTGGGTACCTAACAAACCGACTTCTGATGACCTATCCCTAACATTGGTCTCACCTAAGAGTCAACGTGTCCCGAATTAAAAAAAAAAGGTTAGTCCAAAACTTCTATGACATGTCAGCCTCCACATTTGATAACTCTGATGATGGCATTCCCCTCATATACCCCTATCTTATTGATTTGGATCAACAAGGCACCCCCATCTTAGACATGTTTGAGAATGAAAAAGCAATAACTGATTTCATGGGACTATGAGAAGGCATACCTAGAGGTGATCATAAGGCTAGATTTACCATAGACTTGGATAACATGGCATATTTTGGGGAGTTTTTTCACACCTCTAGTCGCAAAAGTGAAAACAAAAACAAAAAACAAGGAAAATGACAAGTCCCTAGGTGAAAACCAAAAGGCACCTTTGGATAATGAAACGGTAAAAGTAAAGGATGCATCCAAGGGAAGAAACCTCACTGAGGCACCCAAGGATGGAGGTTTGAACATTCTCCCAGTTGCTAAGGAAAATTTACCAATGTTAGTGGAAGAATCTATCGAGATCAACATAAACACTGAAGATAATCCTCAGGTAATTTACTTTGCAACATCTTTGATAGAGATAGAGCAACCAAAATTATGTGACTTCTTTACAAAAACACAGATAAAATTTGCATGGTCATATGCTGACATGCCTAGGCTAGATCCTAAACTTATATTGTATCATCTACTATTACAACTAGGTGTTAAGCTCGTCAAACAAAAGTTAAGGAAAATGCATCCATAAATTACATTAATACTCAAAGCAGAACTTAAGAAACTATTGGATGTTGGATTTATCAGATCAATAGACTATGCAAAATGGATTTCTAATCTTTTTCTAGTAACCAAACCATCTAGGGGCATTTGCATTTGTATAGACTTCAGAGATATCCATAAGGACTTTCCTAACAATGACTCCCCTTTACCAAACATTGACATGCTAGTGGAATTTACAACAAGATATGAGATGATATACCTCATGGACGGTTTCTCTAAATATAATCAAATCAAGATCACACCAGAGGACCAACACAAGACAAATTTTACATGTCCATGGTGAACATACTATTGGAATTTCATGCCTTTTGGGCTCAAAATTTTTGGAGCTACATATCAACATGCTATGATGACTATATTCCATGACCTTGTACATACTCTCATAGAAGACTATGTGGATGATCTGATAGCCAAATCATTGACAAGAGTTGATCACTTGCAAGTCTTAGATAAAATATTTCAAAGACTAGAAGCATACAAAGTAAGGTTAAATCCAAAAAAATGTGTCTTTAGCATTCAATCAAGAAAGCTTCTAGGATACATCATTTCTAGATGAGGCATTGAAGTAGACCCGTCAAAAGTAAGGGCTATAATGGACATGCCTCACCTAGCCAACATTAGTTAGCTAAGAAAAATACAAGGGAGACTAAAATCTATCAGACACTTCATAGTATAGTTATCAGACAAGATACATCTAGTTCAACACTTACTCAAAAAGGGGGTACCATTTGTATGGATAGAAAAATTCCAAGAAGCTTTTCAAAAGATCAAGGATTACTTTCTTACACCACCTGTGTTAATTCCACCTACAGATACTCGACCTTTGGTACTCTATATTTCGGAAAATCAATCAGCACTAGGAGCCTTGCACAAAATGATGATGAAGGTCATGAAAAAGGAGTGTACTATATCAATCGCACTTTGGTGGGATATGAGCTAAACTTAAAATCACATAGAGCATTCTTATCTTGCAGTAGTTTTTTCTACTCAAAAACTTAGGAACTACATGATAAATCATCAAACCATGTTAGTCGCCAAGATAGGTCCTTTGAAATATCTCCTAAGTAAATCAACACTAATAGGCCAATTGGCTAAATGGTTAATGATACTTAGTGAATATGACATCCAATATGTGGAAGGAAAATCTATAAAAAGGCAAGTTATTGAGGATCAGTTGACAAATGCAACAATTAAGGCTGAGCATCCTCTAGTTGTGGATTTTCTTGATGATTTTATCTTCACCATTGACAAAAGAACCACATGGATGTTATACTTTGATGGGTCACATACTAATCATGGTTCAGGAGTAGGTCTATTATTTGTTACACCACAAGGTGATACTATTCCTAAGTCATTCAAAATTTCTTTTCCTTGCACAAACAACATAGAAGAATATGAGGCCCTTGTAATAGGACTAAAAATGGCAATCCAATGTAAGATTAAGCATTTACTATTTTATGGAGACTCTCAGCTAGCAGTCTAACAAGTCAATGACGAATATGAAACTAAAGATGAGAAACTTGCCCCATACAAGTGCATGGTATACAGTTTTAAGCAATATTTTGACAACATCGACTTTCAACAAATATGTTGCATTCAAAATAGGGTAGAAGATGCTATGGAAACCATTGGTTCATTATTGGATATACCTAGCAACATGCCTAAATTCAAGTTTTTGGTCAAATAGCTTTTGGTCCCTACCTATGATGTCCCAGATTATGCAATGGTGTGTGAGCTTGTTGGTCCCACTTCCCCATGTTACAAGGACATATATGACCATCTTCATGCCCAAATCCTACCCTTAGACTTATCAAACAACCAACATAGGACATTTATTTGTAAGTCTTCCAGATATACCATCATTGGAGATACCCTTTATAGATGTTCTTTAAACAATACCTTGTTGAGATGTCTCGATGCTAAAGAAGCACAAGCAACCTTATGTGTGGTACACAAGGGTATATGTGGATCCCATTATAGTTTTCCTACCTTAGCTAAGAAGATTATGAGATTGGGCTATTATTGTCCTACCATGGAAAAGGACTCATATGTCTTTATCAAGAAATGTAGATAGTGCCAAGTACACAAAGACTTGATACACACACCAACACAAGATCTCCAACCGATAACTTCACCATGGCCCTTTTTCCAATGGGTACTTGAACTCATAGGTAAGACACACCCTCCATATTCCATTGGCCATAAGTTAATCATAACCGCAACTGATTACTTCACCAAGTGGATCGAGGCTATTCCTATGACCTACGTTACCGACACACAAATTTCCAAGTTTAGACTAAATTACATCATTTTTTAGTATGGTGTTCCTCAATCCATCATCACAGATAATGGCTACCCATTTAAAAACCAATAATTCTACCATCTCTATGATGAATTCCATATCCAACACCACTTCTCGACTCCTTATTATCCACAAGGTAACAACCAAGTTGAGGTGTCTAACAAAACAATCATTAGAAACCTCAAAAATACTATCAATGACACTGGTTGTGACTAGAATTTACATCTTAATCCTACCTTATGGGCTTACCAAACACGCATCCATACTCCCACCGATGCCACTCCATACTCCTTGGTATTCGATTTTGAATCTATCTTACCTATTGAGGTCAAAATTCCTTCCCTATGGGTATCTTTGAAAGTTCATATTTGTGATGAAGAGTATTGTGTGTCAAGACTACATGAGTTAGAATTCCTAGATGAACGATGAAAAAAGGCATTAGATCATCTTCAAGCATCTCAAAATCATCTTCGTCACAATTATAACAAGAAAATTTTGAATCAACACTTTGACATTGTGACTTGGTCTTAATGGAGAACCTAAAGAATCAAGCATAAAGAGAAAAACCGGGCAAGTTTGAACCAAACTGGTTAGGGCCTTACATTGTTACAGAATATTTTGGATTAGGATCATATCAACTCTCTACCCCTAAAGGATAACCAATTTTATCACCAATCAACAACCTTCATCTAAAGAGGTTTTATGCATAGCTTCTGAAAGCCTTGTCTTATTCATAAAAGTACAAAAAAAAAGTAAACAAAAAAAATGTCACCTTGATGAAAACATGGCAAATAGGCATCTTTATAACACTAAAAAATTTAAAAATTAATAAAATAGTAAAGAGAAATAATTTGTCCAATAGTGAAAACCACTTTGGTGGTGCTTTGGATAAGTTTTGTGGTGAAAAACTATCGAACAGTTGCCATGTGTAGTCGACTTCGCTCCTTCATCTACCATTATTTCAATATGATTTTCTACCATTACCCATAATAAATGGTTGTCCTTTTCATAATTTGAATGATTGACATCAAGTCCACTCCACATCCCCACTCCATCCTATTGGTCTTATACTCGACTGGGGAAAATACTGGACCTACGTCATTTGGACCTTGCACTTGTTGATCCAATGTCATAAAAATGTCCTAAAAAAATGCAAAAAAAGTCATAAAAATGTCTTGAAAAAGATCCAAAAACATCATAAAATGTCCTAAAAAAAAATCCAAAAACATCATAAAACTCTGAAATGACAAAAAAAATCAAAACATGTCAAAAATCCCTAAAAACAAAGTCAGAGTCAGTTGTTTCAGTCAATCATAGACATAGTCAAACTGCATTGCCTCTGTGACTGGACGTAGGCAAGGCCATCACTTGATGCACCCCCGAGGCATTAGGTTTGTCACGTATCACACACATAAAAAAATCATGACTCATTCTTTGTACATCAAAGTCATTGGTCGTGTCGAACTATGAGATCTCTCTGTGTATAACGTAGGCAAGGCCATCAATTGATGAGCCCCTGAGGCAGCACTAGGTTAGTCCAGTAGGGTTTATCACATTCACAAACGCACATGTCAAATATCATCAACAACAAAAACTCTTTTTTAGTTAGTTATGTTAGTCAAAGTCTAGTCAAACTATGAGGTATTTGTGTGTATAATGTAGGCAAGGCCATCCATCAATGAACCCCTGAGGCCACACTAGGAAAATCCTTTAGGGTGCATCAGTTCTGGTTAACATAAGTCATAAACTATCATCACACACAAACAATGGTCACATCATCAAGACAAGTCGCACATCAAAAAGACAAACAAACTAACAATGTCATCGAGTCAAATCAAACAAATTGCCAAAACAATCAAATTATGTCTTATACAAGATATATCCTTGACAACAGACATTATCATTTAACAATCATCATAGCCTTATGCAATTTTTCACATCAATAACATCAAACTCAATTTCTTATATAGTACATGTCTTTCTGCAACTAGGCTTTATCATGCCTTACATAGATAGTCGCAAAATCAAAACCAAACTCAATGTCTTATATGGTATGTGTCATCCCTGAATTCAGGCTTTATCAAACAATCATCTTATTAAACAAACAACAAATCATATTTTGGAAAATATTTTATTGAATTTTTTACTTTATGGCTTATTTCATCTTATATTTTCATTTGGCTTTGTCTTCAAGTCCTATTACTAGCTTTCTCAAGGATGTCTCGGGACTCTTTTTCTTTGACTATTGTTTGTCGACTATCTATTTAATTAGTTTTCAAGCCAAGTTACTTGCTTCCTCAAGGATGTCCCATGAAAGATTTAGAGGAGAAATAATGTATCCTGACTATGTATTTTTATTTTATTATTGTTTGTGGTTTGTCTTGACAAAAATACTGGGGAAAATTTTTCCCTTAGTATGAGTCTCAACTCTCCTTGTCTACAACTATCTATTTTAGCAAGTGGATGGCTTTGTACACCTCGGTCTATCTTATATCATGGTGTTTACTATCCATTTGTGTTATGTCCCACCCTATGATGATTTAATGCAAGGCTTAGTTTGTATTTGGAAAATATTAAAGATTGTACATTTTCTAATAACCATTTGTATATACTAACATTGTGAATAACCCCCACTAACATTTCTTCTATCCTACATAATGACGAAGTCCTGTGACACAAAAAAATTAGGTAGTCTGAGGGGGCGATTGTCGATGAGGTACTCATTGTGTAGAAGGAGGTATGCCATATGGTCCTATCCTAGGTGGAACCACCACATCATCAATACTCTATGAACGGCTATGGGACCTACTCCGAGAACTGCCACTATGTCCCTATGAATAGCGAGGAGCTCATCTCTCAGGAGGAACCTCTACCTCATATAAATATCTATAATATCTCTCCCTCTCTTTAGCTCTGACTAACTCTCAAGCAAATGGTACAGTTGGTCTAGTGCATAAAGCCCTTAACTTAATAAGCCTTCCCTCTGTCTCCTCCCTCCTAGCCATTGCCTAATCTCTCTCTAGGTAGGCATTGTCTCTCTCCATCTGCATGGCATCACGCTCTGCAATAACTACCCTCACCCTCTCCTCTAATGCCTCTACTCAAGCCTACAACTTTGCTACAATGGGATCCCTAGGAGCCTCCTTGCCACCAAAATCTAACATCGGTACATCCAATCCCTCACCCTCCTCCTCACAGATGGGTGACAACCTATGTCCTTGACCACCTCTCCCACATCCACCTCTACCATCATCACATCCACCTCTGCCACCTCTACCACCTCTATCCCCAGCCCTACCACCATGTTGACCCCCAAGTCTTGTTCCCTACCTCTCAAGAGTTTAGCTAACTGATCTGGATTTGTGTATGGAATAGGCATGTGCATGGCCCACCAGACATCATATGCTACCATTTTACTCAGATCTTCCACACCACCACTCCAACCCAACGACATAGGTTGTAAAGCTTGAATATATGCCTCTATTGTCACCATTGGAATCATAGGCCCCCATAATGGAACCTCTCTTGATGATCGAGAAAACTTAGCTCACCCCCTAGGGTCATCCTGAACCTCCCCAAACTACATCAATACCCAATCTGGAAAATGTCTCTCAATGATATGAACACTAGATACAATCCTACCAATCAAATATTGTTTCTATCTAAAAAATGGAAAATGTTTGTCCTCATCCCTCCATCGAGCACAATCAATATAGGCTCTCCAAATGAACTAAAAAAGTGTATCTAGGGCATGTCTCCAATAACTAGTGTCACCAACATGACTCTAGTAATGGTCCCCACATAACAGAAAACATACGGGGATCTGGCATCTAGATCTGATGTCACTAGGGGACATTGAACAACAATGTGTTCCCATGCCCAAATCATAAGCAAGGTAGTACCACAGCTCATCGACTGTGCATCTCTATAAGCAATGTCATGTAAATGAAAATATAATTCACGACAAGTAAGCATGGTCCCCATGCATATACTACCTGACGCTCTAACATCCCAACTAGCATCTTCCCCCACCCAATAGGAAAACCATGACCTCAGCAGTCAGGAAGGACAATCTCGACAATCAATGTACATAACATACAATCAATCCTCTTGTATCTCTCTACGGATACATGTCATCTAATCTCATAGTGCTCGATACCGAGCTGTCTAATGTCATCATAAACATAAAACTCGGTGATCTCACTGTATCCTCTTTGGGTATCATATAATACTCTCTCACCCCTAATAGGCAATCTCAAAATCCTATAAACATCCTCTAGGGTAACTGTTGCCTCTCCAGTAGGTAGATGAAAAGAGGAAGTCTCAAAATTCCATTGCTCACAAAGAGAAATTAACATACCTTTCTTCACCCAAATAGTGGGCATAGTAAAAACAAGGTGCAACCATAGACTCCATATCAATCGTGTCTCAGCACTCACCAACTAGTCTTGGAGCTCAAATTTCACCGGCCTTGAATCCCGAGTGTATATAGGATCCAATGCAGTTTGCAAATGCATCAAAATGCCTTATGTCAAAAATACAAAACATTCATTTTTACATCATAAAATTTCAAAAAAATTGATAAGAAAATGCATCATTTCAATATCAAATGTGGTACAAAATATCACATGCATCATTCTAATTTGCACATGTGTTGCAAAAACTCAAATGCATCGTTTAAACATGCATATGCGTTGTTTTACAACAAATGTGTCACACAACCAATCATGCCTAACTAGCATGCATATGCATCATTTCTTACAAATGCAGTACATAAATACTGACCTACCTATTAATCAAATGTGATGCCCTAATGCAAATGCATTGCACTAACCTATATGTGACACTGCCAATCACAATTGTGATGCAATCATACACATCCGATACAAAAAAATTCAAATGCATTGATTAACCTAAATGACCTAAATGGACCTAGGAATAATTGCACATATGCATCATTCCACGTGCACATGCATCGTGTATGAACACATATGCATTGATTCTAAAGTGACACATATGTAAATTAAACTTTAATTTCCTAAAAAAGCGTGAAAATGACATTTCAAAAGATGGTTTGGGGGTACATACTAGGGGTCCTACGTCAGCTAGGCATCTGAAGGTCTGGATGTGGTAACTATGATGCTCTACATACAAAACTGGAGACATCTTCGTTGTGAGCTCTGGGGAAAAATATATTGGCAAGAGACACTACTAATATCATTTGTTGTTGTCATTGATGGCAAGCCTAACTGATGATTGGATATGGACATCATCATTCGATCATACTGACAAAAAAATTGAAGAATTGTCAAGGAAGAACAAAGAATCTAGTAGTTCAGTGTTCATCAATTCGTATGAAGATTTTATGTTATCATTTTGTGTTGTGGATCCCAAAGAATGTTGTTCGGTGTATGATCTCTGCTGCTATCGATTCTTAGTGGCTCGTATCAATCTGTGTGCGAGTTTGAAGATCCAGTTCAATAATTTTTTGTTTATCAGTGCATGGAAGTTGACTTCGTGGATATAACATGTCACAGATGTTTGCGAAGTAATTATTCAATTATGTTAGTGTTAGAGCATCTTTATTTGGGTCCTAGCCAAGTTGTGTCCGACCATTGTAGATACACATTACATATTACTTATGTTTTGAGCCAACAACTATAATTATTTTTGTGTTCTCTTGATGCCGACCTATTGCAATTAAATTCTTAATTGCAGATATATAAGTGTTCAATCATATCATTTTAAAAGGAGCAAGGTGTGTTGATACAAATTGAAAATATCAAAAGAGTAGAAAAGTGATCGTGTATAGTTTCACTTGTGCATTAAGGATTTTTTGATACGAGTTTGAGTAGAGCAGAGCATAAGTGCAGAATCAGTCAAAAGGATAGAAGATCGATTATTGAGCCTAACTGGAACTGCAATCAAGCATATGTAGATGCTAATATCTCAGTTCAATCTCTCAGATGTATTTGATCTAAATATTTTGTAAGGCAGTGAGCTCTATGCAGTGTGCATGAATACAAGTGCATTCCCCATATTGTTGTGGTGTTTTGTTTATTTTCTTCATGTTTATGCATTATGTTTGAATGTTACTAATGCTTTGAAGATAAAGGTAATAAATTTATTTTTTTCACAACACCGATTCACCCTCCTCTCAATGTAGCTCATTCCCAACAATTGGTATTAGAGCTAATTCCTTGGAAGAAGTCTGACAACTTGGGGAGATCTTGGAAAGTGTTTCAATGGATTCAAGCAGCCTTCAATAATATCTTTTGGTGGCCCTAGATAATCTTGATAAGTCAAAGGATGACATTCAAAAATTACAAGAAAACCTCTTGGATGCTGAGAAATTTATTGAGTCTTTGAAAGACATAATCAATAAGTCTAGAGAGAAGAGAAAGGATTTTTGTGATCATATTAAGCCAAATGACAGTAAGAGAATTGAAGATGAACAACTCAGTCAAGCCTTGAAAGAAAAGGCAGGAGAATTTGAAAATCTTACCAAAGATAATGTTGACCTAAAGAATGAGATGTAATCTATCATGATGAGAATGACCAAGGAGGTTGAAGATAGAAAGAAGAATGAAGAGAATCTAGAACAGTCCTTGAAAGAAAAATATGAAGTATGCGGCCGTCTAGACAATGAACTGGAACAATCTAAAAACAATGAGGAAGTCCTTGAAAAGCATATTGATGATATTAGAAATGAACTTGCTATTGCAAATGAGTGCAAGGAGAAGCTCAAAGTTAGCTTGGCCAAGCTTGATGAACTAATTAAAAATTAGAGGAGTGATGGTGACAAAAGAGGTCTTAGATAGGAGGAAGGAGAAAGTTCAAAATCTAGAAAATGGAATTATGGACAAGGAAGATTCAGGCAAGAAAATCAAATGAACAAATATGGAAGGTATCCGATAAGGCAACCTAATGCACATATATTTAATGGATATTAATTTAGTTGCAATAAATTTGGACACATGGCTACTCAGTGTAGAAGTAGAATGAAATCAAGTGGCTCATCATTCTCATGTTAGTGCTTTAATTGTCATAAGTTTGGTCATAAGTCAAATGAATGCATAAATGTGATGAACAAATTTTAGCAAAATATCAGATGTTATACATGCAATAGATTTGGCTATATTTCTAACCAGTGGAGATCAAGAGAAAATTAGTGGAACAATTGGTTTGGATAGAGAAATGTTGTGTTCCACAACTGCAACAAATTCAATCACATTGCTACATTTTGTTGGAATAGAAAAGGTCATGTAAATCAAAAGAAAAACATGCAGAAGGATATCAAGGGAAAAGAAAAAGTCATTATAGATGTGATTAGGCAGAAAATGCAGAAGAAATGAATGAAGAAAAATCCCTCTAGTGAAAAAAATGTGCCAACACTAGAATCTACTTTTGGTAATTCCTCCAGGAATTAGTCTCAAGCCTTTAGCCTAGAGGGATTTGTCAAGAAAATATTTTAACCCCCTAACCGGTAAGTAACACCAGATGTGGATATGTACAAAAAGTATATAGATGCTCTACAGATGTTGTTGAACTCACTAGAGAAAGTAGTATGCAGTATTGAAGGTCAACAAAAGATTTATCCTCCATAGTGTGTGAAAATAGGGTATACAGATGAGTTAGGGTAAAAAGAATTTATTTTGACAAAAGGGGTTAGGTATGAAAGTGATAAAAAGTTATTTCTATCTTTCATTTGTCACTTTGCATTTTGATGAAAAGAAGTTGGAGAGATTTGAGGCAAACTTTGGTGAATTGAAGCGAGATTCAAGTGTGAAGGTGATTCGCTAATCATATTCTGATCCGATGAAAAGGTATTTATTAGTAAAACCTTGCAAATTTGTGAATTGGTCAAAATTTATACTCCTTTAGTAGTTTAATTCAAGGACAAACCTCATCCCAAATTCAAGTGGCATCGCTATCAATATCTCGAGACAGACCCGTTAGGAGCATTTTCATTTGTGCCACATGGATTTTTACATATTGAAGATATTAGGGCATATATTCACATGAACATTGAAGAGTTAGGAAGCTATCAACTAATGAATTTGTATAACAATCATATAATTGGACAATAATTTTGTGTCAAGCTAGAATTCAAGACCCTAAAAGAGAAAACATTCACTAAGATTGTGAAATTTCCCATTTTTGAAGAGAATGAATGAATCTAGTACATCTTAAGTTGAGTTCATGCAAAATTTATGTGGTTAAACATACCCTTGAAGATAACAAAAGAGGCTATAAGTGTTGTTACAGGCTTAAGTTCCTCTGGTGGATCACCTATCCTAAAATTGGTGAAGAATCAAATGGTCACTAATGCAACTTGTTCTAGGTATGACAAAAGGGAAATGACAATTGATGAAATTGTTGATGTAGATGTAAAATTTTCATCTATGGTTATTAGATACAAGATTTATCATTCCAAATAAGAAAATTTTGTGCTTGGTAGAACCATTTATGTAGCCTATCAGATGGTAAAGGAAAATGCAAACTATGACCTATGTGAGTTGCTAAGAAGTTAGCTGATGGAGAATCCTGGGAAGATTAAGAAAGATAAGAAAAATTCCTTCAAGAATGGTAACTAATATTATGCTTATTTTTCTACTTCATGAACGAGGTTCCAAGATTTAGAAAGATTCATTGGCAGATAAATTGGTAGCCACTCAAATCAAAGATCTCTTTCATAGATTTGCAGACACTAAGACAAAGAATGTAGCTATCTAGGGATATTTAAAAAGGTTTTAGAATATGATGCAATCCAGAGAAAGAACTCCTACTTCTATTGTGGAGTATAAGGATACAATTTGTTTCATGGTAGATATTGATCAATGGATGATGGGATCCATTGATCCTAGAATAGTTTGGATCATGCCTATGGGGTATGAAGTTGAAGAGAACATTCTAGAAATGTATGCATCACTTATTGAGTAAACCTCTAGATCCGACATAAGAGAGGTTTAGTAACTATGTAGAAAATGACATACAGGTGCACAATGAACTCAGGAAACCTATGTTAACCAAAAGAGTTAGAAAGGAAGTAGAAATCCTTATAGAAAGTATGAGCATACCCACAAAGAAATTAAGAGAAGCAAGAAAGAAAAGAGAAGAAGCTAAAGCAGCAATAGAGGCAGAAAAAACTAAATCATCCAGTCTGGTGGCACCCTCTCTCAAAACTAGGTCAACAAGGAGTTTTTCACCCCCCATCTACTCCTACAGCAAAGACAGTGTCTATGAAGACATCCAGTAAGGATGGAAAAAGGAAGAAAGATAAAAGAAAAAGAGTCTATATAGTAGTCTCTATAGATGAAGAGAGTGAATCAGATGAAGGAGTTTAACGAAATTAAGAAACAAGGTGCTAAGGAAGTCTCAAAAGAGAAATCTTCCAGTAAAGAAGCCAAATCCAAGAAGAAAGAAAAAGTTGACAAACCAGGTATGTCAGTGGAAGAATTTGAAAAAGCTTTGGTTAAATTTGGAAATCTTAAACTAATTTGTTAATGTTATGGAACGTTTGATGAATCTGGTCAAAGAATTCTTGAGGAGGAAAAAATCAAGTATCTGAATATTTTCAATAAAGTTCTTATTGAAATAATGCCTATTCTACCTAAAAGTTTATTTAAGATTTTGGAAATGAGGAGACTAAATGCTAGAGTAGAAGAAGAGAAAATGAGAGAAAGAATACTTGCAGAATTATGTCTAGTAATGTCTATGGAAGACATGAAGGAACTCTTGAATAAAGCCAAAGAGGAATTCAAGAGCAAGACAAGAGTGAATAAGCTCATGATCGGTCTAACTAATGAAGTTATAAAATAAACTGAGAAAATCTTGAGAAAGATTTTATTAAATGATAGAATTGATGTTGTTACTAAGGAAACACATGTTGAACATGTCCCATCTAGCCGGGAAGGAGAAGCAGAAGAAGAAAAACTTGATATAGCTGAGGATACATATATTCCTCCTAATATTGACAATACATAAATGCCTATGAAGATTGAGATTCTTGAATTTGTATCTATTGAGAAGAATGAAGAAATTAAAATTCCAGAAATAAAGCAAGAACCTACAGTTGTAGAAACAATAGTTGAGAAAGTTGAGGTAAAAGAAGCTCAAATGGAAGCAACAGACATTGCAGAGATAGTGAAGAAGTTTATGATAGAACAACAGGAAAGAATTGATCTAGAATTGATTGAAGGTCCTATTGACCTATCTACCTTGTCTCCACTTTAGAAAATGAAGGTAGCATTATTCTCCCAGGTGAAGGCTAGATAAGAATTACTGAGGTCCCACATTGAAGATAGTGAATTTTTAAACCTTACATCTGGAGTTTTGGAGAAGATAATTCTTACACATGTCAAAGATCCATCTTGTTCTTTCTCTAGTGAACTGAAGAATCTTATCAACTCTGTAAGTATTCATTTTGAGTTACTTGAGAAATTAGCTATGATTAAAGTGTAGAAAGAATTTGATGTCAAAAGGTTTAGTGGGTTTAAAGAAATGATTGCTAAAGATAAAATCTTTTTAGCCACATGTGTGAAGAATGTACAAAATTCTCTATCTAAGGTGGAAATATTTACAAGTCCTGTATGTCTTTGATAAAATTTACTGAGACCAATGAAAAAAAGATTAGGGATCTAGAAAAATAGTTAAGTACTATTTCTAAAACTTTTGATCCTTTAGCCGGTGGTGTTGCAAAGAAAGAAGGTCGGGTAATATCTCTACTTTTTAAAATAAGGAATTTGAAGCATGAAAATGATAGATTTGTGGAGAAATCATGTGAACTAAGAGGCATAATTGGTCCAAAGACTGAGATAATGTCAAGTGCACTAAAGGAAGGTGAAGACTCTATGGCAGTTAGTGATCCAGTGAACTTGGAGTCTACATAGACACAATCCTACCTAGCATGTGGTCACATAACTATTTTAGAGAGTCTCAAAAGGGTTTAGGACACAAAGTTGATCCAGTTGAAGAAAGATTTTGCAGATATTTTTCAATTTGTGTAAGTTAAGGAAGCATCCTTATATATATATGCAGTTTTCCTATAAAAAATTTGTCTAATATTTTTGGTATACAGATTCCTTCCTTTGACATTGATGTCAAAGGGGGAGAGTAGTAGAGTGAAAAATGTATAATCATCTTAGGGGGAGAATTGTATTTTTGGAATTTTTGAGATGGCAGTGCAATTCATCTTGGTACTGATTTGACACTTAGTCATTTTTCACTAAGTGTTTCCATCAATGCCAAAGGGGGAGATTGTTGGCAAGAGACACTACTAATATCATTTGGTGTTGTTATTGATGGAAACCCTAACTGATGATTAGATACATACATCATCATTTGATCATACCGACATATAGATTGAAGAATAGTCAAGGAAGAACAAAGCATCTAGTAGTTCAATGTTCATTGATCTATATGAAGATTTTCTATTATCATTTTGTGTTGTGCATCCCAGAGAGTTTTTTTTGGTGTATGATCTCTACTAATATCGATTCTTAAAGGCTCGTATTGATCCGTGTGTGAGTTTGAAGATCCGGTTGAGTAATTTTCTATTTATCTGTGCATGGAAGCCGACTCCATGGATATAAAATTTCACAGATTTTTGGGAAGTAATTATTCAAGTATGTTAGTGTTCGAGCATCTTTATTTGGGTCCTAGCCAAGTTGTGGCTGACCGTTGTAGATAAGCATTACATATTACTCATGTTTTGAGCCAACAATTGTAATTATTTTGGTGTTCTCTTGATGTCGACCTATTGTGATTAAATTCTTCATTGCGGATATATATAAGTGTTCAATCATATCATTTTAAAAGGAGAAAGAAGGTGTGTTGATGCAAATTGTGAATATCATAAGAGCAGAAAAATAATTATGCATAGATTCACTTGTGCATTAAGGATTTTTTGATGCGAGTTTGAGCAGAGCAGAGTAGAAGTGTAGAATTAGTCAGAAGGACAAAAGATCGCTTGTTGAGCCTAATCAGAACTATAATCAAGCATATCTAGATGCTAATATCTTAGTTCAAACTCTTAGATGGATTTAATCTAAACATTTTGTAAGGTAGTGAGCGTTTCCTTTTGAGCAATGAGCTCTAGGTAGTGTGTCTGAATGCAATTGCATTCCCCATATTGTAAACTTCATTTGAGTATACTTAGATCATATTGTGGATTGGCCATCCATCATGGTTTTTCCCCTAGGGTTTCCACATAAAAATTATTCTGTTATGGTGTTGTGTTTATTTTCTTCATGTTTATGCATAATGGTTGAATGTTACTAATGATTTGAAGATAAAGGTAATAAAGTTAATTTTTCACAACACTGATTCACCCCCCCTCTCATTGTATCTTGTTTCCAACAAAATAAAGGTTTTGAAAATGTCTAGGGTGTAAATGAATTGATTTTCCACCCCAAATCCTATTTATACCTAGGGTTTTCGAGGGTTTTCTCCAACCTTCTATACTGGACGCACTATTTTTCAACTTTGAACATCAATTTCACATTGCAAACCACTTTGAAATCAATATCTTTCACCACCATCGAACTTCTGACTATCAAATTACCTAATCGGAATAATTTCCAAAATTTTCAATTTTTTTTCAAAAATTATCATTTTTTTCGAAGGGGCGTACCCTAACCTATTTCACATTGGGGCATGATTGGGGAATGTTTTAACTGATTTTCTTCAACACAAATCCAAAATGACATTGTATCAAAGAAGGGAAAACTGTAGACAGCGAAAATTGGTTTTGGCTTGTGACACCATTTTCGACATATTTCTAATGTCCATGGTCATGATTAAATAATCTTAATTATTTAATTATTTTCTAAAGTTACCTATCCTCTATTAATTAAATAACTTTAATTATTTAATTCATTCATTATGACCTTTATTCTTTCCTAATTAATTAAATAAATGTTATTTATTTAATTACGTCGCTAATTGATTAATCCCCTTTCTAAATTATTATTTAATTTACCCTTTATCAGATTTTTGACTATAATTAAATATTGATTTCAAATTATTTAATTATTCTATAATCTTTTCTCCAATAAATTAAATAAATCTTTTTTATTTAATTTAATCTCTGAATTTCGAATGTTGAATTAAATAATCATTTAATTCATAAAAATAATTATTTTTGTCATATTCCTCTATGATTAGATAATCGCTTAGTTATCTAATTATTGAATTACTACTTAAGTCTAGATTTAATTAAATTAGTCAGTTATCTCCTTATTTAATATCTGCTTATTTCTGACGAACACACTTTCTAGTTTGATCAGTTAGCCTTTTTCTTCTACATGTAAACTATTATTAATTAAATAACTTTATTTAATTAATTAATTCATTCGTATGTTCGAACACAATGTTTCTTCTTTATCTTTTACATGTGATTCTTATTCTTTTGAATTTCGAATAGTCTCAACACTAGATTAAATTATTATTTAATTTAATCTTCATCATGCAAAATTTTTCACTCGTGTTATTACTAACACTGAATCTCTATCGCATGGCATTCATTAATTTGAATCATTGACCTATCTTTCGAATCTGAGCTGATCATGCAAAAATCATTTTTTTATAAATTGACCTAACCTTCGTCATTATTCCTCTTATCAAAATCTATATACTTTTAGGAAGCAAATTCAATAATCTTCGATATTTTGCTAATTCAATAATCAATAGGCCATATTTTAATACTTAAGAAATCTAAGGGCAATTATATTACAATGACAAAATGGACAAGTGCAATCGAGGTCATTCAAGGATTTATTCAGATATTTGGTGAGATCGTTCTTTCTTGTATTTATGCTTTTGTAGTTTTCCTTGTTCTTTATTGTTAGCATAGGATTAGATTAGTATTATGCTTTTATTAGATTAATCTTGTTTTCTTGTTTTATTCTATCATTGCAATTTGTGTAAAGTGGTTATTCTTCAAAATTGAAGTAGTGTTTTTTGTGTATCTGTATGTTTGTATATGTATAAATATGTTTTTTATATCATAGTTCAACATATATTTATGTATATATATATATGTATAATTTTTTATCAATTATGGCATTAGAAAAAGATTAGTCTTGTCTTGTAGTTAATTATGGATGAAGTTAGTAAATTGGAAAATGGATTAGAAATGAAAAGAAATTGATTTTATTATATATAGACAAAAGAAGGATTTATTAAATGAATGAAATAGAGTAGAAATTTAATGATTAGTGATTTCTTATAATTGCTTAAATAGTAAATTATTTTTTGGGTATCATGTGGTGTGGGAATTATGTCTTCCAAGGATGTAATGATGTTTGATTGATTGCTTGTTTATTGTGTGTTGCTTTAAATAATGATTTTCAAGGTAGTAATGTTTGATTATTTCCTGGTGATGAATTATGATTACGATTTTGGAATTTAAGTAGATTTTGATTATTGTGATTGTTATCATGGTTTCTATGTATGCATTGTTAACTACTTGAATTGAGCACTATGTCATTTATTGGAAATTGGTGGTTGGGTATCATGTGAGGAGAAAATTGAGGTCTCCCTTAGATTCCCTATTGGTTGATTTTACTTTTTGATTTTGAGGTTGATTTTGATTGTAAGATCATGTTATTGTTGCAACTTCAATTGGGGAACCATTGTGTTAGTGAGTTGTTAGTTGTCTAAAGGTTGGGGAAATAATTTTCTTTATGATTGGATTTTCATATTGGTTCTTTGTGAACACTTGATTCTACTTGGTTTATGATTATGTGATTTTTGGCTATACACTATGGAATTGATATCTGTGGTTACTTTGTGTGAGTTGGTGCATGCCTCATTTATGTGATAATTCATGTGGTTTCATATGTTGTGCAAGTTGGCTTACCCAGTGAGTGGTTTGTAGATTCTTTTGTTGCTAGTAGGGGGAGTGGCTCTCAATGGGGATTTGACATGCAATGTGGCAAGTCCAGGGTAACTCATTGAGAGTCTCTTAATTAGGGGGTTGGGTAGTTCACATTAATCAAGATAATTCCTCACTCATGGTTAAAGTGCTTGTTTAGGCTTGACATGAGTGGGAAGGCATGAAATGGAAAGATCAACTACCATGCCCTCTTGGAAGGTATGTTGATCCCACATGAGTTTTCATGGGGGTCAGGCAACCGGTAGAGGTGGTCAGGGTAACCCATGATGAGGGTTCGGTAATCTAAGAAGGTTACGTCAGTGTAACCCATAGAAAAAAATGTGATGACACTCCTCCCTATATCAAACTTGTGTGCCATGTTTGTTTTCCCCTTATTGCTCTTGTACCTCTAGAAGCAGTTGTTTCTTTATTTTATTTTTGTTACTTTGTATGTTGGAATAAAATTATCCCTTGTGTCATATTCTATTTCTTGATTGTTGTGGTGGGACCATGTTAAGGTGGTCAGACATACAAGCTTTTATATTTTTTAAAATTTGTAATAAAAAATTCATAATTAATTATTTACATGGAAAAAAATTATATTAAAATATGCATCACATCGGGAAATGAGTCCTCTACTTATATCTAAAATCTTATAAAAAATTATTATCATTTTATTGTGGTTAGGGTGGTCAGACGTACACCTACTTCTTATTTTTCCATGAAATTTAAGTACTACTGCATTGAAATTCCAATTTTTTACCAAATAGATAAAAAAAAAAAACCTAGTAGTTTAGAAACTACATTCAATTTGCTAGAGATTCTATTCTTACATATTTTTGAAATAATATAGATAACTTATTCAAATTTTTACGTCAAGTTACCTAACTCTGATTTTCTAAATTTTCATTGCCACTTAAGGGCCTATTTTTTCCATGATGATCCTACACATACCCATCTTCCATGTTCCTATATTGTACAATAAATCAATTGTATCATGTATTGTACTCACATGTATATTCTTCCCTATTGGTCTCAGGAAGCACTATTACAATAGTGTAATACTGTAATTAATTGTGAACTATCTCTTATCATGGATAATGTAAATGATGTTTCTTATGTGAATTAATTAAATTATCCTTGATGTTGTGATATTGATGACATGAAATGGATGTTCATAATGTTGATTATATAATGTGATGGATTTAATGTACTTTTTAATGCTAGATTAATCATGTTAATAGATTTATTCTTGTTAGTTTGGTTAAAGGGATTATAGTAGCGTAGTCATGAAACCTTAGAGGACTCAGTGTAGGTTACATGTTAACTTATATTTTGCAATCCTTGTATGTTGTACTTAAAAAAAAAAATGTTTCATTTTTATGTGATGTAGCATGTTGTCCTCTAGGGTTTTGTGGCAAGGAATTATAGAAAACTATCCTTAATTATGATAGCTATCCTTGTGTACATGTTTTGTGAAACTAACTTGTTTGAAACAAAGGAGGATCCATGATACACAACAATTATAGGATGAACATGTAGCAAAAGGGGCATTAGACACCGAAACAGGGGAAACTATAGAAACAGTTAAACATGATGATGATTGGTTGAAGGAATTTAATGAAGATAAAATGCATGTTATTATAATCAATTAATAAACATGAAAGAAGAGGTATTTCTTAAAAGGGAATTTGATAGATGGGTGTATGGTTGCATGCATTCTATTTTGACAGAGTTCTAGTTTTGATAGGATTCTCCTTATTTTTTAGTTGTAGGTTGAATAAATCCAAGTCTTAAATCCATGGTCTAGATATCTGGGAGCAGAGTTAATGATCTTGGTTAAGTTGTTGCTTTCAATAAAGACTCCTGTATTTTGTATATAAGTATTTCTTGAGTTTGTAGTTCAGTTAGTTGGTTTTTCATAGTTTTATGTTATCTGGCATTTTAGTTAAAACATGAATCTTCAGAATGGTTAAATACAATTTGTGCAAGGATATTTTGTAATATTTTATTTTATGAAATAAATGGAGATCTATTCATGAAATCTATTAGTTATATTGAGTTTAGAAAATGTGAGAACGATTACTTAAGTAGAACACTAAAGGTATTGTTCTTCCCTTCACCTTTCATTTATTTATTTTTGTTGATAGTTGATATTGGTTTATCATTGGTCATGAATCATATGAAAGTTAATTGGAATTTGATTTAGATTTCTTATTATGAGTGAGTTCTTAGGAACATGCATGTAATGAACATTAGTAGTACTCCAGATGATAGTTCAGTTGATTAAGCAGTTTTTATTAAGCTTTTAGTTAATATAGTATCATTTCATTAGAAATGGTTTAGTCTAAGCCTTTACTGTAGGTACGCATAACAACTATCTTTAGTTCATACTTTTACTATTTCACAGTTTTGTGAATCTCCAACAACTAGAATTGTATACACCTAAAAATAGTCTGGATAAATCTTTTTATTAAATACAATTATTTGATTAATTAACCTTTAAATTCATCTATTAGTAAATAAATAGAAATATTTATTTATGTAATTCACATTCCATTTTCATCTATTAAATAAAAAAATTCAATAGTTTTTTTTATATAATTATCCAATTCTTCTATCTTAATTAAATAAACTAAAATAACATAGTTTATTTAAATATCATCCCCCTTTTATTTGATAATATATCTTCCCTCTAAAATTGAATAAATCAAATATTCAATTAAGCACATGTCTACAAATTTTCTCTCAACAAAATTGAAAGCTTCAAGTTGTATTCAATAGTGCTTTTTTCTAATTAAACACATGTCTATAGATTTCTCTCAAAAAGTTGAAAGCTTTAATTTGCATTCAATTCAATTTACCTTTCCAACCAATTTGGAAACAAACTTTTATAGTTGGAAATAGTTGGCTTCATGGATCCACAATTTCTTCCTACTCATTTGTCACAATGTTTTGCTTAGGGAATGCATTTCCCCTTCTTCCTCACCAAATTCTTCATCTTCTACCATTGATTCATACATATCAAATCTAAACCATTTCTAGCTACCACATCAAAAATTGTCTTCAAAAATCTATAAAAGAAACCTCTTGCTAGAGGAAATGGGATCCCAACTTTCATGCAATTTTACTCTGCAGGAATCGTACTAGAGAATTTAGCATACAAGAAATTATCAAATAGAAGAATTTTAGAAATCATATTAGACTATAATCATGTGACAACATATCATATTAGTTGCATCTTAGTTTATCATATAATATCATATCAGCATCACAACATCATAACTTTCATTATCAATATCATATCTTCCATTATCATTTATTTTATCACAACATTTCACTTAGATCATCATTATCATTCTCTAGGTTGTCATTTTAGCAATCACAGTGCACACAATCTGAGAGCCACTTTGGTTTAATAAATCCTTGGAGTTAGAGAGCAATGGAATAATTTTACAGATTTGATTATGCTTCAATTAGATTAAATATGTTGTTTGAATTCTCTAATAATGTTGCATTAAGGTGTGTTGTTATTTATTTCACTTATGCATATTCACCACACACATAAATTGGTGCCCATCATGGGGCAAATCCTCATACTTAACATTTTTTTTCTAGAAATTGAGTGAACATTTAATGTGTTCATTTTTTAGCATGATCGAGAGTTTCCACAGTGCATTTGACAAATATTTTGGTGCATCTAAACACTATTTTTGTGCATCAAAACACTATTTCAGTGCATTCAAGCATTGTTATAGCACATTGGATAATTATTTCAGGGCTTTCATTTATTCTTTTAGCACATTGGAGTTTTGGAGCATATGCTTAAAGGTTTAGCATATTGGACTATTTTTAGAGAAAATTGAATCATTTTAGATATTAATCTATTTTTCTATGTTATAGGTACAAGGTACACTGGTCAAAGACAATTTTTGGAAACATTTATGCTAGTCAAAGATAAATATTACAAAATTACTAATGGTGTTAGTAGGGTTTTTGAAATTTATTATTGCTTTCCTCTATTAAGTTAGGCATCTAGCTTAAGTAAAAGGATAACTGAACCCCATGTTTACTGTGGTTGAAGTGATAGGCTTATGCTCTCCCCTCCACTGGGTGATCAAAATGCTAGACTCACTTTTCATGCTTTATTAACACCTTTAGAGGGCCTGTCGTAGTGGGAAAAATTACTCACCCTACGGGAATGACCTAAGTGGGAACAACCAAAGCCAGGTTTTCCAACCCACTATAATCAAAAGAAAATTTGGGGAAAGTCTAATATTTGATGGAAGTGTGCAAGATAACCATCCCCATAGCCTTTGTTCTAAAGGTTGGGAGATCTCCTAAAGGAGTTTATCTATTTACCAATCTGAATAGAAACCTTATCTATGAACTTTAAGTTAGAATCCAATTGTGTTAGTTTTTGAACACTTCCTATACCACAGTGCAAGGGGAGGGAAGAATCTTTCCCCAAGATACTCACCATATAAATATCAGAGATCTTGATCAAAAGTGGAGGATTCGACTTTTGGTTAACACTTGGAAAAGGAAAAAATATGGGTGCCCTCTAGGGGGTGACACAACTATGTTAGCTAACATAGTTCCAAGTGTAGACTGCGATATTTTGAGTGACCTTTTGAGATACAAAAGTGCTCGAACTATTTTTATTGTGTCATCCAAGTGAAAATTGAAAGAATCATACCTGATTCTAGAACACACACTATCTGTTTAATACATAGATTTGAAACAAATGTTTGCAAACTTGCTGTTGTATGTGTAAGTGTATAGGAGCGAATTTGCACCCCTAATGTAAATTCCCCTTTTACCCTTCCTCACTTTAGAAAACCAATCTCGAAGGTGAAATTACAACTAAGCTCATTGCCTTAATTCCACTTGGCACTTGTTTTAAGCATCGACAGAGGAATAACTGTCGAGGACACCCACGCAGTGCATAGACGTCTATGCGGTGCACTTAGATCCTTGATAGAATCTTATGGCAGGAGCCTATAAAGGTGTTATAATTCCCATTGGGAGCTAACTTGTAACTCCCTCTTCGGTCGAATGACCTGAATATGGTCATTTCTTCATCTTCCTTCTTCATATTCACTATTCCATCATCCATCTTGATCGCTGGACCATCTCTTGGGCTTTTCTCCATACACTTGATATCTCTAGCGTCCTCACAAGCTCTAAACAACTTCCTCACCATCTCTTCAAACACTTTACACTTCACAACAGCAACATCAACACTCCATCACTTCGGTAGAACAAGTGTGGAACAAAACACCACGACAACAGAGGCTTGAGTTCCTCTCATTTTCTCCCCCACTAGCCTTGAGTGCTTTGGGCGGAGGTGGTAATATTTCACTCCTCTCCTCTATTATTTGGTTGTGTAGCATAACACTATTTTTTAGTGTATTTATGTACTTTCCTTCATTTCATATGTTTCTCTTTATCTATGTTGGTTGTTCGTGGAGGTGGGAACACCAAAACGGGGGCTTGACTAAGAAAAACCCCTATACAGCCCCAATACTTTCTCTCTCTCTTGTGTGTAGGTATTGAAGACATTCATGAGCTAGAGGCTTCATCATTCACATGGTTGTAAGCATTTTATTTCCCTTATTTTTCTCATCTTTATCAGTTCTATTTCAGTTCTATTACATTCCACTACTTTATCATATTCTAGAAGTTCTCAGCAATCGAAGAAGTAGTCACTTAGCTATTCTTTGATATGAACATTCTTTTTGGTTTTTACAAGACACCAACATGCCTTGGAGATGCCAACACACCACACTATCATTTGTATTATGTGTTGACATCCTTTGGTCAAGAGCTTGTTAGTTTTTCCAGAGAATCTCTGCAACCTGCTCTTTTTGGTTCTAGAACTCTCACCGTCGTTTCTTTGAGGTAGTTTAGGGAAGTTTTCCCCATGAGGCTCTCTGAGTGAAGAGAATTTGTGAGTAGTGAATCCCCCTTCTCAACATTTTGGTGAAGCCGACATGAACAATAGTGTTCTTTGAAAACTAGGAATTTAGTTGTCCCTACTTGGTGGGGTCATAAATTTTGATTTGGTGCTTGGAATTCAGAACCATTTGCACCATTGGAAAGGTCTCCTAGAGAACTATTTTAGTCCCTAAAATACTAGTGCCTTCGACAGTCAAATTTTAAGGATCGACGCAAGTTCTAAACCCAAATTTTGCTCCAAAGACATTTGAAAATGCAATTTACTAGAACATAGAAAATATTTAAAAAATCATAATGACTTTAAAATCTTCTTTTATTATTTTTGTATCTAATTTTGTTCAAAATGTTAATGATGTTCCATTTAATGCATGCGATAGTGAATTGGATTTACCCATGTCACTTTTTATCCTTGATCCTTCTCATGAGAGTCCTCTTCCTTCAAAGGATATCTTGTTACAAGAAGATGAAATCATTGATACCTTTCTACAAGTTACTCTACCTTCTATTCATTGCAATGCACTCTCCTTTAGAGATGATGCATTTGTGAATGAAGAATCTCCTACTCATTCCAATGCACTCTATTCTATAGACGTTGCATTTGTGAATGATGATTTTTTTAATCTATTTTAATGCACTCTCCTCTAGAGGTGATGCATTAGTGCATGATGAATATCCTTCCACATTTGATCTTGTTTGGATTGATGTTGAGAATATGTCTTCAAATAATCATTCTATTAGGTGTGATGATGCTATAAATGTAATCTATGTCTCTGCTACCCCTCAAAGGCCTAAGAGATTGATCATCTACATGACTACATCTAGTCCTTCTCCTAAAAGGGTTTGTTCTATTGATGGTGTTCCATTTGATAGTGATTCCCTTCATCTTTCTAAGGCTCCCTCTTATAGAGCATTAGCTCATACCTATGATACTAGAATGAATTAAAAACTAAGCCTTTCTCAAGTAGCTGAAACTATGACTAAATGACCCGATGGTTACAATCTTGTTGAGAAACCTCAAGTTACTCTGACCAAGATATCGCTATGGGACTTGCCTCAATATTCTTCAGTTTATCAAGCTATGCTTCAAGAAGCCCTACAAAAGATTATCTTGCCTTCTTCCACTAGGCTGACAGATGTTGATGTGTTGATAGCTCATATTCATGTATATTTGTCGAATATTACATTCTATCATCAGGAACTCTCGCCTCTAGAAGTACAGAAGTAAGCAGACCCTTTGATGATTATAGTTAATATTAATAAGATTGGTATTAGACATACTCTTTTTTATGCTGGCTCAGCGCTCAATGTATGTAGCATTGATTTATTGCCTAATATTAATATTGATCCATATTCTATTAACACTTCTTCTATTGATATTTGTGGGTTTGATAATGTTGGTCGAAAAGCTCTAGGTATGATAGTATTATCTTTGCAGCTTGGACTCGTTACTCTACCCACTCTTGTATATGTTATTTTAGAAAAGATACCCTATAACCTTCTTCTTGGTAGACTGTGGATTCATGTTATGGGTGTAGTCCCGTCTACCTTGCATAAATATATTAAGTTCATTTGTAATAATAAAGTAGTCATAGTTAAGGCTAACCCTGATGCTATGCACTTGTGTGAGATGGTAGCTACTATTCAAGCTTCAATTGTACCCACTCTTATTCCTTCAGTATCTTCCAATGCATTGATGTTTACTCTAGCAGTATCTACTGCAAAGGATACTCTTGAGATAGATGCCCCTAAAGAAGATCCCTCTAAAGTGAGAAATCCTAAGTCTATTCCTTCTACCTCTTCTAAAAGGAATGCATGTCTTGGTGATGATTGGGGTCCTTAAGAATTTTAGATTCCTTCATTCAGGAATATAAAGTTGACCTGATCTGCTTAGACCTTCTAACGTCATTCACACCCACTATAGAAGATGGTTGTTCTTTTGTATAGTGGGATAATGTGAATGCAAACTATAATTTCCTTAGTGTTGATCCTCCTTTTGAGGAAGACAATTATGCTTCTGCTAAGGAGGACAATGTTGATAGTCCTATCAAGAAAGATGATGATGATCCCATAGAAGAGTATGTTCCCCCTTGCTGGAATAATGCTCTTTATGAGAATCCTCTTTCTTCTCATGATTTACAAACATGATATGGCCCTGACTTTAAGCCTGTATCTAAGTATGGTTATGAGCATAAATTTTGTGGGTGTAATGAAGAAGGCATACAAGTACCTATAGAATTTATGCCTCATAAGCATAACTTGGGGCTTGGTTGCTTGAATAAACAATCTGAACAAAAACCATGGTTGCATGTTGGCATAATTTCTTCTCAACCTATTTCTCACGAGTTGGTATATCCTACTTTGTATTATGTCTTCATATCCTCTTCTTGTGAGAAGTCAATATTTTCTCCACAAGAGAGAGGGTTGCTTCCTACTCCTCATCCATTGTCTGAGCAAGAGCACATCCTATTGCAACTTCTAAAATCTTATTTGATTACTCTTCCTCCTCCTACATGTAGGAAATTTCATAAACATGATAAATAAAAAACATTCTTTCTATGCATACCATTGAGTGTTTGGCCATTCCACTAGTGAATGTAAGGCCCTGAAAGATAAAATATAACAACTTCATGATTTAGGTGCCATCACTCATTCATTTTTTGGTGCACCTATCTCTTCTTTGAACAACAAGCGATGTCGAGCTTTACTTCTATCCTGTATGTTCTAAATATCTTGCATGGTTCTCCTTGCCTATGTGTTAGGGGCAGTGATAACTTATTTTGGAGACGTGTGTCCTTCTTAAGGACCCCCTCTCTCTCTATATGTCTTTCAAATGTAGTGTCCCTTGAGTAGGCCTTCTTCCTTTTGAAGGGTTCTCAAGGGACCCCTTTGAAAGCCTTCACTGAATTCTATGGCATCTAGCTTGGGCGTAGCTCGATTAGATTGGTTTACTATCTTCACATCTAGTCTGAGGGCAGCCCAATTATAATTAATTCACATCTTCATGTCTAGCTTGGGGACAGCCTGACTAGATCTACTTTGCATCCTTATGTCTATCTTGGGGGCAACTTGAATAGACCTTACTTTTCAAATAGGGTGTCCCTTGAGTGGACCCTCCTTCCTTTTGAAGGGTTCCCGAGGGACCCCTTTTAAAGCCTTATAACTTAGCGATGGTCTGTGTGACAGTTTGTTCACTAGCTTGCAGGGTCACTTCCTGACATGTTCTATCTGCGAGTAAATATGTCACCATCTATGACTCTGTGGAGTCCCCTTTGCTCAGTTTCCTTCATGTGAGAGTTCTTGGAGGATACCTTCCTTGTAGGTATGCAGGTTTGTAAGGCACTTTCTTGGTTTCCTTCATGTGAGAGTTATTAGAGTATACCTTCCTTGCAATTTTGTGGGTTTGTAAAGCACTTTCTTGGTTTCCTTCATGTGATATTTCTTAGAGGATAACTTCCTTGTAGGTCTGTGGGTCTATGAGCTTCTTTCTTGGTTTCCTTCATGTAAGAATTCTTGGAGGATACCTTCCTTGCAGTTTTACGGGTCTATACAGTGCTTTCTTAGTTTCCTTCATGTGATAGTTCTTGGAGGATACCTTCCTTGGAGGTTTGTGAGTCTGTAAGGTGCTTCCTTTCTTTAGCTTCATAGTTATGCGGAGTTATGAAGTCCTTTTCCTATTCTGCACTCTCGGGTTCATCAGACCATGATCTGCTTCCTCAATGATTCAGGTATACATTTTTAACCCTACTACTTCTCTACTCTACTTTACTGAAGAATTCACGAGTATTCATGCTCACTAAAGTGGGGGAAAAATGTATAGGAGTGAATTTGTGCCCCTAATACAAATTCCCCTTTTACCCTTCCTCACTTTAGGAAACCAATCTTGAAGGAGAAATTCTACCTAATCCCGCTGCCTTCATTCCACTTGGTGCTTGTTTTGAGTGTCGGTAGAGGAATAATTATCGAGGACACCCACACGATGCGTAGATGTTTGTGTGACATGCTTATTTCCCTAATAGGTTCCTGCAGCTAGAGCCTATAGAGGCATTACAATTTCCATTGGGAGTCGACTTGTAATGCCCTCTTCGATCGATTGACCCGAATATGGTCATTTCTTCATCTTCCTTCTTCATATTCACTATTCCATCATCCATCTTGATTGTTGGACCATCTCTTCGGATTTTATCCATACACTTGATCTCTCCAGCTTCTTCACAAGCTCCAAGCAGCTTCATCACCATCTCTTCAAACACTTTACACTTCACAGCATCAACATCAATACTCCATCACTTCGGTAGAGCAAGTGTGGAACAAAACACAATGGAAGTAGAGGCTTGAGTTCATCTCATTTTCCCCCCCCACTAGCCTTGAGTGCTTTGGGCTGAGGTGGTAAGCTTTCACTCCTCTCCTCTATTATTTGGTTGAGTAGCATAACACTATTTTGTAGTGTATTTGTGTACTTTCCTTCAATTCATACTTTTCTCTCTATCTATCTTGGCTATCTGTGGAGGTGGGAACACCAAAATGGGGGTTTGACTAAGGAAAACCCCTATATAGCCCCAACACACTCTCTCTCTCTCTCTCTCTCTCTCTCTCTCTCTCTCTCTCTCTCTCTTATTTGCAAGTATGAAGACATTCACGAGTTGGAGGCTTCATCATTCACATGGTTGTAAAAAAAAATTTTCCTTTCTTTCCCTCATCTTTCTAAGCAATCGAAGAAGTAGTCACTTAGTTGTTCTCTAAGATAAACCTACTTTCTGGTCCATACAAGATTTCAGCATGCCGTGTTGTCATCTATATTTTTCACTGATGTCCTTTGGCTGAGAGCTTGTGAGTTTATCTAGAGAATCTCTGCGACCTTCTCTTTTTGGTTCTAGAACTCTCACTATCATTTCTTTGAGGTAGTTTAGGGTAGTTTTCCCTATGAGACTCTCTGAGTGAAGAGAAATCATGAGTAGCAAATCTCCCTTCTCTATAGTAAGTCATTTTCAAAAGGAAATCATCCAATCAAAAAAATCAAAACAATAATTTTCCAAAGTCCACAAGGAAAACAATCAAATACGTCATCAAATTAGAAGTTATACTCTGAAGTCAAACAAATTCAGTATTTCAAACCAGAATTGAAAATAAACTATCAAAATATGGAATACTCCTAGAATAACGCATTCTCTTTTTCTTTATAGTGCATCCGATCTATTTAACAACACATTTACCCATCTTTCAGCACATCAAAGGAACAATTTAGTGCATAGGAGGAAAAATCTAGCACACTAAAAGAAAATTTTAGCACATAGGAGTAACAGTACAGTGCATACAACCAATTTAACAATTCATTCACCCAGTTTTCTAGTGCATCTACTAATTCGTTTAGTGCATCCACCCAAGAAAAAACCAGAGAGCTATTTTCACTGTCTATGAGACCTTTTACACCAAAATTATGATTTTTACTAGAACAAAAACATTTTTTAAATTGAAACAAAGTCTTAAACTTTTAAAAACTAAATCTTATGAGTGAAATTCTTCAAATTAAACTCAAATCTACCATCCAAAAGTGTCTAATCAAACAAATTTGATTAAAATCCTAGTTTCATTATCAAGATTTGTGATCCTACTTCAAGAAACATAGTTGTATAATCATACTTGTCAACTTAGTCTGACCAATAGAATCTATCATTCTATTTGACTCAATGTAACATCCTTGACACTATATCAAACCAAGAGCAAAGTTTAGTAGACAATTATAACACTTTTATGCCAGTTTTTACAAGGTCACAAAGAAAAAAAATTCAAGAAAAAGAAACAAACATGTTTGAGATTTAGGAGAATCTATTCAACAGATCCACCAAATGACAATGGTGAAATATGTGATGAAGAACTAAAAAATGTGTAACAAGACCCCAAATTCCATAAGTTTATGGAGAAAATTCAGGAAAAAGATGGGGAAAATTATTTCTTGCTATTAGCTGACCTAGGAGTTAAAATTCCAAAAGACTTTGATATCAATAGAATGACAGACACATCTAAAAGAGTTGAGACTGAATCACCAAATATCGATGAAGTAAATGCAATGAAACATCAATTACAAACCTTACAACAACAATTCCAAGATATGAAAATAGGGACAACTAAGAGATACTCACTATAGGATATTTGTCCATATCCTTTTGCTCAAAATTTGAACCGGATCCCATTTCCAAAACACTATGAGTTCCCCAAGTATGATAAATACAATGGGAAAATAGATCCTCTTGATCATGTAAGAGAATTTTGAGCTATGAGTTTTGAATTTACTCATGAACATACATACTTTATGAGGATATTTCCAAGGATCTTATGTGGACAATGTATGGAGTGATTCTCTAAATTAACTCCAGGAATTAGATCCTTTGAAGATCTGATTAACAAGTTTATAACTCAATACTCATACAATATACAACATGATATCACAATGAAGGATCCTTGCAATACTAAACAAAATAAAGGTGAAAAATTTCTCTCATTTTTGCAAAGATGGAGGAGGTTGTTTGCAAGATATCCACATTCCATATCTAAAAAGGAAAAGATGGAACTATTCATGGATAATTTAAATGATGACATGAGCTATAGGCTTGAACTACAATGTACACCTACATTTGAGACAATGATAGAAAATGGTCTCAAGATAAAGGAAACTTTGGTCAAAAGAGGAGTTCTAAATACATACAATGAAGGATCAAACAATACCAATTCCTCTAATCACAACAACAACAACAAAAAAACCCAATTTTTGGCAAAAGTATAGAAATGTTGGAAACAATGATGTTGTGATTGAAATGCAAAACACGAAACCAATATTCAATTTAACAACAACTACAACTAAGACAACCCAAGACAACAACAAAGGAAACAATCTAAATGAAAATCAAAATATCAGTTTTATTAATGCTAGATCTAAATCATCACCATTCCAAAAGTCATCAAATCAGAAAAAATTCATGCCTTTAGGACAATCAGTGGAATCAACATTCAAGGAATTTATTGAAGCTAAAATTGTAACATCATAAGAAGTACAAAATTGGGATCCACAAGTCAAACCATTTTGGTGGAATGACATGCATTAGTGTGACTATCATAACAATAAAGGTCACAAAATGAAGATTGTTGGCAATTGAAACATTTGATCCAAGATTTGATTGAAAGAAAGAAAATATTTGTTGAAGGACCAAAAACAAACAATGATCATTGAGCTTTCAAAAATAATTTACCCAATTATGAAAAAGGTGAACCATCCTCTTCAAACGGTAAAGGAAAAAAATTAAATTACGTTTATGAAACCACTATTCAAAATATCGAAGTAGTTGAAGATCAAAAAAACAACACTCAAATCAATGATAGACATAACCTTGTTGCTACTAAAAATAAAATAAATGAAATTGCTACTGTTGGTAATTATATTAAAGACATGATCACATCTGATTATCAAAATCATAAGGAAAACAATTATGACAACAATAGCACCATTATAACAGATCGTCAAACCACAAACATTGTTGCAAGTGAGAATCAAATTAACGTCATAAATATTAGAGAGAATCTAGAATATCAACCAGTTAACGTGACAACAAGGGGACATGATAATGTAATACTGAAAGGAGTTGCAAATATATCATCTAATGCTCCTTCTATAATCAAAACAATGACTGCACCTACTAATCGGTACAACATAATCGATTAGTTGAAGAAAATACGAGTGCAAATTTCAATACTAGAACTCTTGAAAATATCACTAGCACACAAGGAGATTCTAGAACAAGCTCTTGTTGCCACAATAGTACCCAATAACCTGGAAGTTGACCAATTCTAGGCTATGCTGGGACACTTAACTTCTCCTAACTTCCTATCCTTTTCTGAGCATGATGATGTATCACTAAACCATCCACAGAATGTTGCCCTCCACATTGAGGTTCTCATTCACAAACATCGAGTCAAGCATGTTCTTATAGATGGTGGGGTTGGTTTGAATATATGTACTTTAAAACTAATATGTGCACTAGGATATTTTGATAATGCTATGGATCCAAG
The DNA here is from genome assembly GCA_007115665.2 of Sequoiadendron giganteum. Classification (NCBI taxonomy): domain Eukaryota; kingdom Viridiplantae; phylum Streptophyta; class Pinopsida; order Cupressales; family Cupressaceae; genus Sequoiadendron; species Sequoiadendron giganteum. The sequence goes on along the minus strand of CM021106.1, from coordinate 651,730,060 downwards.
AAGAAAAATTACAATAAAAGAATATGATGATGAAGAGAGATCTTCTAAGGGATTGATAATTCTACCTATCCAATTGGGACTAATTGTGAAAGACATAATCTGCCAAGTATTGGATAAAGATCTAACATATAAAATACTTTTGGGACGTCCATGGATTTATGAGATGCAAGAAATATCATCCACCTACCATCAATGCTTGAAGTTTCTAGTCAATGGACAAGAAATAATCATCTCAGTTGATTCAAATAATCCCCAACAGTGTAACATGCTTAAGGTAGCTCAAGATGCCTTTATTCCTGATAACAAGGAAGCTAACACTCCAAATTCATCAAACAATGAGAAGCAATAAAATATTGTGTAAAAATGGGTTGAAAAGAAGGACCAATCAAAGGATAAAGGTATTGCTGATTCTACTACAGAAAACAATGAAAAATATTTATCAAAGTAGTTCAACGGAAAGATCCACTTAATAGACAAAGGCATGTGAGAGTATTCAATTCATCAATCTTTATGTCTTCCACAATTTATGCCTTCCCCAAGAACATATGGGAAACCAACAACATCCATACAACAGTTATCACAACCAATCATAGTATCAGGTGATAGATTTGTAAAGGATGGAACTTTGATTGATGAATCAGAAGACAAGGATGTCCTAAATTGGCTCTACAAAGATGAGGAAGCATCTACATCAACAACCCCCAACATACAAACAAAACAATATGGAATAGGAAAGATAATACTAGAGAAGATGGGGTATGAAGGACAAGGACCTATCAGTAATAGGAAATAAGGCATTCCAGAACCTATCCAACCTCACACACTTCAAGCCAAAGACAAAACTAGATTGGGATATAAAGGAGAATGAAAAGAAGAAGCAACCCAAAAGTTTGTTGAAATAATTATAGAATTGAAAGCAAGTGATTTCTATGAGACAAACTCTAATGAGTATGAGTGGGATTCACTATCTGAGGTATTCTTTGAAGACAAACAAATGGATGTAATACAAATGTATGTACCTACACGTGAGGAGGGATAAAGATCAGGGACTGGACCCCTTGTTTTTGGATCATATAATATCAATGACTCAAGCGATGATCAATAAACTACAAGCAAGATAGACTTGGAGGAGAGTACCATCATAAATATTAACACCCCTACTAAAATCTTTGATGATATTGCTATTCGGGCTTTCACTGTTGTTGACCTTCATCAAAATGATGATCTATTACCCTTACTACACACCGAGCTTATTGACTAGGACCAAACTAAGCTTACTAACATTCCTACTTTTTCAAACGATGATTCCATCATTAATTTTCTTTGTCCCAATGACCTTGAAACTAGTTCCAACTACAAAACTCATAACGAAGCTTCAAGTTAGGGGGGTTTCAAATCTTCCAGCTGCAAAAATGAAAATATCAACAAAGGATCTAATGGTGAAAACCATCTAATGGTAGTGTTAGATCTAGAAAAAGTAAAAATAAAGAGCACATCTGATAGTTAAAACCTCATAGAGGCACTAAAAGATGGGGGATTTGACACTCATCTTGAACATTATCACAAGAGATCATTAGTGTTGGTTGAGCCAACTCAGTCTATAAATGTGGGCATAGAAGGCAAAGTAAAGACATTAAATCTAGCAACATCAATGACTAAATAGGAAAATCCAACATTCACCAAGTTCTTTGAAGATTGGAAAATCAACTTTGCTTGGTCTTACTCTGATATGCCAGGCTTAGATCCAGATCTCTTAATGCATCACCTATATCTACCTACTGGGGTAAAACCTGTCAAACAAAAGCTAAGAAAAATGCATCCACATATCGCCTTGTTGGTGAAAGAAGAACTTAAGAAATTATTAGATGCTGGTTTCATTCATCCAATTGATTATGCTGAGTGGATATAAAATATTGTACCTATTTCTAAACTAGAAGACAATATCATGATATGCACTAACTTCAGGGATCTCAATAATGCATGTTCGAAGGATGAATTTCCTTTACCAAACATTGACATAATTGTGGAATTGATAGTTGGACATGGCATGTTATCATTTATGGATGGTTTCTCAGGTTATAATAAAATCAAGATAGCACCAGAGGATCAAGAGAAGACAACATTCACCTATCCATGGGGAAATTTTTGATGGAATGTAATGCCTTTGGGGTTGAAAAATACAGGGGCTACATATTAGAGAGAAATGACCACCATATTTCATGACATGATGCATACTTTTATGGAGGACTATGTGGATGATCTATTGGAAAAATCATATATTAGAGAAGGAAATCTCAAGATCCTTGAATTTTTTTTCTCATTTAGAAAGGTTTAACATCAGATTAAATTCCAAGAAATGTTTGTTTGGCATAACATCAATGAAACTTCTAGGGTATATTGTTTTAGAGAAAGGTATTGAAGTTGATCCCACCAAAGTCAAAGTCATTATGGAGATGTTTCCACCTAGAAACATCAATCAATTATGGTCTCTATAAGGAAGGCTTCTGTCAATATGAAGATTCATTTCTCAACTAGTAGACAAGAATCATCAGTTCAATCACTTGCTACATAAGATTATCTCTTTTAAATGGGATGACAAATGTGAATCTACTTTCAATCAGCTAAAGAAATGCTTGATGTCTCGACCAATACTGGTGCCACCTACAAAAGGAAATCCATTACTACTTTATATATCAACAACAAAGATTTCATTGGGTATTCTATTGGCACAAGAGGATCTTACGGGAAAGGAACAAGCTATTATTATATCAGTAGGACTTTGAATGGATATGAGATAAATTAAACCTTCATAGAGAAAGCCTGTTTGGTGGTAGTATTTGCGACCCAAAAGCTATTCCATTATATGTTAACTCACATAGTTAAACTAAAAAAAAATTGATCCACTAAAATACTTGCTCAACAAAGCTGCTTTAACAGAAAGGCTAGCAAAATGGGTCATGATCTTGAGCAAGTTTGATATACAATATATGGCTCACAAAGCCATCAAGGGACAAGTAATAGCTGATTCATTAACAAAAGAACCTCTATAGGATGATCAAACAATGAGCATTGAATTTCCTGATGCAGATGTTCTCATTATTAAACCACAACAATGGATGCTATATTTTGATGGTTCATACACACAACATGGATCAAGTGCTAGGATCTTATTTTTCACACCTCAAGGACACACCATTCCAAAGTCCTATAGACTCAGTTTCCTTGTACTAATAATGTAGCTGAATACAAGGCATTAATTATTGGAATCAAAGTAGCAGTAGAATGAAATAACATAGAATTGCCGGTATATGGAGATTCACAACTAGTAATCAATCAGGTCATGAAAATTATCAAACAAGGGATGACAAGTTGTTGCCATATAAGAAAATGATGGATTATTTACAAAATTACTTTTTCCAAATCAGATTTGAACAAATACCAAGAGAAAATAACAAAGTTGTTGATGCTATGGCTACAAGCGCTTCTCTCTTACAGATACCGAAAAGTTGAAGATGTTATGAGTTTATGGTGGAACAAGTGTCTAATCCTGCCCATGAAAATCCTGAATCCCAAGTAATATGAAATATCATTGACCTTGAAACCTCCATCTATAGGAAGATTTATACTTACTTAAAAGATAATAGGGTGTGTGTAGGATCATGATGGGCCAAAAAGTGGCGATATGATGGGTATGTGGCTGATGAACTTTTTTTTCCCAAAATTGATGAAATGAAAAGAGTTTTTAAAGGATATTCTTAGCTTTCCACCAATATAAATTATGGTTTAATTTGAGTTTAATAAATAATTATTATTCCTTTTCTATTTGAATTATGAATAAAGTCCTGATTGATAGGCTGATTGAAAAACATCTATAGATTTTAAATGGTATCACATTTTTTGAATCCAAAATATGCATCACATTCTATGCTTTGCATACTATAGGATTAAAAAAAAAAAAGAATTTCATGAAGTTTTGACCAAGTTAAGGTGGTCAGACATACGAGTTTTTTATATTTTTTAAAAGTTGTAATAAAAAATAATAATTAATTATTTACTTAGAAACAAATTATAAAACAATATGCATCACATCAGGACATGAGTCCTCAGACATACGAGTTTTTTATATTTTTTAAAAGTTGTAATAAAAAATAATAATTAATTATTTACTTAGAAACAAATTATAAAACAATATGCATCACATCAGGACATGAGTCCTCTACTTATATCTAAAATATTATAAAAAATATTATCATTTTATTGTGGTTAGAGTGGTCAGACAGACACCTATTTCTTATTTTTTCCCTAAAATTTAAGTACTACTACATTGAAATTTCAAATTTTCACCAAATAGATTTTTAGTTTTTTTAAAAAACCTAGTAGTTTATAAACTAAATTCAGTTTGCTACAGATTATATTCTTACATATTTTTGAGATAATATAGATAACTTATTCAAATTTTTACATCAAGTTGCCTAACTCTGATTTTTCTAAATTTTTTGCCACTTAAGGGCCTATTTTTTCCATGATGATCCTGCACATACCCAATACCCTCCCTCCTGAGCTTTCGTGAAACCTAAAACAAAATTTCATTCACCAAGCTGCACAACATACCTTGATTTCTAACATACTTTACTGTCGAGGTCTTGATGGTACTCTTCTACAGTGTCGAGAATGCAACAAATCTAAGTCAACCTTGCATGAGATTCATGAAGGTATTTGTGGGACTCACTCGAGTGGTTTAACTCTAGTGAAGAAACTCCTCTGTTTAGGGTATTACTTGTCGAAGATGGAGAAGGATTCTTATCATTATGTAAAGAAATGCCAAAAATGTCAAATCCATGGCAATCTTATACATGCACGAGCACAAGAACTGCAACCTTTCACAACAACATGGCCTTTTTGTCAGTGGGACTAGATCTGGTGGGTAAAATTCACCCTTCTCCATCAAATGGACACAAGTTTATCATTACAGCCATAGAGAACTTTACAAAGTGGATTGAATTTGTACCTGTAACCACTGTCATAGGAAAACAAATTTCATCTTTTATCTTAAATTATCTTATCTATCAGTATGGTGTTGCCCAGTCCATCATCACCGACAATGGTAGACCTTTTAAGAATCAAGATGTACAAGAGCTATGTGAGCGGTTCTATATCCAACATCATTTTTCAACACCATACTATCCTTAGGGAAATGGTCAAGAAGAGGATTCAAACAAAACTATTCTAAAAATCTTGAAAAAAATGATCAATGATGCTAGACGAGATTGGAATGTTTAGCTAAATCCTTCTTTATGGGAATATCAAACTAGTATCAGAACACCTACAAGAGTGACAACATATGCTTTAGTATATGGATCAAATTCTATTTTACCTATTGAGGTTGAAATACCATCACTTCAAGTGTCGATAAAACGAATTATATCAGATGAGGATTATCGAGTATCTAGACTTTAGGAGCTGGAATTGTTAGATGAGCATCATTAGGAAGTGATGGATCACTTGAAAGCATACCAATAGAGGATTTCTAGAAACTAAAATCATAGATTCAAACCAAGGGCATTTCAGGTAGGTGACTTGGTCCTAAAAGAAAAACCTTGCAATCAATAGGATCATGAGAAGGGTAAATTTGAACCAAATTGGCTAGGTCCCTTTGTTCATATCAGTCTATGGTTTAGGAGCTTAAACATTTTCTACACCTGAAGTGGACCTATTTGATGAACCTATCAACAACATCCACCTCAAAAATTTCTATACTTGATTATCTAGTGCACGGTGAAATTTTTGAAAAAAAAAATACAAAAAAATTAAGAAAAATACAAAAAAAAAGTGAAAACAAAATAAATCGTTGCCTTGATGAAAGCCTGGAAAATAGGAATCTAGGTAACAACAACAAAAAAAATCATAAAATCTAAAAATTTCTATAAAAACAAGTAGTGAAAACCTAGAAACAGGTGTTATTTGCGATAGACCAGTTGTCCCATCTATTTGAGCATGCCTTGAATAGTATTTTTCGCCATCATTCTGCTAATCATCAAAGAATCTCATGTACATATCCTGACAATGTGGTCATGTCTCACCCTAGCTTGGTGGAAAAATCCTAAAATAATTGGGGGAAATAAATCAAGGGATAAAAACAAATAGGCCAATAGAGTGATCCCATAATACTTGTTTACAATTTTTGGGCAAACTGGACACTGAACTGATTTTTGTAACTAAATCTTCACTTTTGGGCTCTTATAGCGGATAAACTGTGAGGAATTTGAAGATGATGAAAACTAGTGATTTGTGATGTTTTGTATATAGATTCTAAATATATATTTTTTTAAAATTTTGGAATCAGATTGCACTTCTTTTTCCATCTTGTTCAAAAACTAGCTTTTTTTTAAAAACAACATTTTTAAGGAGTGACGCTCACCATATACAACATAAATTTTTTTAGATGAAGGATAAAATTCTAATTTTTTTTGAATTTAGATTTGTAACTATGATATATATCACTTTCATTTAGTTTCATAGTGTTCTATTAAATATTTTTTCGTAAATCAAGTTTCGAAGTCAAACAAATTACTATTCAGACATAGGCAGACCATATACAACATAACATTTTTTGTATGTATCAAAATTCAATTATTTTTTTAATGGATCATAGATATCAATATCTAGCATGAACATATTTTTCAAAATTTAATTTTGATAATTTGATATTTTTCCACATGTGTAGAACAAAGAGCTTGATTTTCGATGAAAAACCTATGTTTAATAAAACCAAAAAAATAGATACATAATAAAACCAAAACATATTCAAATTATATTCATTGGTTAGCCCATTCCGAGGACTACCTGATTCCAATTGGGTCTATGAAATCTTTTCCATTTCCATCCTCAACTAGAGCTTCAAAGGGAAAAAATATGGAGATTTTTTGTGTTGGAGGGTGGGAAGGTGGGAAAAGGGGGGTTCAAGTAAACCTAAGGGGTTTGAGTGAATCGCCTTTCCATAATGGGAAAATGTAGTTTCCCACATTTAAGGGGTTCGCTCGATCCTAGAGTTCATTCGAACCCCCCAAAATGAATTTTTTTTTAATGGGGTCATTTTTTGGAAGTTTTCCTTCCTCACTCCAATTGTAAACCACTTTTGTGGGTTCACCCAACAACAGTATAACAACTCAACATCGACCAATCAAAAATCATTAGAAGATCAACTATCCCATAAAATAGCTCAAATCAATCAAACCAAATCAAATCTAAATGGATGATATTCTTTTGAATCATTATATTACTACTTCAGCTTGAGTGTTCAAAGGCTGTACTTTGATTTTTGTTATCATATCTTTGGAGCAACTTGATGATGTATTGAACTAGAGAAACAAGGAAGGAGTGATTTTTCTTTGTCTAATGTCTATGAATTGTCACGAAACGTTATCTACTAAGTATCACTAATGACATTTTAGATTTACATAAGAAATTGATTGACTCTTGTTTGTTTTATGCAAGAAATGCTCAGGTCATCATAATTTAATTATAAGTAGATGTTTGTGTTAAGTTACATTATCAAAAATCATGAATGAAGTACTCAGGTCATCATAGTCTATCTTATACCATCGATTCTTGTATTCACTTTGAACATTTCCAAGGCTCAATATGATAAAAACACACTATATAAATTGTTAAAATGAAAACTTTTACATAAATAGATTTGCATACTTAAATTAAATTACATTGTTTTGAGGTTGGAAAAGAGTTTCAAAGACAAATGTTATATTTACCAATTTAGGGACTAAGTATACTTGACATAAACAAAAACATAACATTCTCATGAAACTGTATTTTCATTAGCATAACACATCAATTTGAATTATCACATCATTCATTCATTTATACATTTGATCACATATTTGCATTCTTAGATCATACATTTATCCATACATCACATTATCTATTTTACATCAAAAAACAACATAAACAAATCATGCATATAGGTGCATTATCAATGAAACTATCATATCATACATTTATCCATGAATTAAATCATATATATTTGACTCAAATAATACAAAAAAAATTTGCATACATATTATTTTTATCATCATAAATACATTTCATATCCCATTTACATCATACATATTGCATACAGAATCACTATCTAACCATCACATTTCAATCACATTATCACATTCATCTCATGGCATTTGAAATTAATATCATTTTAAAATTCCATCCATACATCATAGATTTATCAGTGCATATTCATAACATCATCATCATCATCATATAAACATCACATAACATATAGAATGAAAATTAGATGCATTTATCATAGGCATTCATCATAGAATCAAATAGAACACATATAGACCATGAATTCTTTGCATATCATATAAATATCAAAAATCATAATGTCAAGTATACGATGAATTCTGAATACATGTCAAGAGATACAATAACCACATGGCAGTAGGTCAAAATTGGAGTGTACATCATCAAATACATCAAATAAGATCATGGAGGTATGAGGTGCTTGAACTAGGACTCGTTGGTTTGGCAAGACCTCCTGCACCTAAAGTACCTACACCAGGTGCACCTATACCTAGGTCTGGGCTTGGATCTCTATGTGGAGGATATACCACACCCAAGCTTGTGGTACAAGAATGGTTGTGGCATGATCTAGATGCGACATTACTAACTCTCTACTCTGTCAAAACAACCTCATGATATCGGCCACGATAATACTAGGCCTCTCGAGCAACTTGTGTAACCTCGGCTATCATTGCACCCATAGTGTTCCCCTCAGCCACTCTCTATAACCTATTAGATAGATCCAGTGCCTTCTCACCAGCCTATCTAGATGCATCTCTCTTAGCTATCAATGTGGCCACCTATGACTCTCCCTAGGTTAATAATGCCTGCACCTGTGCTAGTTTCCCTTGAAGAGTCTACACCTTTACCTGCAAAGTTGTAATCTATGTCTGCTACTGCTGTGAGGGTAGCCCAATTTGTACACATTGTTGAGGTGAAACCACCAAAGATATCCTATGTTGAGGCACCATGAAATCACTAACAACAAAAGCTACTCTACCGCCACCCCTACCATCATCACCCCCAGCTCCGTCATCACTATCATCATCATCATCATCATCATCACTATTCTCCATCTCCTCCTTTGCATATCTTCCTCTTCCATCTCCCCCTCTTCCATTTCCCCCTTTGCCATCTCCCCCTCTGCCATCTCCTCCTCCCCATCTCCTTCATCTCTCCTCCTCTGCCTATGACCATGAACGACTACTCTCTCATGCTCATCCAATAATAGCACTACCTCATCTAGGCTGGATATCCATGGGAATCGATGTTGAAACAGGTACTGAGAATACTCTGTGGACATCCCTTCCTCAACTATCTCTAGATGATAATCCTAGATGATCGACTGCAACCCCTTATACTCCTCAACTACTGCATCATAGGATAGGGTGGGCCCCCACTCTAAAGAATCCATCTATTGTTGATCATAATGTGTGACACCCTATGGCATACCCCGCAATCTACCATATTTCTGCATAACCCTCCTCAACATGAATCTCTCAATGATAAATTGGGTCCTCCTAATAAAGGACATGGACTGATAAAGATACGGTTTCTCAATCTCATCCTCAACCCAAGCCTCACAACCAATGTAAGGTCACCATACAAATTCCTCGAGATCATTCAACATCCACCTCCAGTACTCCAATTTTCCCAACCTATGCTGGACAATTTTACCTATATAATTGTTAACATATCCGATTGGACACTATCTATTTGAAATGGGGCACATGATGGCAATATGCTCCCATGCCCAGACCTGTAAGAATGTCACTCCAACCGACAAATTGTGCCCTCTAAGGTACACAACTTTGTATAAATCATGGTATAAATGGGCTAACATACACATGCCCCAAGCATATCTAGTACCTTGTTGGATCATCTGCTCCAAGATCTAGCCCCATTCGACTAAAAGTCCCTTCAACCTATGGTCAGGACATAGGAAACCTCTGATAAAACTTGCAAGCATGGATGAAAGTGTAGCATATGCATCCACCATCTCCCTCTAAGGAATCTCATAACTGCAAATCCTATCATCCACAAACACTCTGCGTAGAGCATTGGTATCTCCTTGGTTAGGATGATCATACAAAACAAGCTCCCCAACCACAAGAATTCTCAATATACGATACACATCCTCTGGAGTCAGTGTCATCTCATTGGTAGGAAGGTGAAAGGTGTTATGCTCACTATGCCACCTCTCAACAAGGGCTATCAAGAGTCCTCGATTAATCCTAATCTGGAGCATATATAATAAGGACAAACCCCAATGAGAAATAACACCTATCTTATGTCGTGTTAGCTAAGATATCAAATCAAATGTCCTCAAAAAATGTTCGCGAATCTGAAGATTTTCCAAAGGCTCCTCTAGTCACAAAAATTCATAAGTTAGTTAACTTTTCAAATCAATCAAAAGTAGTCAACCTACCAATCTAATCAGCTCTAATGAGAATTTGATCATTTCTTGTGTGCATCAATTTATCAATCAAGTTATCAATCAACCTCACCTATCATGAGGCTAATCAATCAAATCATAATTGATTCTCATCTATCATGAGGTCAATTATCATCAATCATTCATTAAATCTCACCTATCATGAGATCAATAATCATCTAAACCTATCTGGATCAAAAATCAAAATCACATCAAAGGATGACAAGATCGAAAAACATCAAAATCAAGGAATTGATTAACAATTTCATTATTTTGACTTGTATGTGCTAAAACAGTCTATCAAAGTGCCAAAAAGGTCAATGCGCCATTTCAGGGAGTCAATGCGCCATAACAGGTAATCAAAGCGCTAAATATGTAAATGCACCATTTCAATCTATCAGTGTGCCAGAACAAATATTCAATGTGCCAAAATAGTCTATGCGCCATTTCAATCCATCAACATGCCAGAACAGATATTCAATGTGCTAAAATACTCTATGAGCCATTTCAATCTTTCAATGCACTAGAACAGGCATTCAAAGCACCATCTAAATCTATGTGCTACTACATTGTTTCTATGCGCTAAATTCCTACTTCTATGCACTAAACAAACAAATGTGCTAAAACAACTATCTAATGCACTACATTAAAGTATCAAAGCGCTAAAATAGGAAAAATTGAATTCAAACATAAAAAAGGAGGGAAAATGAATTTCATGAATTATAAGGAGGTTATCGAGGTATGTACTATAGGTTCATATGTTGTCAAGCGGTCATTTCGTCACACTTGCTCGAATCAATGAGTGTCGTAGGGAATCACCATCTTGCTCAATCACTATCAATTTCCAAATTCAAAATGCACAAATGAACTTCTAAATCCACTTTTTAACCTTTTAAAGGTTAATTAAGTGGAATTTTATGGAATTCATTTATTTTATTTACCAAGAGGGCTTAATTCATTATTTCATCAATGGGGTAGCTTCAAAATCATTTATCAGGAAATAAATCACTTCAACATCAAATCTATCATCATCTCCTCATAAAATCATAAAATTTTAAAAAAATCCCCAAAAAAAAATGGTAAAAATTCAAAAATTCATTGATTTATCTCCAGAGGTGGCATACATCCGTTCTCATAAAAAAATCACCGTCTAGGGCATGTCAGCAAATTTTTCTCAACACTAGCAGCAAAATTGATTCTTTGAAGCAATATGTAAACATGTCACTTCAAAGAGGGGCAAAATGTATACACCTAAAAATGGTCTAGATAAATCTAATTAATTAAATACAATTATTTGATTAATTAACCTTTAAATTCATCTATAAATAAATAAATAGAAATATTTATTTATGTAATTCACATTCCATTTTCTTCTATTAAATAAACAAATTCAATAGTTTGGTTTTATTTAATTATCCAATTTTTCTCTCAATTAAATAAACTAAAATCACATAGTTTGTTTAAATATCATCCCCCTTTTATTCAATAAACAAATTTCAAAATGTTTTATTTAATAATATAACTTCCCTCCAAAATTGAATAAATCAAATATTCAATTGAGCACATGTCTACAGCTTTTCTCTCAACAAAATTGAAAACTTCAAGTTGTATTCAATTGTGCTTTTTTCAATTAAACACGTGTCTACAACTTTTATCTCAAAAATTTGAAATCTTTAATTTGCATTCAATTTCAATTTACCTTTCCAGCCAATTTTGAAACAAACTTTTATAGTTGGAAATAGTTGGCTTCATGGATCCATAATTTCTTTCTATTCATTTTCCACAATGTTTTGCTTAGGGAATGCATTTCCCCTTCTTCCTCACCAAATTCTTCATCTTCTACCATTGATTTATCTAGATCAAATATGAACCATTGTTGGATGCCACATTATAAATTATCATTAAAAATCTATAAAAAGAAACCTCTTGCTATACGAATTGGGATCCCCACTTGCATGCAATTTTAATCTACAGGAATCATACTAGAGAATTTAGCATACAACATTTATAAATTATCAAATATAAGCATTTTAGTAATCATATTAGACTATAATCATGTCACAACATATCATATTAGTTGCATCTTAATTTATCATATCAACATCACATCATCTTAGCTTTTATTATCAATATCATATGTTCCATTATCATTCATTTTATCAGAGCATTTCACTTAAATCATCATTCTCATTCTCTAGGTTGTCATTTTAACAATCATAGTGCACAAAATTTGAGAGCCACTTTGATTTAATAAATCCTTGGAGTTAGAGAGAAATGGAAAAATTTTAGATATTTTATTATGCTTCAATTAGATTAAATATATTGTTTGAATTCTCTAATAATGTTGCATTAAGGTGTGTTGTTATTTATTTCAGTTACACATATTTTCCACACACAAGAATAAATTCAATAGGATAGTTTAGATAGTTTAAATACATGAAGGCATATATAATTTTGCACCATCATAAGCTTACACACCTTGGTTGATAATGTAATGTACTCTTAACGATGTGAAGTGGACTGTTCAACGAGTTAACCCTCTGAATTGAGTATATTTTACCAAGTTTACAACACATTAGCCTAGACTCTACATTTTTGGGTTGTCAAGGATGGTGCTATCTTCATAGACCTGTTCTTATAGTTTGCATAGTTAATTTTTTTCTTTCAAGCATTAGGAATGTTAGATACCATCTTTTTCTACACCAAGATACTAACATTGTATAGGTCACTAGAATAAAAGTCATATTTCATGTATGTAGAGGTAGAGAGTTTCCTTGGGTAGATTCCTTCCCTCCACATGCTATGAAGCTATAGAAAAAATTGTTAACCCTAGTACTCAAAGTGAAGGTACCACTGAAGAAGAAAATTCCTTTTCACTAACCTCTAGTGCACATACAAAAGGAACATACTACACCATGGGTTATGTAGATGATGATGATGCTCGACCAAGATTTGGGTTTCCTATTACTAACCAGCAAAGGTCTATAGTGTTGAAAAATATCCCTCCTTTGGCCTTGCCAATTTTCTATAGGTTAATCACTGAAGACCCAAATACATTCCTCTTTGAATTTGATGTCTTATACATAAGTTATGATTATACTTCTTATGCACATAGGTTAAATATTTTTCCTACTACTCTCAAAGATGCATCTTTAACATGGTTTATGGGATTAGGTAAAGATGTTGTTCCTTACTAGGACACCATGAAGACACTATTTTTGGAGAAGTTCTAGGACTAAAGTTATGATTGTACTTCTTATGCACATAGGTTAAATCTTTTTCCTACTACTCTCAAAGATGCATCTTGTACATGGTTTATGGGATTAGGTAAAGATGTTGTTCATGACTAGGACACCTTGAAGACACTATTTTTGGAGAAGTGATAGGACTACTATAGAGGGCCTAACAAGAAAAAGGATGATATATTCTAAATGACACAAAAGGATTATGAGCCTTTAGAATATTATGCTAAATTTTTTTAGTTTTCTCTCGAGGAAAACCCCCAAAACAAGTTATCAGAAGAACCTCTCAAGTTAGTCTTCTTTATAGGGGTTAATTAAGCCTACATGGATGCCCTCAATCTTATTGGGGGAGGATATTTCTCTTAGCTAATATTTGATGAAATTCTCAAAATGATAGAAACTATTCCAGGACCTTCACAAAAAGGACAAGAGAAAATATAACATCAATTCTTGGTAAATCATCTATTGGGGTTTCAAAAGTAGACTTGAACAGTCTGTTATCCCATATGAAAAAGATATAATCAATCATTTGGAAATGAATTTGGATACTCTCCACATAAAGAAAAAGAAGGAGGAAGCTAAGGCTATGCTCGTGGAATATTTTTCAAGTTGTAGGAAAAGAAAAGAATATTGTAAATGCAAAAGAGTGGCCAACATCCAATAGGAAAAAGTTGAGAAGCTTGATTTTTAGCCCATCGAAGGAGATGATGGATAGCTATTTTATATAGCACAAAGGAGTCTTGGTAGTAGAGACAAGGTATGCCGCAAGTCCCCCTTAGCTTTAATTCCTCTTTCCTTGTTGGCAACCAAAAATTTTCTACTTCAAACTCTTAGCCCTAGCAAGCAAACAAAAACTAGTGGTAGAATCTTCAATGGCCAAACCCTCAAACAAATTGGAACAAATAACCAAACCCTTGGTCACAGTAGAATTTTCAAAGTTATAATTACAATCCATAATGGCCAACTCAACAAAATCAATGGTAGCCTGAGTGGCAGAAAGACCATCAATGGAATTATCAAAATATGAACTATCAATAGTCCATGCTTCCTCCTCCATAACAACAACAAGCCCCAATGCCTCCATCTACATCCCAACCACCCAAGTAGAAAATACTTTCCCAACTATCACCTAACCATAACACTAAGTCTATTCAATAGGCTTATGCTAACAAAGCTATTCAATAGCCCACTTATTAGGTAGAGGTGAGTGATCTCCACCTCAAATTAGGGAAACAACTTGTTGGAACTTCATCCCCAAAAATTATAGAAATGGAGGATGAAGAACCTATAGTTGAGGTTTATGATAAACCACCTTTAGAGCTTGAACAAAATTAGGTACACAAAACTACCAAAACTCCTAAGCCACCTTTTCCTAAATTCCTAGTTGTGCAAAACAATCAAAATACCAATTGAAATATGTGAACATCAAAATACAACTTATCCAAGCTATGGCATACATACCTATATATACCAAAACTATAAGGGATCTTTGTCTTAAGAAACCAAGTAGGAAAAGGAAAGATCCACAATTAGTCCATGTCTTGGGAAATCTTGTGGATATCATGTTGGGGAACATTACAAACCCTAAGTATATCAATTCTGGTAGTCTAGTTGTGGATGTTAAGATCAATGGGACCTTCATTAAGAATACTTTGATAGACTTGGGAGCAACCATCAATTTAATGACAAAAGAAGCAATACAGTTGCTCTAGTTTGTTAACCTTTGGCCCACACAAACTATTTTTCAATTAACTAAAAGATCTATGGTCAAGCTTGAGGGAATTATTGAAGAGCTAGTTATTCCATTGGATTCTTGGGAATACCCTATAGAATTCAGATTACTGCAACCCAAAGTCAATCTTGCAGGTTATCCACTCATCCTAGGCAAGCTTTGGTTGGAAAAAATGATGCATTTATAGGGTACAGATATGGTAAAATGATAATATCCAAAAGGACAAATACAAAGAATTTGGTTCTTTATCCACCTACCCAAACATATGCATGCCTTGAGCATACCATTTGACCAAATTTGGGTGAAGAAGAGGAAGATAACAATTCTTTACAAACACTAATGACTATAGAGAATTGCCCCTTATTGGATGACCAAGATGAAGATGAGCTCATTTCTCATATAATCCAAAATTTATCTAGTAGGAATTCATAGCAACAAGACTATCTCATATGCCTACAAGACCCCTTGCAAAGTATTATAGATACCGATTCCATAGAAGAGATATCATGCAGCTATTTCATTCATTAATTCCTTAAAAATGTTTACCAATCATACCAAGCCTTGATCTCTCATTAGTTCAAGAGTCATCAAAGGAGTTGGAAATTATGCCAGGGAGGAAGTTAAATATCAACAACACCTTGATAGAGGAACAACAAAATTCTCTACAAATCTGTGTTGTAGGAACACTCAGCTACATATGCATGCGATTACCATGATATGAAGGGAATAGACCATGATCTATGTATGCACTAAATTGAATAAATTAATAATGGATACAAAGCTATAAGATATCCATAGAGATGCACAAATCCATATCTAAGGGATATAGTGAAAGATGAGCTGCAAAATATTTTAAATGCAAGTTTTATATACCTAATATCAAGCAATGAATGGGTTTCACCATTGGTAGTAGTTCCCAAGAAAGGTGAGAAATGGAGATTCTATGTTGATTACAGAGAATTAAATGTTGCCACAAGGAAGGATCACTTTCCACTACCATTTATTGAACAAGTTCATGATTCTTTGGCAAGGAAGATATATTTCTCATTTCTTGATGGTTTTAGTGGATATAACTAGATCAACATTGCACCAAAAGATTAAGATAAGACTACATTCAACCACCCCTATGGAACCTATACATATTTTGTCTTACCTTTTGGTTTGTGCAATGATATAGCTACCTTTGAATGAGTAGTACTCAACATATTTTTTGATTTTTCACATGACAACATGGAGATATACATGGATGAATTCACCACTTATGGTGAAAGTTATGAGGAAGGTCTTAGAAACCTAGAAAAAGTATTAAAAAGGTGTAAGGAACACAACCTATCTCTTAGCAATGAGAAGTGTTTCATGATGATGACATAGGGAATAGTATTGGGACACTCTATATCCAGTGTAGGAATCCAAGTTGATCCACACAAAATTAAGGTAATATCTAATTTACCTATTCCTCATTAATAGAGAGATATTAGGAGCTTCCTTGGTCATGCAAGCTACTACACATGGTTTATCAAATATTTTAGTAATATTGTTGCTCCTTTATTTTATTTTTCTGAGTAAGCACATTGAGTTTGAATGGAGCTCTGAGTGTTAAAACTCCTTTGAAGATTTAAAGAAAGCTCTAACTCAAACACTAGTGTAAAAAAGGCCCAATTGGACTCTCCCATTTCACATACATACAAATTCTTTATATTTTTCCATTGGACTAGTCTTGGGTTAGAAGGATGGGAACAAGGAGTATGCAATTTATTGTATCGCCAAGAGTCTTCAAGGGATATAATTAAACTATACTATAACAAACAAATAGATGCATGTTGTTGTTTATGCTATTAATAAATTCATACACTATATTAATAGCTATCCATTATTTGTCCATACATATCAAAAAACAATAAGGTATTTGATGAACAAGCCATTAGTTGGAGGTAGGTTGGTAAGATGGCTACTTCTCTTGTAAGAATTTGATATTACCATTATAGATAAGCATAGAAAAGAATATGTGGTGGAATATTTCCTATCAATACTACCAACACAATCAACTAAAGGAGTGTTGGATGTTTCATTCCCCGATGAACACTTGTTTTATTTATAAGTGAGAGTACCCTACCATGCAGATATAGTTTTTGATAGAGGAAAAAATGGGTTTTACAGGGACCCAAAACCATAGAGTTTACAAGCCATATTAAGATAAACCATCAGAGTACCCAAAGACAAGAAGGTTGCGAAACAACACAAAGCAAAAAAGGACAACAACCACCAACCAAAAGCTAGTAAAAATTCAGCAAGAAGCCAACAAAAAAAAACACAACCTAAACTAACCAGGAGACATTAAAGTCTCAACAACTTTAGCTTCTAGGTTGCACATTTCCTGGGTCATCTTCTTTAGGTCTTGAGTCTCTAGAGGTGAAGAATCCACTTTTATTTTTAGGTTGTCTCTAGTTCTCTTTGAAGGGCCAAAATCCTCCTACTTACTTTTATTCTTATCAACTTCTAGATCCACAATCAACGACCCCTGTTGGGTGTTTTCCATTTTCTCCACCAAAGTGATTAGGATAGTGGAATTGTGTTTGACAACTCTATGGTTATGCTCAATGATATTTTTCATAGTATCCCAGATCTTACCAATTTCCTTTCCAAGGTACTTGACCTTGTTCTCGTTGTCCTTCTTCAAATTGTTCATGAGTTCAACCGCTCTTTGAAAGCATTCAGCCATTTCCATTTTCTCTTCCACAGTACATAAGACCTCAAAAGAGTTATGAGAAGCCACTTTAGCTTCCAACACCTCCAGTTTTCTAGCGAGTGCCCTATTTTTTAAATTGATGTCCTTTGTCTCATGGAAAGCCCATTTCAAAAT
This sequence comes from Sequoiadendron giganteum, assembly GCA_007115665.2. Lineage (NCBI taxonomy): Eukaryota > Viridiplantae > Streptophyta > Pinopsida > Cupressales > Cupressaceae > Sequoiadendron > Sequoiadendron giganteum. The sequence goes on along the minus strand of CM021106.1, from coordinate 651,711,716 downwards.
TTTGAAATAGAAAACTACACCATTTCTGGCCATTGCCAAAATATATTTAGGAAATTCCCTATCCGTCTTGAAATAGTGGTCATCAGGGTTAAGGTCACCAAGGGAATTTGGTATTTTCTCTTTGTTAGTGGTATGAAAAGAGGCTAAGGAGTCCTCATTATCATTGGGGCTAGCAGATTTCTCATCCAGAGAATACACAAATAGGAAACCAACTTATTAACAGGGGGCTCCTTCGTCATGACATTCTCCACCTGAGAAGTACCAATAGGGGTATTCATAGGGCTATCTTTTTCATTCAACATTTTAGCCAAAGGGGAATTCTTCTTTTTCTTACTAGGAGGGGGAGTGTCTACCTCAGCCCACTTAGGGTCTGTGTCCTCTTTGCCCTTAGATGAGCTAAACTCGGTATCATATCCTTCTGAGGCCAAGGCTGAAAGAGGTTAAGATAATGCTGACATATTTTTAAAGTGCTTATAGATAAGCCACATAAGGTTAGCATGCAGGAGTGGATTATTCTTAAGGTTTTTTCTATATTCCTAAATACTATTATTCATGGAATAGAGTAGATAATGAGGAAAAGAGATCCTTACCTTATGTCAAAAATGATTGAGGAGGATGAAATGGTAACCGTAGACTCTGGTAAATCTATTGTTAAGCATAATGTACTCCATCAGGATCATGAGCATCTCCCTCCAAATCTTCTTGATTTTCTCGACATCGAAGTAATTATTGGAGACTTTGACCAACTTATTTCTTTCCTCCTCATACTTAGGGAAAATGATTACAAATTTTTCTGAGAACTTCCTATCATGATAAAACTTCACTCCATCAGTAAACAGACCCGTGATTTCCCCAATAAGAGCTTCATCCACCATAGCCTTCCTTCCTAAGAGAATTATATCACCATTATTACAATGTTTAGAAAAATATTTAGTGACCTTAGGGTCAAGGCCATGAAACTTATCAATGAAAGGATGAAGCCATCCCTGCTCGATTTTCTTCCAGACCTTTGAGTTTTTCTTGTTCTTCATGCAGCCTATCGGCTCCACCATTTTTATGCTTCCTCCCATGGTCGTAATTCTCCTTTTTCGGTAGCTCACACCATGAAATAATAGACCAGAGAGCCCACAACACACACAAAGCACCCACAAAACATGCCTATCCTTACCATCTATCAAAATTATTACGACTTTTCTAGAATATCAAATGTTGTCTCGGTACTTGGCATCATTTTTTTTAATCATAAATAAATGTGGCGTGTCTCCCATGGATGATATCATAGTTGATTAAAGTTGTGGCATCAAAATCCAATTCATTACAATTATACCACATCACTTGCCCATTATGTTTAATCCCTTCATTATTAAAATAGTCGGCCACACTATTAGCTTCCCTATAGACATGGGAAATTTTCACTTTGTCGAATCTAGCTAAAGTGGCCCCAACTTCATCTATCCAATATTTAATGTTTCATGAAGGGGGGGACTTTCCTAGGAGAAAATCAATGACATTTTTAGAGTCACCCTCAATCCATATATTTTTTAAGTTCATTCTACTCGCCATGTCAATGACCTAGAAATCTCCAATGGCTTCGACTAAATGATTAGTTTATATGCCCAAGGAAATAGTCACCACAACAATAAACATGCCATTATTATATCTTATCACACCCCCACTCCCTACCTTCCCTAAATTCCCTTTTGCCACCCCATCAAAATAGGCTTTTATCCAACCCCTAGGAGGGTGATACCAAATGACACCTTCATGATTCATTTTTGCAGGTTTAGAGGCTTTGGAAACATCTCTTTTGATTTCCCAGTCTTTAGCCATCTTGAGGTCGTAAATCAAGCAAACTACAGGCTCCAACATGTTCTCTTGAAAAGGTAAAATGTTGAAGTTTTCCACAATTAGCCTATAAATTTTCTCAAACATAATATTCTCTGGAATTTCCTTGTCCTTGAAGATTCTATTATTTTGCTCCTTCCACACTCCCCAAACTATATAAGGGAAAGTTAGGGACCATAATCTATAGATATAAGGATTCAGGGATGGATTCTTCCACTGAATAAATTGATCTTTGATAGAACTAGGAGACACCCATGAAATGTTCCAAAGAGAATAAAACCTACCCCAAATAGAAGTTACATACAAACAATGTAGGAATAAATTGATCTTTGATAGAACTAGGAGACACCCATGAAATGTTCCAAAGAGAATAAAACCTACCCCAAATAGAAGTTACATACAAACAATGTAGGAACAAATGGTTATCAGTTTCCTCTTTTCCCTTACAAAGGTAGCACCGATTAGGGATTTGAAAACCCTTCTTATAGATGTTATCCACCATAAGCACCTTATTCTAGAGGAGAATCCAAAATAAAATATTGACCTTGGGGGTCAGGTGATTAATCCAAGATTTAACCCAGAAAGGAGGAGGGGTAGGAGAAAAGGACAACAAAGAGACAACCGAGGAAACCGAGTAGCTGCCCGAAGGATTGGCCATCCAAACCAAAAGATCCTTTTGCTAGTTCGAACCCATTGTAACCATCATCAGAGAGGATTGGATCATAGTGAGGTCCAAACTGATCTGGCTTATCTGTAATATGAGTAAATCTGGTGGCCACATGATTAGAGCTTTCAAATAGTGGATCACCTTTGATAAAATTTAAATTCCAAAAGGTAACAATTCCCCCTGAGGAACCTTCAGAACTATTTCCCTGAACCCCACAAAACTTAAACATTTTAATCTTTTCCACTTTCCTTTTAGGCATTTTAGATTCCTAGACAAGTAAAATATCAAGTTTTTGATCCCTAAAAAAATTATGCAAAACATTCTGCTTATAAAGGCTATTCAGCACCCTAATATTCCATGACATAATCTTCATATCTTACCAGGGGAGAAATTGCAAATTTTGGGAATGGTTTTCTGAAAAACATCCACTATGTCTTGAAGGCTTCCATGCTCCCTGTGATATCGAGCATATCTTCTTCCTTGACTACCCTTTATGGCTCTACAATCTTCCTTAGCTCCAGTTGTGGTAGTGACACCTTTTGTTTTACTCTATTATTTGTTTTTCTTTTTCTTCTTCATGGTATAGGAGTTGACATGTTCTCTATTAGTTTCCTCTTGACTTTTCTCCTCTTTTCTAGACCCCCAATCGTTATTAGAAATCCCTTTTTGATCCAACAAAAGGTTATCCATCAAACCATTTATATTGTGGGTTAAGTTCATGCTTGATTTCACCACAGGCTGACTTGATTCCACCAAAAAATCCTTAACTTTCTCCAAATAATCAACTGATTCCAGATTTTGAGCAAAAACCAGGCTAGAAACTCCCCCACCACTCGACAAGGGGGGAATCCCTATCTCTAGCATCATAATACCTTACTTTTCCAATACATTAAAACCATGGGAAAGAATATCATCAAAGCCAATTTCGTCATCCTCTTTCCCACATGATTCATTCTCTAGCCTTTTATCAAGGGGCTCCTGATTCTCCAGGGCGCACTTTGCAAACTCCAAGCCAACCTCATTTTTCTCATTCCCTCTAGTTATGATCTCTAATTGTTTTTTTAAAGGATTAGGGAATTCCAAACAAACCTGAATCCCAAAATCATCTTTATTTTTAGGGGCTTTCACAAGATCCTCAGACATCTTATTGTCCTTCTCTCCAACATGTTTTTCTTTGTTTGCTTTTCCATCCCCTTCAGACTTATTTTTCCAAACTAGCATCGGTTTAGACTAAGGCTTGTCCTTTGTATTGTTGACATTAAGTGGACATTTATTTGCCCAGTGCCCGGATTTTCTACATTTAAAGCATGCAAAAGGAATCATTTCAAACTCAATATCTTGAACCCAAGAACCGAACTTCAATTGTATTTCAATGGATGATTTGAGATCAACATTCTAGGACACACCCACATAGATTCTAGCAAAAACAAGCCTTCTCCTAGCCGTTTTCATTGGGTCTATTGACAAGAGCTCACCAAAAGAGTTAGCTAGGCCACTAAAGACATCTTCATTCCAATATTCTAAGGGAAGTGCTGGGAGTCTCACCCATACTAGGACATTTTCAAAAATCGAGTCTAAAAGGTATAAGTTTGTGGTCATCTTCTTAAGAGCTAAGGAGGACTTGCCAATGACCCAAGGGCCACCACTCCTCACAACAAAAATATCCTCCTTACAGGAGAACTCAAAATAAAAATATCCCTTAAGAAGAAAAGAAAAAAGAACTTGGAAATTAGTTCACTTCTTTTAAAGAAAAACCTTGACAAGTTCAATATTTGGTCTAGGGCCGATAAATTTTCCAACCAGCACTCTATCCATTAGAGAGATATTATGATCAATGACTAGATCTGGGATAGAAATGGAAAACTTACCCTTAGCCGGCTCAAAAATGTTGCAAACTACGGGGAAATCCGATTTACCTTTTGGTTTGACTCCAAAAAGAGACGGCCATGGTTTTCGCTTAGCACCATCCCCACCAATGCCCCCCACATTTTTGGTTTTTTCGCCCTCATGTCCTTTATTAAATTCAATAGGAATATCAGTCAAGACAACATTCCCCCCGGGTCCACCTAAATATTTCTTCTGGGGTCAGTCTCTTCAGATTCATCCTTACCTTGCTTACCACTTGAATCTTGCACCGATTCTGCCTGTGAATCTTTGGAGCATGCTCCTCCACGACCTGCTCCATTATTCAAAAATTCAAAATTCTACTTCTCCATCCCAAACTCCCTCTCCTCCATTGAAAAAAAGTTTAGATTCCACAATGTAGATTCCACCACATTTCTCATCAAGGGAGAAGAGACAACTAGTTCATAAATATTTTCCTTACTCCTCAATATTTGGTTTTCTATTTTATATAGGGCCTGATAAACATCATTAGAATATGCATTAGGGAAGATGATATTTTTGATATCATGAAAGCATGCCATGATGAGCCATGTGGGGGTCATTTTGTAGCAATAAGAATAGATTTTAAGATCCTCACAAGTGGTTATTATTGGCCTACTCTATATAAGGATATTGTTAAATATACCAAGAGCTATGACAGGTGTCAAAGGATGGGAAAGACAACAAAGAGTGATGAGATTCCCTTACAACCTTAGTTGACGTTGGCACCTTTTGAAAAATGGGGTTCAAAATTCATTGGTCCAATCTCTCCTACCTATAATAACAAGGAATATATCTTTGTTTACACTAATTACTTGACAAAAATGGGTGGAAGTTAAGGCTCTCTATGCTTCAATATATGGTAATGTGGCTAAGTTTTTATATGAAGATATTTTTAATCAGTATGGAGTACCTAAAGAAATAGTCACTAAATAAGGACCCCAATTTACTTCTACTCTAATCACCAGGTTGATTGAAGAATACCAAATCACACATAAGAAATCAACACCCTATCATCCATAGGCTAATTGTCAAGTGGAAGTCACAAATGGAGAACTTGAGAATATATTGACCAAGACAGTGCAGTTGCATAGGAAATATTGGGTTTCAAGATTACCTAAAGTGGTTTGGGCATATATGAATACATGGGAAACAAACACTAGATTTACAACCTATGAGTTGATTTATGTAAAGAAAATAGTCCTTCCTATCGAGTTTGAATACAAAACATTAAGGATAGTAGTAGAATTGGGAATGGATTTGAAAAAAGCACAAAAGGAAAGGTTGCATTCTTTAAATGGGTTGGATGATATACGGATAGAATCAGTCCATCATACAAAGGTAATATACCAGTAGCGAATGAAATGGCATGATCAATACATTAAAACAAAATAGTTCACAGTGGGAGATTGGGCACTACTATATGATTCATAATATAAGGATTTCAAGGGTAAATTTTAGTCTAGATGGTTGGGAACCTATGAGATTAGTAAGGCTTACCCTAATGGAGCAGTATAGTTGCATACTATTGATATAGTCTGCTCTTCACTTCTTGTTAATATACATAGACTAAAGCTATACAAGAAACCAAGGCAACATGATAACTTCATCTATTCATTAATACAAAATTATGGTTCTCACAATGAGCCTGAAATAGAAACTAATTCATAGATTTCTACATCAGTAATACATGACATACCAAGCATGTTTGGTGAACAAGAGCTTGAGTTACACAAATCAACCCCTAAAATCACCCAGGCATTATTTCTCATGCTTTAAAAACATAGGCACACACACTACATGATCATAATAATACTTAGGATATCTTCAAAGGAACCTGTTACCAGTAATCACAAGGTTCTTGATGTTGTACGGACCTATAGCTTCACACTGCCAACATTTCAATTCAAACCTGACACTAGCAGTACCCGTAGCATCGTTTGATGAATGAAAGACTATTAAACTCATTTGGTGTCTTATTTATTACAAGGTTATGCACAATAATTTCTACAATATCCACATATTATATTCATCAATTCATGCTTCGTATTGTGGTGTAATTGCTTAATTTCTTGCATTCATTTAAAATCTTTGAAGCTATCAAATTGCCAACTCACATCTAGCCCATCATATCCACTTGCCATCTAGTAATCATTACCTTGCAGTTAATATATGTACCAAAAAATCAACAAGAAAATATTTTCTTTTAGTTTCCATACACCATCAATGGTTACTTTTGCACGATAGTACTTAAGGTATGTTATTATAATTAATCAAGTTTTCTGTAAACTCTTTATGCACTTTTTACTTAAATTCCATGCATGTGAAATATTAAATTATTCATTTCCATCAACTCATGTTTATACCGCCTCCAAATCATCACTGTGAAGTGAGGCCACTTCACTAGTTAAGTTGGGGGGAGGGTACGCTTACTCTATCTTTTCACCAATCTTTTTGAATTTGTTACCCTAAACTAAATTTAATGAAAATAATGACATGCAAAACCCTTAGTCATGTTTTATTTTTGTTTCTATCTCTACTACAATTTTCAAAAATTTCTAAAACTTGAAACCCTATAGAGTTTATGTGAACTTTAGCTTGGTTTATATTAGAATTGAATTTGAAGAGGAATTTGCAATGACTGTGTGGTGTAGTAGTAAGAACATATATGGAAACTAAGGTTTTGAAGTGAATTCATAAGAGAAGTTGAGGGTGGTGAGCAGAGATTGAATTGAATTTTAAGAGTTGAATTTGGTATAATGGGAAGTAAAGGGAACTAATATGGGAGATGTCATAAGGAGAGAATTGGTAGCTCATCAACATATTTTGGAGGATGCAACTATCCTTTTTATATTCAAAAGGGTTGGATGGCTTGAGTATTTCATAAAATTAATAGAGTATAGTAATTATTTAATGAGAAGATTTGCATAAACACTCCAATATGATAAAGCCATAGTAAAAGGACTTATGTAGATGATTCAAAGACTTCCATTTCTCAAGTGATCAAATTGCTAAGGACGGGAGCAAATTTCTCAGCTCGGTCTAATGCAGTCACGGCTCATGAGGAATTCTACACAAGGTACACAAATATTATCTCTCCACTGGTTATAGGAAAGCTACACCTCTTATATTGTTAGATATATTAGATGTGATGGTAGGCAAAACCTTTTATATATTTTCCATTTTAAGTTTCCAAGCCATCTTAGGCATAAAAAAGTAGTAAATGTACCAAATTTACTATACCGCTTGTTGAAAAGAATGGTTTTGGAAAAGTAGAAAAGATAATCTGATACTTCCCTCTCTCATCATTGCTTAGTTACCATGTTGATAAAAAGGAGCCTAAGAATTCAATACCCAGCAGTAAGGTGGGAAGATTTTAGGGTTGAGGAATGCAATGACATCAACAGTTTGTTGGATGCACCTATAGTGTCTAGGGATATTGGAAATAAAAATGAACCTTAAAATGGGCTTGAAGAGGAAAACCCTCATCATTCTCCTGTGGCCTCACCTAGTTGTAGCCAAGGTGAGCATGAAGAGCCTATAGAGCCTGACTCTAGGACTTCTAAAAATGAGAAGCTACCTTTTTCTTTTAAGTCATGAAAGTATAAGGCTAGAAGAAGTAGTGTATCCACCACTTCCACACCCTCTAAACTAGAGGAAGAGGTTTCAAAAGGAAAGAAGGTTGCTTAAAAGAAAAAAAAAGGAAAATACCCCAAAAAAGATGAAGAGTATTAAAAAGGAAAAGACAAAAATTGAAGTAAAAATACTTACACCCAAACGTTCTAGTAGACTCGGACAACAAAATTCTACAAAGGAAGGTACACCTAAAGAAGAAGAGGTGAGTAGAGAACAACCCCAGACAAATAAACACTAGTAAGAACAACAGTAAGAGAATGTTATGGTTGTAGAGACTGATTTTGAACAAGAAAATGATGCCTCTGGTGACATGAATGCACCTATGAAAAGGAGAAGGTATATGATAATGACCTCAAAAGACCCATTTATTGCAAATAAATTGAGAACAAAAGCTTCAAATAGCCCATATGCAAAGATTCTAAAGAAGGAAATGATTAGTTTGAAGATAGAGACAAAGTTTACCTTGAGGAGAGAAATGTGACACAAGAACTCTAGGAATCACTAGATACAATTAAACACCTAGAGGAGTTGGTGAAAAACTATGAGAAAAAGGGTAAAGAAAGGGAAGTAAAAATGCAAGAGATGGAGGAGAAATTACAGCTATATGGTCATGGTGCTAAGTTAGATTTGTTGGCACAATTGGCTATCACCAAGACAAGGGACAAAGAACATGCTACCCCAAGTTAGAAACATCCTCCTCTTAAAACTCCTAGTTATCACACAAACTTCTCTCTAGGTTAACAATTTTGGAGTGTAACTAATGAGTTTACAAAGGAAAAAGAAAAATGGAAGAAGGAAAATGAAATATATATGCAATAATTGGAAAAGAAAGAAATGGAATTGAATAAGTCAGCATTTCAATTGGAAGAGGTTGTAGGTAAGGCTGCACAAATTGTCAAGTCCAAGCATCTTCCTAGGACTTATGCATTTTTCTACAAGAAAGTTTCTTGTGTTTTTAGTTTAATAGATTAATTAGAAAACAATCTAGTGCCATGAGTCAACCAGATGAGTTTCTTACAAAACTTAAAACTTCCACATTTGAAGACCAAGATCAATTATGTGAATTTTATTTGCATAATTATGTGATCCTGGATGAAACAGGATAGAACCCCTTTATGTTTTGGGGACCTTCAAGTTAGATCATTTGCTTCTTACTATAGGAAAGAATGACTTAAAGGATAAATTATATGGAAGAATATGCTGAAAAAGAGAAATCTATTGCACTTCCAATAAGAAGAGAGGTTAATGATTCAAAAGCATTTACTGATGAGTGGATGAGACTTCTTAGGCATAAAGGAGTTGGTAAGAGAATAATGAAACTCATGGAGGTATACTATGAGAGAATGAAAGTGATAGATGTAGGTATTATACAACAATGTTATAAGTATGTGTAGAACCAATGGAACAATCTAGCCCCTCAATTGTAGAAGGAGCCTCATTACGTGTACAACTTTACTGTTATGCTCTAGAGGGCGAAAAAAAAAAAGGAAGTCAGTATCAACAAAGGATTTCACTGGATACCTCCTGCATTTGAACCACCTATTTTCATTTGTCTAATTTCAACCACCTATTTTCAACATATCAAGGTTTTTATCTACAGTAGGATCAGGGTGCTAGTATAGTAATGGACCTAATGAAAATTTCTCTACAAAATAATCAAGAACCTTAGTAATTTTCTTGAGGACAAGCAAAACGTTAAGTTGGGAGGAAATGATAGGTCTAAATAATAGCTTTTTCTATTGGTTTTATGCAGACTTTATGATACTTTTAAATATACTTTCCAAACAACATTACATAACATACTATCCTTTTTGTATCTATTATGTAGACCTAAACTCAAAAACATGGTGATGGAATTACAGTTTAATATATTAGCATTAAATGGTTTATATGAATATGTGTATGGAAATGATGATAAAATGCTATGTTTAATTATGATAGTTATCCTTATGTATGTGTTTTGTGAAACTAACTTGTTTTCCACAAAGGAGAAGACATGATACACAATAGTTATAGGATGAACCCATAGAAAAAGGGACATTGGACCCCGAAACATGGGATCCTACAAAAATAGTTGAATGTGATGATCATTGGTTGAAGATATTTAATGAAGATAGAACGCGTGTTATTAAAATCAGTAAATAAACATTGAAGAAGAGGTCTTTCTTACATGGGAATTTGATAGATGGGTGTATGGTTGCATGCATTTTTTTCCCACATAGTTCTAGTTTTGATAGGGTTCTCCTTCTTTTTCAGTTGTAGGTTGAATAAATCCAAGTCTGAAGTCCACACTCTAGATATTTGGGAGTGGATTTAATGATTTCGGTTAATTTTTATCTTTCAATAAAGACTCCCTCAGTTTGTATATAACTATTGGTTGAGTTTGTGGTTTGGTTAGTTGGTTTTTCACAATTTTATGTTATCTGGCATTTTCACTTAAAACATGAATCTTCAGAGTAATTGAATATGATTTGTGTGAGGATATTTTGTAATATTTTATTTTATGCAATAAATGGAGATCAGTTATTTGAGTAGGCCACTCAAGATATTGTTCTTCACTTCACCTTTCAGTTATTTATTTTTGTTGATAGTTGATATTAGTTTATCATTGTTCATGAATCATATGCAAGTTGATTGGGATTTAATTTCATTCTTATTATGAATTAATTCTTAGGAACATGCACGTAATGGACATTAGTAGTACCCCAGAGGATAGTTCAGTTGATTTAGTAATTTTTACTAAGCTTTTAGTTAATATAGTTATCATTTCATTAGCAATAGTTCAATGACAACCTTTACTGTAGGTACCCGTAGCAACTAGCTTTAGTTCATACTTTTATTGCTTTATAGTTTTGTGAATCTCCAACAACTAGAATAACTTTAGTAGGTTAGTTTATGTAGTTTAAGTCCATGAAGGCATATATAATGTTTCATTATCATAAGATTACACACCTTGGTTTATGATTTAATGTAGTCTTAGCAATGTGAAGTGGACTATTCAGCCAGTTAACCCTCTAAGTTGAGTATATTTTACCAAGTTTACAACACGTTAGCCCAGACTCTACACCAATGTGGTAAAATAAGAAGAAAAAAAATTAAAGGTTAATATTTTCAGATCCACTTTATAAGTTGATTGAAAAATTAGAGAGGGGTGCTCTATATTGGTGGCTTGTTCTTATATAATATTTTTTGATTTGCATTTCCAAATTCTATGTAGCTAAGGAAAATATATAAAAAAAAATGTTTAAATATGCTGGTGAACCATGCATTAGAATATCTAGGCAAATTAAAAATCATCATAGTTGAAAAATTTAATATGTATTGTGCTATTATTTTTCCCATCCAATTTGAATGCCTCACAAGAAACTTTAATTCTTTTCTTGGATGTCAATTAACCCCAGGTTGATTGGCTTCAAATGTTGTCTTGTAGGGGAATCTAAAAGGGTTGGCTACCTTAGTCTGGGTTGTTTGAGACATGATGGCCAAAAAAACACTAAGTTGACATGCATAAAGCATGTACTTTTAAAATCATAATCTATATTTTTTATTCATTCATTCTCTCATTCATATCTACCATTTTGCAAGAGGCCCTATGAAATGTCCATTGAGAGATACAACAATACTGTTCATAAATAAGGTTCAAGAAACATCCTATGAGTCTCTTCAAGTGTCTGTATGATTTATTATCTAGTGCATAGACATTTATTTGATGTGATTAGTAAAATGCAGTTTGATAAGAAATTTTCCATCTCCAACCAATTCTTTATTCTTTTATCTCTTTATTTATTCTATGAGTGTCTTATATCTGCAAAATCCACTTGCCTAATAGTTTCCAACAAAACTGTGCCCCTCATAGGGTAAAGCCCTAGTTCTAGAGGGTTTCAAGCAAGGATAGAAGCCTCTTAATAATTCATAGAGCAATCAACAAAAGTTTTATTTACATTGCAAGAGATTCACCAACAATAATGCATGAGTCTGGTTCCATTTAATTATGTTTATGAATTTTATCATACCATGATATCAATTAGCTTCTAAGATAGCAATCTTTCTTATTCTCTATATAGTCTTGTCTTCTTTACCTTTTTTCTATCATTAGTGGTCATTTTTTTTTCTAAGGTTCTTCAAACTACATTATGTCGAGGATATTAACTTGATTGTATTACATATGCATATTTTCTTTGTTCATTTTGTATTCTTTTGTGAGTTGTATTTGAGAAATATTTTCACTCTATCAACATGTGATTCTCTTGTATATAAATCCTCTAATTGAAATCAACTTCCTTCATACATATTGTTTATCTTTTTCATAACAACAATCATACATTTTATAATATACATCATTTACTTTTGTATTTGAATGTGTAGGCACAAAATAACTATAAAATACATTTTTTAAGCTCCTTATCGACAAGAAAAGTCATTGGTGAGTGTTTTTATTTAGATGAGATTCAATCCTTCATTTGATGCTACTATAGTAGCATTACGAAAGATGACTAGGTAATTTTGTTTGGGATCTCATTGTAGGTTAATGGAATTGCACTAATATTGAAAGTTCACATTCGAGCTATTAAGAAAGTGCATATCTCTCATAAAGACCTAGATAGTTAATATCTACACATTGAAGCCCCGGGTGATCCCGCAAAGTTGGTTTAAAATTTTTGAGAGGAACTGATTTTTGTTGAAATCACATATTTTAGAAAATATAATGATTTATGCCTTAAAAAGTTCCATTTGAAGGATTCCAATTGAAGAGGGTTTCATCAAACCACCTTAGATCAAACCCCCTTGGATAGAACCTCCTATTTTTAAACCATACCTATAAATGAGTATCCTTTACACCTATCAAAATGATGATAAAAAATCACTTCTGATTTACCTTTTGGGGGATTAAACGAATTTATTTAAAATTTATTTGAAATGATTATATGGTATTCCTTGGAACGAGCTATCCAACGAATATAATTTTAACATGTTTTGGTTTTATTATGCATTTGTTTTTTTAGTTTTATTAAACATAGGTTTTTCATCGAAAAATGAAAGTCTTTATTTTGCACATGTGAAAAAATAGCAGATTATCAAAAAAAAATTGAAAAATATGAGTGCACTAGATATTGCAGTCCTTGATCCAACAAAAAATAAATTAAATTTTGATATATACAAAAAACGTTACACGTTATATGGTCACGCTATGTTTGAATTGTAATTGGTTTGACTTCAAAACTTGATTAAAGAAACAATATTCAATAAAAAAATATCTAACCAAGTGGAAGCACTAGAAATTGGAGTTACAAATGTAAATTTGAAAGAATTAGAATTTTATCCTTCATAGAAAAATATTTATGTGTTATATGGTGTGTGTCACTTTTTAAAAATGTTGTTTTCTAAAAGAAACCAGTTTTTGTGGGAGATGGAAAAAAAAGTGCAATTTAATTCCAAAAAAAAAAAAATTTTTTTTTTTAGAATCTATAGACAAAATGTGACGAGACTCTAGTTTGAATCATCTTCAAATTCTTCATGGTTTAGCTGCTATAGGTGCCTGAATGTGAATATTTAGTTAAAAATAATAATTTTAGTGTCCAGTTTGGCCAAAAATTGTAAACCACTATTCTGGGATCACCCCCTCTCTTGGCACATTGAATTGCCTACTCCTATTGGATTTTATTCCAATTCAAAATACACTATTGAGAGTCTAGCTTAATGTTGCAATGATGATAATATGCCCAACTTAACTACATGCAATACAAATCATTTTACAATTTTTTTGGAAATTTTGTTAGATTTAAAAAAAAATAGATTCAATAAAAAAAATCACCTTAACATTTTTTGTTACATATACTACTATCGACGTATTGCTTGCACCTCATCTTAGTACAAGTGCTAGTTTATTTCTTCTGGAGGTAGGAAATCTTCTCTCTCTGTAGTAGCCACCATGTTCATAAAGGCTCCCATGTAGAGTTATTTATTTTTGCTGCAAGTGGGAACTCCTCTCTCATAAAGGCTTCCACAATGATTTTTAATACTCGCCACAATATTTTTTAGGGTTTCACTTGTCCATTTATTTTGAAAGAAAAAACATTAACTACCATATGGAATGATAATACCGATCACAACATTTTCCTTAGCAGGGTCTTATTTATAACACTTATCTCTTAAAGAGCAACTTTGGTCTCTAACATGAATGTTAATGCATTTTATATATTCTAATTTACATCAATCATCACGAATTAAAGTTTATTAATAGTCAAGGTAAATATTTAGTTTATTAAGAGTATAGCTTTTATTAATTAACAATTATGGCAATAACCTATAATAATCAAAGAATCAAGATCAACCCCTACAAATATATGCAAATCTAATCAACTACGATCATAATATTTTCCAATTTTGACACTATAATACACTTACTATAAACTAATCATTGTGTTAAGAACAAACCAATCAAAATGGGCCTAAAATGAAAAGAAAAATATAAAATATCTAGAAGTTTGACAATTACAATTATTAATAATTTCAAAGGTAACAATACTTTATTTTGCAATAATATACACATATATTGTAGAAAGTTTTTCTTCTAAAAAAAAGTTCTAAAATTTCTTATTACTTCTATGTTTTATAACATAATAGATGTAACAAGCAACCAAGAAGCTAAATAGTCTAAAAGGAATAAATAATATCAATGCAATCAAATCCCTTCCAAGTGAATCTATTGGCATGGTTCCACAAGACAATGCTGACAATGCAAGACCAATGAATTGTCTTGTGACAAAAAAATGTTCCATTCGTCACCGCTTCTAATGTATATTTTGCAACATGCTCAGGTGTCTTTTCTTGGATTTGATTATAAAAATTTGTGGCCTTAATAATTTGAAGATATCTCTGTCATCTTCCAAGCCACCTATATAAATTGGGAGTGTAAGAACAAAATTAGATTGGGCTCACTTGAATAATAAATTAAAAACCATTGAAAATAAAGAAATCTTGAATACTAAATTTAATATCAATGAATTATTTGATTGGTTAAATTTCCAAGATATTTTTCTAATACCTTAGAGAAACATATGTACATATATGAGAGCGAAAGGCTTTTAAAAATATTTAGTTGACAATTTCATACATGTTAATGTGCTATATAATTTGGATTAAGATTACATTATAGATCAAGGATCTATTATCTTGAAATCTAAAGCACATGCTTATTTTGACTAGGACTAAGTAATATTATTGAAAATAAAAATATGGTTAAAAATGTATTAAAATATTTGTGAGAAAATTTAATCTACCATCATTAAAAAACAACCATATAATGTGATCCCAAATATTTCTATTAAAAATGTTACACAATTAAGTTTAGAAAAAATATTACATTCACTAATATAAACTTAAAAATATACTTTTAATCATAAATTTTAAAAAATGACATACACAGATCTCACAAAAATGAAACACAATCCACTTGAATAAATAGGGTAATCATACATAAAATATAGATGGTAACAAAATTGACAAATAATCTCATTAAGATGAAACAATATTTTTCCATATTTCATAATTTGTAGAGTTATTTATTTCTACCGCAAGTGGGAACTCCTCTTTCATAAAGGCTTCCACAATGAGTTTTAATAAGGGAGACAAGTGTGGGTAGGGGACACAATGGATATAGAATATGATGATTTGGGACTAGTTTTGGATAAAAAAAAAGTAAATAAATTTACACTTATTATCCAAAATTTGCAAAACATCTTTTTTCCATAAAGTATACAAATTGACCAATCATGTGATGCCACATCAACATACCAATAATACATGAATTAGTGACCCACTATTGGTCTGACATAATTTTTGGGTCATTTTGGATACCTTGACAAAAATAATGTTGATGTGGCATCATATTTGATGATGTGGCCTTGAAAAAAATTTATAAGCATTAGACTTGTCAAATAAACTATTGTACAAATCTAAGAGTGATTTGAAATTTTCACATAAGACTTTGGGAAGTGTGAAGTTTGGGTGGCCCACCAATCCCTTACTCAACACAAGATTTTTTAGGATTTCACTTGTCCATTGATTTTGAAAAAAACAACTTTAATTTCCATACAAAATGTTCAAACCTATCACAACATTTTCCTAAGTAGGGTCTTACTCATAAATTTTCTTTCTTAAAGAGCAAATTTGGTCTGTAACATGAATGTTAATGTATTTTATATATATTCCGATTTACTAGCACTTGCATCGGAAGGAGGTGTAATAATTATGTTGATAGAAAATTATATATAAGTTAATATGTTAGAGTACAATTTTATATATAGAAGATACAATATCATATGTATAGAATAGTATTTTTATGTATAGAATTTTGAAATATAATCTTGACTTTAGATTGATGATTTGTCTTCAAGCTTCAATTGATCTTTGTGAAGTTTTCTTCACTTTTAATGGTCTATTTGTTTTGGTTAACAACTTGGTAATTTTACACCAAGATTGTAATGAAAGGATGTTAGTTATGTTGATTATAATCTAAATATAATGTTTATAAATTTAAAAATAACATCGAGTAAATAAAAAAACTAATTATTTTATAAAATATATTTAAAAAATGTTTAATGACATACTAATATAAGACAATGTCTCAAAATTAAATAAATTTACTTGAATAACTATCTACAAATACCATTTTTTCAAGTTTCCTAACTTACTATAAGGATTTTGATGTCATTGCTTCCAAAATTCCCTTCCAATGGCCTCCTAGAATCCTTATTTCCTTGAATCTTCATCATTTGTTTTAGTCTCACATAAATCTAATAAAGAATCTTCATATTTAGTCTATCAAATTGGTCCCTTCATTCCATCATTGTACCAACCCATCCATAACTTGTACATAAAATTGTAGGTTGATTTCCTTCTTGGGTAGTTACACTCCTTTAGGTTAAAATATTCATATACCATTCTCTCACTATAGTATGGCTTTCACACACATGATTTCTAGGCGATAGTTGATAATTTCAATAGACCACCTAAGGTACCAATCAATCGAGTCTCTCAAACACCAAACCTTTTTTATTTTCTTCTCTTGGCTTTATATTGTAGTAAAAAAAGTTTATGTAAAATTTATCATGACATGAAAATTATAGTGTTGAAAATTCGATATCCATTATAAGAAAAAATGTTGTCCCTACCTCACTAATGACCTACATGGTTATTTTTCTACAAGTGACTAGAAGACCCAAACCTCACTGGTGACCTCTAGGAGTTATCCTATTGAAATGCATTGAGCTCATCAATGTTTATAAAAGAGCACCATTATTATTTTGAAATCAGAAATATTTCAAGATTTATGAGGAAGAAAAAGATTTATTATTTCCCAAACTTTTCTTTAATTTTTTAAATTTGTTTTTCTAGTGTTAATATTGTAATAGATATATTATTCTAGCACAAAATAATCCATCTTCTATGCATTATGGAAGGGGAATGAGTGTTGAATCATCATACGTAAATGTTGGAAAATGGGATATAGTAGATTCTTGAGGTGTTGGTTAATCAAATATGAAGCATTTTTCATTCCAAGAATCACCCAAAAAAGAACCTAGATGAAAAAATATTAGGCTAAATATTCATTTGAAGTTCAGTATCAAACAAAAGTCTTGGGGGCCAGTGTAGGATCATGAGGGTTGAAACTAGGCTCTTAAGTGGCAATGGAAATTCAAAAAAGCAGAGTTAGGCAACTTGATATAAAAATTTGAATAGGTTATTAATATAATTTGTAACAAATTGAATGTAGTTTCTAAGCTACTAGCCTTCTTTTGAAAAAATATAAATCTATTTGGTAAAAAATTGAAATTTCAATGCAGCAGTACTAAATTTTTCAATAAAAAATAAAGAGGTGTACATCTGTCCAACCTAAGTACAAGCAAAAAATAACATTTTTCTTTAACTTTCAATATAATAAAATTACACATTCTCAAATGTGCCACATTATTTTTGTAATTTTTTCCAAGTAAATAACTAGTTATGAATTTTTAATTAGAACTTTTTAAAAATATTAAAACTTGTTTATCTAGCCACCATAACTTGGTCAAAAATTTATGAAATTCATCTTCTTTATCCTGTAGTATGAGAAGCATAGAATGTTGTATCTTTCAAATTTGAAAAATGCGAAATAGTTTGAGAATTATAAAAAAATTTCAATCAACCTATCAATCAAGACTTTAATCATAATGCATGTAGAAAATCAATAATAATTATCTATTAAACTCAAAATAAGGCATATCTTATATTGGTGGAAAGCTGATCATTTTCTCAATAAACCCATCTTCTTTCATCAAATTCAAATAAAAAAATTCATCATCCACAAGGCAATTTTTGAAAAACTAAATAAATTTTTTAAACACATTTTTGTAGTTGAATTTCCAAGTATGACACCCCCAAGCCAAAAATAAAGGAAACCCTGAGGCAAATCCCAAGGTTGTTGATTTTGTCAAAAAAATGGATATCCACTTGAAGCAAATATCTATTTCAAATATGTACCCATTCAAAAAGGATATATTTTGTATTATTAATATATAATAAATATTATATATTTTTTATTCACAATATGCAATCGTAGTTGCATGATTTGTATTTATTTCCAAAAAAAATTATATAGTATCAGTCCCTAGATTCACAAGGCTCAGATAGAAAGACATGAACTACATCCCTAGCACTGAAAAAACATGTTATCCATAGGCACCCCTAAACCAAAACGAGAATATCAATAGACCAGTTAGAAAAGGAAAATATAGAACACCACATTATCAGTCAACCTCATCATAGAAGTTTCCCTTCTCCACAATCACATCAAATTCCATCATCCATTGAATACCATTCACTTCTATTAGCCCAAGGTGATGAGGCATGAAATTATATCCCACTAGAGCCTAGCGCTTGTGGTGACCTAGGCCATAGATATCTAGGTTCAGGATAAACAATTAACACTCCACATCCACTCCCAAGTGAAGCATTCACTCAATGTCATTAGGAAAAGGAATTTAGATGCCTAGTTCAGCCACCGTGGCAATGTCCAAATCATCTAGGAGGAATGATTCCTTGAACATGACCCTCAACAATAACAAGCACCACACCTTGGGAATCCCCATGTCCATTAGAGTAGCTAGGAACATGGATGAAACATATGAATTCACACGGTATATATTGGAGGAGATAGACAATTCCTTACCAATCAACATTCTTACAACCTCAAGAGAGAGAATATCCTTAATGAGGCAAATTTTCTAAAGCCTCTGGTTTGTGAGGATTTTAGGGTTGAGGAATGTAATGACATCAATAGTTTGTTGGATGCACCTATAGTTTCTGGGGATAATGGAAATAAAAATGAACCTCAAAATGGGCATAAAGAGGAAAGCTCAAATGATTCACCTATAGCCTCACCTATCTGCAACCAGGGTGAGCATGAAGAACCTATAGAGCTAGATTCTGGGCCTTCTAAAAATGAGAAGTTACCTTCTTCTTTTAAGTCATGAAAGTATAAGGGCAAGAGAAGTAGTGTATCCACCACTTCCACACCCTCTAAACCAAACGAAGAGGTTTCAAAAGGAGAGAAGGTTTCTCAAAAGTAGAAAAAAGAAAATCCCTGAAAAAGAAGATTATTAAAAAGGAAAAGAGAAAAGGGCATGTGCAGGATCATCATGGAAAAAATAGACCCTTAAGCTGCAATAAAATTCAAAAAAATCAGAGTTAGGCAACTTGACATAAAAATTTGAATAAGTTAATTATATTATTCCAAAAATATGTAAGAATAGAATCTGTGCACAAATTGAATGTAGTTTCTAAACTACTAGGTTTATTTTTATTTTAAAAAATTCTATTTGGTCAAAATTTGAAATTTCAATGTAGTAGTACTTAAATTTCAAAGAAAAAATAAGAAGTAGGTGTCTATCTGACCACCCTAACCACAATAAAATGATAATATTTTAGATATAAGTAGAAGACTCATGTCCTGATGTGATACATATTTTTTTGTAATTTTTTTTCCAAATAAATAATTAATTATGATTTTTTTATTACAAATTTTAAAAAATATAAAAACTAATATGTTTGACCACCTTAACTTGGTCAAAACTTTATGAAATTCAATTCTTTTTATTTTTAATCCTATATTATGTGAAGCATAGAATGTGATGCATGTTTCAGATTCAAAAAATGTGATACCCTTTGAAATCTATATATGTTTTTCAATCAGCCTATGAATCAGGACTTCAGTCGTAATTCAAATAGAAAATGAATAATTATTATTTATTAAATTAAAAGTAAAGCATAATTTATATTGGTGTAAATCTAAGAATCTCCTTTAAAAACCCTTTTCGTTTCATCAATTTTGGGTTAAAAAAAGTCATCAGCCACATGGGCCATCATATCAACACTTTTTGGCCGATCGTGATCTTGCACATACCCAAAATTTGAAACAAAAATACTTACAACCAAACATTTTGGTAGAAGCAAACAAAAAAATGCTACAAAGGAAGGTATACCTGAAGAAGAAGTGAGTAGAGAACAACCCCAGACAAACCAACACCAGCAAGAACAATAGTAGGAGAATGTTATGGTTGTAGAGACTGATTCTAAATGAGAAAAGGATGCCTTTGGTGACATGAATGCACCTGTGAAAAGGAGAAGGTATATGATAATGAAATTTGATTCTAAATCAAAGGACCCATTTATTGTAAATAATTTAAGAACAAAAGCTTTAGATAGCCCATATGTGGAGATTCTGAAGAAGGAAATGATCAGTTTGAAGATAGAGAAGAAGTTTACCTTGAGGAAAGAAATGTAATTCAAGAACTCCAAAAAGCACATGCTATCCCAAGTGAGAAACCTCCTCTTAAAACTCTTGGTTATCACACAAATTTCTCTCTAGGTTAAAAATTGTGGAGTGTAACTAATGAGTTTGCAAAGGAAAAAGAAAGATATATGCAAGAATTGGAAAAGAAAGAAATGAAATTGAAGAAATCAACATTCTGATTGGAAGAAGTTGCAGATAAGGCTACATAAATTCTCAAGTGCAGGCCTTCACCTAGGAATTATACATTATTTTTACAAAAAAGGTTCTTGTGTTTTTAGTTTAACAGATTAATTAGTAAAAAATTTGGTTTCATGTGTCAGCCAGATGAGTTTCTTAGAATTTTTAAAACTTCCACATTCGAAGAGGAGGATCAATTATGGGAATTTTATTTGCACAATTATGTGATCCCTGGTGAAACAAACTAGAAACCCTTAATATTTTTGGGGGATCTTCAAGTCAGAGTACTTGCTTCTTACTACAAGAATGAACAACATAGAGGAGAAATTATGGAAGAATATGATGAAAAATAGAAATCTATTGCACTTCCAATAAGAAGAGAGGTTAAGGATTCAAAAGAAGTTATTGATGAGTGGATGAGACTTCTTGGCCATAAAGGAGTTGGTAAGAGAATAATGAAACTCATGGAGGTAGACTATGAGAGAATGAAAGTGCTAGTTCTAGGTATTATATAACAATGTTATAAGTATGTGTATAACGAATGTAGTTATCTAACCCTTGAATTGCAGTTCAGAAGGATCCACATCCTATGTACAACTTTACAACTATACTCTAGAGGCTGCAAAAATATATGGTAGTCAGTATCACCAAAGGAGTTCATTAGATACCACTAACATTTCAACCACCTATTTTCCTTTGTCCAATTTCACATTGGAATAGAGATAAAAGTGATGAATGTGAGAGGGAAAGAGCTATCCTGATGAGACAACTTTCATCACATCAAGGTTTTTATCTATAGTAGGATCAGGGTGCTAGTATAGTAATGGACCCAAGGAAAATTGCTCTACAGAATAATCAAGACCCTTAGTATTTTTCTTGGGGACAA
The DNA here is from genome assembly GCA_007115665.2 of Sequoiadendron giganteum. Taxonomy (NCBI): domain Eukaryota; kingdom Viridiplantae; phylum Streptophyta; class Pinopsida; order Cupressales; family Cupressaceae; genus Sequoiadendron; species Sequoiadendron giganteum. The sequence goes on along the minus strand of CM021106.1, from coordinate 651,689,789 downwards.
GAAAAAAGCTAAGTTGGGGGGAAATGATAGGTATAAATAATAACTTGCTTTCTATTGGTTTTATGCATACTTTAAGATACTTTTAAACATTCTTTCCAAATAACATTCCATAAATAGGTGATCCCACAATAGTGGCTTACAATTTTTGGCCAAACTAGACACTAAAATTATTATTTTTAACTAAATCTTCACATTCGGGCACCTATAGCGGCTGAACCGTGATTAATTTGAAGATGATTCAAACTAGAGTCTCATCAAATTTTCCCTATAGATTCTAAAAATATTTTTTTCAAAATTTTTTGAATAATATTGCACTTCTTTTTCCATCTCCCACGAAACTTGGTTTTTTTTCAGAAAACAACATTTTTAAAAAGTGACGCTCACCGTATACAACATAACTTTTTTTGTATGAAGGGTAAAATTATATTTTTTTCGAATTTATATTTGTATCTATGATATCTAACAATTTCATTTGGTCTCATAGTTTTTTATTGAATATTTTTTCCTTAATAGAGTTTCAAAGTCAAACCAATTGCAATTAAGACATAGGCGAACTGTATACAGCATAACTTTTTTTGTATGTATCAAAATTCAATTTTATTGTTTTTAATGGATCAAGGACATCAATACCCAGCAAAAGAATATTTTAAAAAAAATTATTTTGATAATTTTCTATTTTTCCACATGTGCAAAATAGAGAGCTTGATTTTCGATGAAAAACCTATGTTTAATAAAACTAAAAAAACACATACATAATAAAACCAAAAAATATTAAAATTATATTCATGGGATAGCTCATTTCGAGGACTACCATAATAATTTCAAGTAAATTTTAAATTAATTCATTTGATGCCCCAAAAAGTAAATCAAAAGTGATTTTTTATCAGCATTTTGATAGGTGTAAAGGAGACTCATTTATAGGTATGGTTTAAAACTAGTGAGGTTTTATGCAAGGGGGTTTGATCTAAGGTGGTTTGATCAAACCCTCTTCAATTGGAATTTTTAAAGGCTTAAATCATTATATTTTCTAAAAATATGTGATTTCAGCAAAATCAGTTCCTCTTGGAAATTGTAACTAGCTTTGTTGGATCACCCAAACATACTATCCTTTTTTGTATCCATTATGTAGACCTAAACTAAAAAACATGGTGATGGAATTATGGTTTAATATATTAGCATTAAATGGTTTATATGAATGTGTATGGAAGTTTTGATGAAATTTTATGTTTGATTATGTTTAAGTACGTGTTTTGTGAAACTAACTTGTTTGCAGTAAAGGAGGATCCGTGATACATGACAGTTATAGGATGAACCCATAGAAAAAGGGGCATTGGACACTAAAACAGAAGAAACTACAAAAAAAAATTAACATGATGATCATTGGTTGAAGTAATTTAAAGAAGATAAAACATGCATTATTATAATCAGTTGATAAATGTTGGAGAAGAGGCATTTATTACATGGGACTTTGAAAGATGGGCGTATGGTTGCATGCATTTTGTTTTGACAGAGTTCTAGTTTTGATAGGATTTTCCTTTATTAGTTGTAGGTTGAAAAATCCAAGTCTTAAATCCATGCTCTAGATATTTGGGAGTGGAGTTAATCACTTTGGTTAAGTTGTTTATTTCAATAAAGACTCGCTTAGTTTGTATATAAATATGTCGCCAAAAATTGTATACCTTTGAAGAAGAGGACAATTTTGTGCTCGTTTTCGTCCTACTTTAGGTCCTCTTTCATCAATTATCACCCTAAAATAGCATTTATAGGCCCCTAAGGTTCTTTAGTTTTGAATTTGAGGCCTGTTATACCGAAGGAATCATTCAACCCCTGATAAATAGCAAGAAAATTATGCAAAAACCAATAATCCCACTTCAAAATCCCTTAGTGGGACTAGGTCACCCAAGTTGGCAACCTAGTCCTTTTTGAGGATTTTTGTAATTTTAAGCAGGAAAATGAATATTTTATCAAAAACATTTGATGTGTGTCGGCCTCTTAGGTCAAAATTACTGACAATTAGGTCTTGTTGCTTATAAATACTTGTTTTTAGGTAATTTTTCCATTTTCTCTTAGTCATTTTCACATCCAAATCCAAAAATCAAGTGCAAAAAATCTTCCTCAAGAAGATTCATCTCTCTCTTACAACAATGTTAAAGCTTTTGGATAGAAAATTAGGGATTTTGTAGGTCTTCAAGCTCACTCCACATTGAAGATCACTCATTGACAAAGGTTGAGCATAAATTCCTGTGGAGATTCATGGAGAAATCTAGGTTGAGGAGGTGCAACTAGCCACCAAATCACACCTAAAGAATGTTTTCAAAGTGACTCCATGTTGTATGTTCAACCCATATTTAGACTTGAGATTTGCATCCCATTTGCATTCCTTTTGACACTCATTTGTAATGTTGTAGGGTTTATAGGAGAGAAGTCTTCTATCATTCCAAATATTTTGCATGCATCTTATTCTAGCACAATATAATAGGGTTTTGTACTATTTGTAGTTTTCCTAATTCTAGACACATTTAGAGCTAGGGTTTATGGAGATTTCCTATCTCATTACAAGTTTAAATACAAAGTAGGGGTTTGACCAAGGAAAATGCCACATTAGAAACCCAAATATCTTCTGTTTTGTAGGTTATTTTATAGGTCTAAGTCTGGATTCTCGCGGAGAAACAATATATAGATCATAGGCATCTGTGTCCACTTTTAGTTTTCCAGAAAAGATTAAAGGGACTAGCTCGTCCATAGTGATGACCTAGTCCCACTAGAGGTTCCTGACACATAACTTTACATATTTGAGTACCCAGTTGGTAGAAATGATATCCGAAGTAGTTTACCTGGAAAGGGACTACGTCGCCCCACTTGTTGTAAGTGTCCCAATTGACTCAGAACTCAGATTTTCCATGTTTCTTGAGGCTTCCACAACTTCCTCTTCAGCCTACAATAGTTTCCAGGTGCACCCACTTGATCTAATAGGTTATTCTACTTAGTTTAGTCTTCATTTTATCATTATTGCATACATCATGTGTTTTCCAGCAATATAGGTTCTCTTAGTTTAGATCAAATAGTTAGGTTTAGATATTACATTCAACATTTGACACATTTAACACATATTCAATCTCTAGCATTGAATGAATCACAAGGTTTAATGCTCCTTAGTAAAGGAAAATCCTATTCATTTTAGGTGAAAACCCTAGAAAGTTCTAGGGGACTCATTCCTTTACCACACATAAAAGCATTAAATTTTGTGGTTCATTTTGGTGAACCTACATTTAGGTACATTGTACTTCTGATTTAGTTTGCATTTACATCCTAGGAAATCTTTCTTGAGCATTGCATTGAATGTTGCATTGTTTCAAAAGGAATCCTAAAGTTTCACATTTTGCATTGGTGAAAAAGACTCCTATTTTGCATTCATCTCATTGCATCTTACAAAAAAAATTTGTATACCATAAAGTACTGCATCTTACATTCCAGAATACTACATTTTTCATCAGAAAACATAAAAAAAACTCAAAAATACCCATACTAGGAGTAAGTCACCACCTTGAGTGACCTAGTCCTAGTAGACATTTTGCATCAGTAGTTTCTGCATTTGGTTTCTAGATTCTAAATTTTTTGTTTCTTTCTATTTATGCATGTCCCACTTCTGTTATTCTCTGTTATATGATTATTCTCAGCTTAAAATAAAATTTATGAGCAGCATTAGAGCTTTACATGTTTCATTTTTTTCTTTTGTTTCTAGTTCTTTCAAAGCACATTCAGTAGAACATACACCTGAAAACATATAAACCTCACATGATACAATGCACACACTTCTTCACTATAGGAACACAATATCATCTAAACATTTTAGTAGTGATGATTTGGATAATTTAGATGAAGCCCTTCAAGGCTTCCTCTCACTCACTTCATCCACTAAGGTTGGTGATGGTAAACTTAAACCTCCCCACCCTTGTCTTCCAAACCTTTTAGTTGTGATGATATGGGCATGTTAGATGACGTTCTCTAGGATTTCATCTCATCTACTTCATCCACTATGGCTTGTTGTGATGAATAACCTCAAACAAAAGATGTGAATGTCATCCAACCTCAACTTGTTCTTTACCCACCTTCCCATAAACCTCCAACCCCATCCCAACCTGAGTTTTCCCTTTACCCTCCTAAGCATTATACCATTGTGCACACTCATTATATATGTAACAACCCACATCCCCAACAACCACCTACCTCAACTTCCCTACCATTTCCGAATCCTATCTTACTTTCAACTCATCATTTAAACTCGCAACTTAGGGAGTATGATTTGGTTGAACAAATCAAGAAAACTCCCACCAAGATATCCCTTTGGGATCTCCTTTAGAATTCCCCTAACTATCATTCTATGCTTCAAATAGAATTACAACAGATAGTGGTCCCTCTTGGTACAAATTCTAATGATGTGGCAGCTCTCCTACATGAAATAAACACAACTAATGTGGACATTAATTTCTATCAACACGAACTCCCTCCATTAGAATTAAGAAAAAAAAAATGAAGCCCTTATGATTATAGCCCAATATGATTGGATAAGTATCAAAAGGACCCTCGTTGACAATGTCTCTGCCCTAAATGTGTGTAGTGTGAAGCTTCTTGACCGGTTACATGTGGATAGATCACAAATCCAATCTAATTCCTTATCCATTAGACGATTCGACAATGTTACAAATCAACCTCTTGGTGTCATCACCTTACCCATTACTGTTGGAATGGTTATGCTGCAAACCCCTATCCATGTCATGTCGTATGACCTTTCTTATAATCTCCTCTTGGGACGAACATGGATACATGATATGCATGTGGTACGCTCAACCCTTTATCACACAATGAAATATGTCTATAATAAAAAAGTTTATCAAACTGACATAGACCCTAAATGTGAGAGTTTCTTACAACTTGAAAAGGGCACATCAAGTCCTCTCAATACCTTAATTCCTACCTTCAATATTGCCCCTTCTACAAAGGATCAACCCAAAGATAAACCTGTTTAATTTACTCGGTGATGATTGTGGATCTTTAGAATTTACCCCTTCCTTTATGGGTGAGTGTATTGTCACACGAAAAGAAGATACCCAGCAAGAAAAATCAATTGTCCTCTCTACCCAACAAGAAGACCGCCCTTCCCACACATCCACCTCATCTCTTTTGGAAGAAAATACAACATATAAAAAAAAATTTGATGAGAAAGATTATCAACAACCACCTAACCCACAAGAAATGGAAATACTTTATGGACATGGTAATGATCTTGGGAAACAATTAGGCTACAATGGTAAAGGATGTGGAAAACATGAACAAGGAATTTGTGTACCCATTGAACCTAATACTCAACAAACTAAGACTGGTCTAGGGTTGTCCTTTTCTAAAGCTACAAAATCAACTCAACGACCCTCTCCAAACATCAACAAGTTATAACATGCACATCAAGAACCAACCTCACTCCTAAGCATCCTAAATTTCTTGATCAGGATTCTCCTTTATTCACCTATGTTCATGATGATAATGATTTGAAATACTTGTTAGGTGCTTCGAATAGGACTTCCCGCTCTAAGAGAAATGCCTCTTGTGCTATGATAAGTTCTGAGCCCACCATTAGTCATGTTAATGAACCTCACCCAACCATGGAACCATATGATCCTGAAGTTCCCAAGTCTAATACACTCCCTTTAAGAGATACCCTTGACATAAAAATGGATATCAATGATAAAGATAAAGTCATTTAGATTGGGAAGTGCCTTGATGATGAAGAACAAGAGGATCTTGAAAACTTGCTTCATACCTTTCCTAAACTATTTTCTTGGAAATATTCTGATATGCCTAGAATAGATCCCCAGATAGTTACCCATAACATTATCCTTGCTGAAAGTGCTAAGCCCATTTACTAAAAGATTCAAAAAATGAATCCTAAGATAGCCTTGCATGTTAAAGGAGAACTTGAAAAACTCCTTGATGTAGGTTTCATTCAACCCATTGCTTATTCTCCTTGGATATCAAACATTGTCACAGTGGCCAAACCCGATAATCATGTTAGGATTGAAGGGAAAAATGAGGTGGATCTAAAGACCCAACTGTGCGGAATACGTTCCCTTAACACTAATACAATAGGGGAGAAGAGCATAAACATATTCTAATAGCTTCTAAAACTACTTGAGATGAATACAACCACTAAAATAGATAACAAAATTCAACATTCACAAATTGACACAAGATATATGTGGGAAAACCTTTTCAGGTAAAAAATCCACCTCACAAAGTCAAGACAATTGTATTATAGTAATTAAACCAATTACATAAAATATTCAGTCTTCTCTGATCAACTCACAACAATCCTTCACTTTCTTATCTTATTACTACAATGTTATCGTCTAACCTACAACTTGAATATCACCTTACATTGTTGTACTTGACTTACAAATTCATACGTTGCAATTAATCTCTCAACCAATCGCCAACCATCAGGTTCATGAATCAGACATCCAATCACACAATCAATCTGCCCATGTCGATCTCCCTGCATCGAGCCACCCAGACATTAATACCATCACCCAAACCGGATCCTATTCGCCAGCCTAAGTTAGCCTCCAATTATTGCTTTTACCATTTTGGCTTTTGGCCAATCAACATGTTGTCAAACTGCCATGCATCTACCAACTATTCACTGATTGCATTTGACTCTGAGTCCAACTCAGTGAAACTAGGTTCGAGCTCATCTGAGCTCCCTAAGACTTTGCTGCTCCACCGCCGAGCTAACACTACCCATTTGAGGTAATGCGGTGAGCTCCTCCGAGCTCTTCCTTGACTTTCTCGCGCTACCGCTGCACCATCCGAGTCAACCTGCGGTAATGTGGTGAGCTCGTCTGAGCTCACCTGTCGACTCCACTGAGCTCTAGAAAAGTTACCTGTGCTACCACCGAGTCCAACCAACCCATCTGTGGTGTGGCGGCAAGTTCCTCTAAGCTCTTCCTTGACCATCTGAGCTCGCCATCAACTTCACTGAGCTCGCTCCAAGTCTGCACCTCGCTACCACCACCCAGTCAAGGCCTAACCACAGTAAGGCGGTGACCAGTTTGTGAGACCACTGATGGTCAAACCGCACTACTATGGGGGCCGATAGGCCACCCCGTGGTAGAGTGGTGACCGTCAGTAAGACCGTTGGCGGTCTTATTGCAGCCACTATGGTGAACAACCACACCATTCACAGTGTTGTGGTAACCACCAGAGCCACCGTTGGCAGACAAACCGTGGCCACCACAGTCGATTGCATAACTACCCACGGTATGGCGATGACCAACAAGACAGGCCAAAAGATGCCAACGGTGGCCATTGCGGCCAAGGAAGAGACTGTGAGCGGTAACAAGATAATTGCCAAGGCCTTCACTGTGGTACCGCAAAGGTAGGAGCAGACCATCATGGTAAAGTGGTTAAGGCAGGAATAAACTAGGCGCAGTATGGTGGTAAACTACAGAAGCAATAAGTTTTTCGCCAAGGCAAGAAAATAGGGGCTTCAAGCTGGAAGTTGAGAAACATTTTCTCAACAAGCTCCCACTTGGTGAACACTTCCAACTCCCCCATGGCTTCAAAAACATTACTGTTTGTCATAGGCCCCAAGGCCCATTGATTATGTGCACCATCTGAACTTGTCTGTGCTCACGAGATTTGTTAAGGCATCTCCAACATTCTTCAAGGTGTCAACCTTTTCCAAACTGACCTTCCCAACTTCAACCATGTCCCTCATGAAATGATATTGCACATCAATTTTCTTGGTCCTAGCATGGAATATCAGATTCTTTGCCAAAGAAACGACACTTTGACTGTCATAGAAAATAGTGATTTTCTCTACATTAAATCCAATGTCTGAACACAAACGGTTTAACCGAACAGCCTCCTTACAGGTGTGAGTTGTAGCCATGTATTCTTCCTCAGTCATGGATAGAGCAACTACAGCTTGTCGCTTGCTCATCCAGCTAATTGCTCCACAATTAAGCATGAAAGTGTATCCACTAGTGGATCGCTTGTTGTTAATGTCCCCTGTCCAATCTGAATCAACATACCCATAAATGTTGAGAGTCCTCTATGATGCAACCAAACTTCCATGGGAACATAGGGCGTAGTCTGAAGTTCCCTTCAAATACCTGAACACTCTCTTCACAGCATCCCAATGTGATCTTCCTGGATTTTCCATAAATTGGCTTAGAACTCCCACTGCTTGGGCAATGTCTGGTCTGGTATAGACCATAGCATACATCAAACTACTGACAACACTTGCATAAGGAACACTGGTCATATCCTCCATCTCAGTAGTAGACTTTGAACAGTCTTCAACAGATAGCTTCATTCCCTACATGATTGGAACAACTAACTGCTTGCAATCATCCATGCTAAACCTCTCTAGAACTGTTTTCACATACTTACTCTAACTAACCCAAAGCTTTCTTCATGTTTTGTCCCTAGTTATCTCCATTCCAAGAATGTACCTTTTTGCACCAAGATCTTTCATTTCAAACTTTGTAGGCAACTGAGATTTAAGATCAGAAATCATAGACTTGCTATTTCCTATGAATAAAATATCATCCACAAATAGGGTAATAACAAGCACACGATCATTCTCAGATTTATAATAAATGCAATGATTAGATTTTTATCTTACAAATCCAATTGACAACACAAACGTGTCAAATTTTTGGTACCACATTCTAAGAGATTGTTTTAAACCATAGAGAGATTTATTTAACTTACAAACCAAATTTTTTTTACCTCTTTCAACAAAATGCTCAGGTTAGGACATGTAGATTTTTGCTTCTAGCTCACCATGGAGAAATGTTGTCTTCACATCCATCTATTCAATTTTAAAGTCATACACAACTTCCAATGACAATAAAAATATGATGGATGTCAGCTTTGCTACAAGGGAAAAAATCTCTCCATAATCAATTCCCTCAATTCGAGAAAATCCCTTTGCAACCAACCTTGCCTTATACTTCTCAACACTGCCATCAAGGCCTGTTTTCTTTTTGAATATCCACTTACAGCCAACAGGCTTTCACCCTTTAGGTAGTGGTACCAAATCCCAGGTTTCATTCTTTTTCAAAGAATCCATCTCTTCATTCATGGCTTGTAGCCAAGAATTCGAATCAACCATGTTGATTGCTTCTTTCACAGTCCTAGGCTCATTAGTGCTGGTAATTAAAGCATAGGCATAGTTTGAATTTAACATTGAGAAACCATACCATTTAGGTTGTCTTTTTTCTTGTGTAGATCTTCTTACAGCCTAAGGTTGTTCTTCATCATCAGAACTTCCAGAGCTGCTTGAACTCTCCTCAGTTTCAGGCATATCATGCAACTTTTCCCTTTCTAGAGTTTGGGGAATCTCAACTGCATCTTTCTTCTTGTCACTCTAATCTGTCTCAAGTTGTTGATCACTTGCTGAAGGTTTTAGCTCATGAAATATCACGCTTCTATTATACAAAACCTTCTCAGTAACAAGGCTCCAAAGCTTGTATCCCTTCACACCAACTCCATAGCCGATGAGAATACATTTGATAACCTTTTTATCAAATTTTAATCTCTTTTCATTTGTCACATAAACATATGCCTCATAGCCAAAGACACGAGCATGCCTCAGAGAGGGCTTCTTACCAGACCATGCTTCCAAAGGTGTCTTATCAACAAGAGGAGAGAAAGGAGATCAATTTATTAGATAACATGTTGTAGCCATGACCTCAACCCAGAACTTCTGCTCTAGACTAGCACCACTCAGCATACTCCTTGCCTTTTCCATCAATGTCTTGTTCAACCTTTCAGCAACTCCATTTTGCTATGGAGTGTAAGGCATTGTCTTATGCCTTTTAATTCCATGACTAGTGCAATACCTTTCAAAATCTGCAAAACAAAATTCACCGCCATTGTCTGTCCTCAAACATTTAATTTTCCTTCTATTCTAATTCTCTACCAAAGATTTAAATTAGTTAAATCAAATGAACACTTCTAATTTACTTTTAAGAAAGTATACAAATTCCCTTCTCGAATAGTCATCAATAAAAGAAACATAATGTCTAAACTTTTATAATGAAGGAACATTAACATGACCAAACACATCAGAATTAAAATACTCCAGTATACCAGAAGTTTATGAGGACTGGAATAAAATGAAACACGGTGTTGTTTTACATAGATACAATTTTCACAAAATTCAAACTCAAGATTACAATCATCAAGCCCTTCTACAATATTTTTGTTATTCAAGGTTTTTAAACCTTTCTCACCTATGTGACCTAGTCTATGATGCCACAACATACTCTTCTCAGTTGGGAGTTTTACCTCCAAAGCATTTGCAGAAAGAGAAGTGTCTTCATCTTTCTCTATAGGGACTGATTTGCTTGACTTTAGAGAGGCACTGTTACATTGAATAGGACGTGCATCCAACTTATACAAAGTGCCAGTAAAAACACCCTTAGCCAACACCATTGCACCTCTAGCCATTTTACATCTTCTACTAGAGAAAGAAACTTCTACACTAGCATCATTTAACTTACTAATAGAAAGAAGATTTTGAGCCAGACCTAGGATGTGGAGTACGCCACCAATCCCTTTGACTCTTCCATCGGGAAAATGAATTATGACTCTTCCTCTGTTAGCTATCTCCAACGTTGAATCACTTGCCAAGTACACCTTTCCGCCTTCATACTCCTCGTATTTAGAGAACCATTTTCTAGTGGACATCATGTGAAAGGACGCACCTGAGTCAACCAGCCAGACATCATTTGATGCCTGAGTTGTCAAGGTTATTGCAATGAAGGCGTCTACATCACTTTGAGAAGATTCATTGTCAGAAGCATTCTTCTTCTTCTTCTCCTTGCAGTCCTTCTGGATATGACCAGGTTTCCCATAATTCCAGCATCTCACCTTGAACTTTCTACCACGAGACTTTGATCTCCCAATAGATTTGGATTTTGACTTCTTGTCCTTCTTCTTTCCTTTCTCCTTTGGTCTACCTCGAATAGAGAGAGACTCTTTGGCCATCTCAAAAGATTTCCTTCACATTTCTTCAGACAAAAGCGAAGCAACCACATCATCCATCTTAAATGCAGTGGTTGTGCTTCCAATAGCCATCACCAGATGATCCCAACTATTAGGTAATGAACACAATAGGAGCATGCAACGATCTTCCTCCTCAGTCTTTACACTTATAGAATCCAGTTGAGTAACACACATATTAAATGAGTTCAGATGGTCTGCAATAAATGCACCTTCTTCCATTTTCAAGGAGTACAACTTCTTCCTCAGGAATAACTTATTTACCAAAGACTTTCCTTGATCAATATCACCAAGCTTCTTCCATAATGAAGCTATAGACTGCTCCTCATGGATGTTCAAGAGTACAAAATCGGCCAGACTCAATCTTATCAGACCTCTTTCTTTTCTATCAGCAAGATCCCAAGCCTCTTACGTCATACTTTGTGGCTTAGTTCCAGAAACTACTAACCAGAGGTCTCTATCCACCAACAAGTCTTCCATTTTGAGTTTCCATAACTCAAAGTTGTTGCCATTAAACTTTTCAATATCTACTCTACCTGATGTACTCGCCATCTCAAATAGAAACAAGTTTTAACAATGCAATACTCCCACTGAAACAATATTAGCACAAAAAATTGAGCTTTCTCTCAAGGAGAACACCATGGGCTAGGCTCTGATACCACTTGAAGGGAAAAAAGAGGTCGATATAAAGACCCAACAGTGCGAAATACATTCCCTTAACACTAATACAATAGGGGAGAAGAGCATAAACATATTCTAATAGCTTCTAAAACTACTTGAGATGAATACAACTAGTAAAATAGATAACAAAAATTCAACATTCACAGATTGACACAAGATATACATGGGAAAACCTTTTCTAGTAAAAAACCCACCACACAAAGTCAAGACAATTGTATTACAGTAATTAAAGCAATCTCATACAATATTCAGTCTTCTCTAATCAACTCACAACAATCTTTCAATTTCTTATCTTATTGCTACAATGTTATCGTCTAACATATAGTTCGAATATCACCTTACATTGATGTACTTGACTTACAAAGTCATATTTTGCAATTGATATCTCAACCAATTGCCAACCATCAGGTTTATGAATCAGACATCCAATCACACAATCGATCTACCCATGTCGATCTCCCTGCATTGAGACACCCAGGCATTAATTCCATCACCCAAACCGGGTCCTATTCACTAGCCTAAGTCAGCCTAAAATTATTGCTTTTATAGTTTTTGCTTTTGGCCAATCAACATGCTGTCAAACTGCCACGCATCTACCAACTATTCACTGATCATATTTGACTCCAAGTCCAACTCAGTCAAACCAAGTTTGAGCTCATCCGAGCTCCCTAAGACTCTACCGCTCCATCGCCCAACTGACACTACCCATCTGAGGTAATGCGGTGAGCTCCTCCGAGCTCTTCCTTGACTTGTCCGAGCTACCGTTGCACCATCCGAGTCGACCCACGGTAATGCGGTGAGCTCATTTGAGCTCACCCATCGACTCCACCGAGCTCTGCCAAAGTTTCCCACGCTACCGCCAAGTCCAACCAACCCATCTGCAGTGTGGTGGCAAGCGCCTCCGAGCTCTACCTTGACCATTCGATCTCACTCCAAGTCTGTACCGCACTACCGTCACCCAGTCAAGGCCTAACCATGGTAAGGTGGTGACCGGTCTTTGAGACCGCTGATAGTCAAACCGCACTACCATGGGGGCCAATAGGTGACCCCGTGGTAGAGCGGTGACCATCAGCTAGACCATTGGCAGTCTTACCACAGCCACTGTGGTGAGCAAGCTCACCGTTTGGGATGCTGTGGTAGCTGCCAGAGCCACCATTGGCAAACAAACTGCGGCCACCACGGTCGGTTGCATAACTGGCTGCAATATGGCGGTGACCAACAAGACAAGCCGAAAGATGCCAACTACAGCTACCATGGCTAAGGAAGAGATTACAAGTGGTAATGAGATAACTGCCAAGGCCTTCACCACGGTACCGCCAAGGTAGGAGAAGACCACCACGGTAAAGCGGTTAAGGCAGGAATAAACCAGGCATGGTATGGTGGTAAACTGCAGAAGCAACAAGTTTTTCGCCAAGGCAAGAAAATAGGGGCTTCAAGCTGGAAGTTGAGACACATTTTCTCAACAAGGATATGTTCGGATTTTAGAGACTTGAATAAGGCCTCATTAAAGGATGAATATCCTCTTCCTAATCTCGACATGATCATGGATTCCATTATTGGACATGCTTTGTTATTCTTTATGGATGGATTTTGTATATACAATAAAATCTTCATCAACCCACAAGATCAATACAAGACGACCTTTACATCCACTTGGGAAAAATTTTGTTAGGTTATGATGCCTTTTGGTTTAAAGAATGTTGGTGCTACCTATCAATGTGCAATGACCTTAATCTTTCATGAGTACATCCACAAAATCCTAGAAGATTGTGATGGCGACATTATTTATAAATACTTAACCTGTTAAGATAACATGAATGTCCTTTGACAAATATTTGAGTGCATGCATAAATATAACATGCACCTAAATCCCAAAAAGTGTATCTTTGGAGTAGATAGTGGTAAACTTTCAGGGTTTCTCATATCTCATAGAGGCATTGAGGTGGACACAAAAAAAATTGATTCTATAATTAATATGCCACCTCCTCATAACATCTCCCAATCGCATACATTGCAAGGACAGATACAAGTCGTTCATCTTTTTTTGCATGCTTAGATGATCATATGTTACCCTTCATGCATCTCCTCAAAAAAGATGTCAATTTTGATTAGAATGATTATTGTAAATAGGCCTTTGAGAGTTTGAAGGAATACCTCGCAACTCCACCTATTTTACAACCTACAATACCCAACCAACCTTTCATCCTTTATATAGCTAGTTCTACCCATGCTCTTGCTGCATTGTTAGCTCAACATGACACCAATGGCAAAGAGCATCTTGTTTATTATATTAATATTTAATATTCCTTGATTACGAGACCCATTACTCAATAGTTGAAAAACAATGTCTAGCTCTTATATTCACTAATAGTAAGTTGCAACATTACTTACTTAATGTAGAAGTACAAGTGATAACAAATTTTGACCCTCTCAAATATATTTTCAACAAAATAGATCTTTCAGAATGTCTTGCTAAATGGGTCATGTTGTTAACTAAGTTTGACCTTCAGTTTATTGTTCAAAAATAAATCAAAGGCCAAGCCCTAACCAACTATTTAGTCAATGCTCTTTCACCCTTAGCATTACCCACCAATGACTCTTTCCTTGATGACAATGTGTTTACTTTAGATAGGTTCCTACATGGGAATTGTACTTTGATGGATCCAAGTGTCAAACAGAATCTAGTGTTGGAGTTATTTTAATTCCACCTGTCGGTAAGCCTATTCCCTTATCCTATCACCTCAATTTCCTATATACAAATAACATAGATGAGTATGAAGTGTTAATCGTTAAATTATGCATTTCTTTAGTCATGGGGGTCAAAGATATAAAGATCTATGGTGATTCAACATTAGTGATAAAACAAATCAATGGTCTCTATTAAACTAAACATGATAAACTATCATAATATAAGGATCTTGTTCTTAATTTGTTGGAGAAATTTTTATCATTCACCATTGATAACATCCCTTGAAAATACAATCACCATGCAGATGCAATGGCTAATGCAGCCTCTTTTATTTCTCTTGTCGATCCTTCTGAAAAAGTAGTCTTTACCATCCATCCCATTATGAAACCCTCCATCAGTGATAGACCAGATGATGTCTTTCCCACTTCCAGATAATCAGTGTGAATGGTATGATGCCATCTATAATTATCTAAAGGATGGTACCATTCTCAAACCTACAACCTGAAACACTTGCATTCACCTAAAAAATTTAGCCATTAAGTATATAACCCTTGTTAATACATTGTACAAAAGATCCTTTGATGGAATTCTTCTATGATGCCTCAAGGATTTTGAAACTCATGTTGCCATCGAACAAGCCCATTCTAGTACTTATGGATGATATTTTGGAGGAAAAACCTTAGTGCAAAAACTCATTCACATGTTTTATTATTGGAAGAACATGGAAAAATATTGCTATATGCATATGTTAAATGATATCATCAATACCAAGAACATAGTCATTTGATCCACAGTCCTACTTTCGAGCTTCGTGCCCAAATACATATCTAGTCGTTCTTTGTGTTGGGTTTAGACCTAATTGGAAAAATCTCTCCACCTTCTTTTGTTGGAAATACATTCATCATTATTGCTACTGATTATTTCACCAAATGAGTAGAAGCTATTCCCCTTTGATCCACCATTGCTGAGGTGATATGTCATTTCTTATTGGAACACATCATCACTCACTTCGGCCTTCCTTCCGCGTTAGCCTCGCATAATGGTACACCATTTAAGAACAATGATTTGAAGAATTTTCTCAAGACCTTCCATATTCAACATAGGTTTTCAACACCTTACTACCCATAGTCTAATGGTCAAGCCAAAAGTACTAATAAAATCCTAGAGAAAATCCTTAAGAATACTATTAATCAAAACCAAAAAGATTGGCATACACAATTACAATATGCCTTCTGGGAATATCAAACAAGTGTTCATTATTCTACAGGAAATACACCTTTAAATCTTTGTTACAATACCGAGGCTATCCTACCTTTAGAGTTAGAAATCCCCACATTTTGGATTGCTCTCCAAGGTCTTGTCGATAATGACACCTATGTGGAACAATGATTACACCAACTTGAAATGCTTGATGAATAGTGCATCGACACTCAAGTGAGCATCTTCAAGCTTATGCTAAACATTTTCAATGCAAACACGATGTTGGTGTCATTCCTAAGACATTTAACAAAGGTGATTTGGTTTTATATGAAAACCAATGTAACACCACCACCGATTACACTGACAAAGGTATATTTAGTCCTAATTGTTTAGGCCCCTATGTGGTCGATACAAATTATGGATTTGGTGCTTATACCTTAATCAAGCGTGATGACACTCCTCTTAAAGATCTCATTAATGTCACAGACTTGCGTAGGTATTATGACTAATACCCTTTTTGAATGGTATGAATTATAGAGTAGTGTTGTCAAAGATATTGGATTTTATCCTATTGGTTTTCTCATTGCTTCATTCTTCAAAAATCATTATGTATGTGTCCTGAACACTAAAGTGATTATTTCATTCATTTTTATAATTGCTTTAGATTTCATACTATTCAATTTTCTTTCCCTTTTGTGTGTTATGTTACCTTAAAATCATAGCGGTATAACATATTTAATCTTTATGTGGTATCTAACATCCATTCTAAACATATTTTAATTAGATCACATACATTCTATTAAATCATGTTGTCATTAATTAAATACTCTAACAATTTAAGCTATTTAATTAATCACATTGTCATTTAACATTCACACAAATAAATTACACCATCTAAAATACAAATGCACATATATATATATATATATCAAAAGTATTTTGTACATGTCATCATAGTATACAATGTCACTGAGGACTGTGATTACCAGATCCCTCGAGATCTGATACTCATATCGCATCGATCGTAGGATGATGGGAGACGATCATGTGTGATCATGATCACGATCCACCGAATCTAAGCATGAACTCCATCCCCTCCATTTGTGTGAGTGTCACCCACTACTCACCTAATATATAATCCCTCTCTGCTAGTAACCATGCCACCTCTCTCTCTAGTCTCTCCACCTCTATTGGGTGCTATGATGGATGTGCTTATGGTGCAGCTCTCACTCAGCGGATCTACCTCCTTAGGCCCTCATAAGCTACCCACAGTCTCACGAAGGGTCTCAATGTATCTAGCTCTCACTCCACAATCGGTGGGGGCACGCAGTCAGAATCCATCTCCTCTTTGTCGAATTCTACTAACATTATATTTGTGGCCACCTGATGTAAGAACTCTCGCCAACCCTCTATAGGCCCTACAAAATCAAAACAAACTTTCATCACTACACATCATGATATATATATGCATCAAATAATACATAAAAATATAACACACATACACATATCCAAATTAAAACATCATCACCTATATCTCTGGTGGAATGTGGAATGTCCACCTCATCCTATGTAGGGGCATGGATGATGTGATTGCCTCACCTTAACTATAAGTGTTGGCACCTACTACTGCTACTATCTGAGATCTCATCATATATATAGGTGAGACCCCTCCCTACTCATATTAGTCCCTAGCTACTGGATCATCGTCATCACTCAGGGGTGGCTCCTCTACTCTATCCTCCTCCTCCTCTCCCTCTTGTCTTTCGTAATCTAGGTCTACATCCTCATCATAATCCTCATCAATAATATTAGTAAATATGTCAGCAACCTTGTAGTGTGTCTCCTCGACTATGTCCTCCCTCTCTCTCTCTCACCCCCCTCATTTGGTATAGGTTCTACATCTCCCACTGGCTCATCCATCAAAAACACTAGATATGGTCGTGATGCCATCCACCACTCCTCATGGTCCCATGTGGCCCAAAAATCATCTACATCATCCATAGGTGGCTGATCATGATCGAAATAGTCGGAGTCACTCTAGATGACATCATCTAGTGTGAACCTCGTTGTGTCATCCAACCTCCAAGCACTCTGAACAAACCTCCTGAAATATGATCATGGATAAGGTGGTGTCTGTACGTATCCAAATTTCCTCATAACCCAATCATAGTAAAAGGGTCACACTATGTGATCGTGTCACCCCACTAGGAACCTGTCCATCTATAACCTCCTCAACTATCTAGTGTGATCTAGCAACTAACGTACAAGTTGGTATGACCTCCATAGTATATCCTCCTCATCTAGTCAGTTGAATCTCACCCTCCAAAAGCGTAGATCACTGTACTTCCATAGTCATTGTAATAGGTAACCAGATGCCCATGGATAGCCTACTGCTATCAGATATGGGAAGCCAACTATTTAGGTACATGTGATATTCTCTAAACACTAAACATATAGGAGTGTACAATGTACCATGCTATCGAGCTCTCAGAATACAAACCAACCTAGATCAAAGTACAAATGAGCTAGAATGCATCATCCCCAGGCATAAACCGTCTGATGCTCTACCATGCCTCATACTAGGTGCACTAAACCACCCTCTAGATGTGTTGCTTGTCCATGCGGTAAGAGCACCAATGCTACTATATGCATCATGATCCACCTAACCACTAGTACTTGTGAGTAGAGTGACATAGCTAGCTCAATCCATCCCGCAACCTTGTCATCATGCACTGGACCGTCAAGGAAGTACTGCTTGTTCGCCTGCTACTCTTGGAAGGAATGAACCCTCTAAAGACGTGCTCGCTCCCCTTGAATAGGGACTCACAGTATATAGTGGACGTCCTCTAAGGTGATAGTCATCTCGCACGTTGGCAGGTGGAAGGTGCATGTGTCAGCATTCCATCGCTCTTACAATGCCATCAACATGGCATCATTATACCTCATGGGAGGTATGCCTAGTATATCCCCACCACTTGCAGATTCTTTGTCTCTATTGTTGATAAAGCTGGAGCCAAGTCTCTTAGGAAACTCAACTGTCTACCATGAAGACACTAACGGGAACGCATGGGTACCTATACAAAACATCAAAATATGTTATCTAAATCTTCTAATCTCTTCAATTCTACTCTAATTCATCATGCAAGTGTGCTAAAGTTGTTCTAGTGTGCTTTTCTTATTACCCTAGACACTTTACAACCCTTTTGGGACACTTCGTGAAGAAACATGACACTTTACGAAGAAAAGGGACGCTTTTCGAAGAAATGGGACACTTTGCAAAGAAAAGGGACACTTTGAAAAGAAAAGGGACACTTTGCAAAGAAAAGGGACACTTTGTGAAAAAAAATTATAGGATCCTAATCTAATCTAAACATGTATTAAATTCATTCTATAATTGAAAAATCACCAAGCAAAGGCTCAGGAATCAAATTACCTCATGTTGTTGATTGTCACTCGTCACCTGATCCCGCAACATGTCCAATCTCACAGGCATGAATCTGCATGTGCCTGACATCCTCTCATTCTCTCCTCATCACTCTTAAATGCTAAACAAGGTAAATGAGCAAGTAAGTGAAAAATTGCTCTATTTTCATTCCTTTTAACTATCTCATTTTACACATGTGCACAGTTGTAACTTTCACCATTTTAAACTTTTTAGTGTGCTTTTCATTCAAATCAATGTACCGAGTGCTAGTGATCTCTATTTTTGATGTCATTTGTTGCATCAAAATCATACTCCCATGCCCTATATCATCACTTGCCTATCGTTATGAGTCATGGTACTTGGAAATTCCCTTCAATATGTGTGCCCTCATTCGACATGGTTAGATCGCTACCTTTATTCCACCTCTGTAAAGCAAGCAGAATCAAGGGATGCATACATCTACCCTTGAATTTTCTCTTTAGAGATTAGATAGGAGGATTCTTAGGAATTCTAATGAATTTGTGTTGTAGGATGTGGCTCCTAGCATTGTGATTTTGTAGATAACTACATTGAAGGCTTCATTCTCTCGCCTTTTAAATGAGTATACTTTTATGAGAATAAGGTGCATTGTTTGTCTAGAGTCCTTTAGCTTACATATGCATGTAGAGTCATATGGGCACTAATGTGGGGGCTAAATGTGTCACCAAAAATTGTATACCTTTGTAGAAAAGGACAATTTTTGTTTTTGTTTTGGTCCTACTTTAGGTCCCCTTTCATCAATTATCACCCTAAAATAGCATTTATAGGCCCCTAAGGTTTGTTAGTTTTGACTTTGAGGCTTGTTATACCTAAGGAATCATTCAACCCTCGACAAAACAAACAAATTTATGCAAAACCCACTAATCCCACTTCAAAATCCCTTAGTGGGACTAGGTCGCCCAAGTTGGTGACCTAGTATTCTTTGAGGATTTTTGTAATTTTAAATGGGAAAATGAATATTTTGTCAAAAACTCTCGATGAGTGTCGGCCTCTTAGGTCAAAATTACTGACAACTAGGTCTTGTTGCTTATAAATAATTTTTTTCAGGTCATTTTGCCATTCTCTCTTAGTAATTTTTCACATCCAACTCCAAAAATCAAGTGCAAAAATTCTTCTTCAAGAAGATTCATCTCTCTTACAGCAAATTTGAAGCATTTGGACAACAAAATAGGGCTTTTACAGGTCTTCAAGCTCACTCCACATTCAAGATCACTCATTGACAAAGGTTGAGCATAGATTCCTATGGAGATTCATGGAGAAATCTAGGTTGAGGAGGTGCAACTAGCCACCAAATCACACCTAAAGGCCATTTTCAAAGTGACTCAATCTTCTATTTTGAGCCCATTTTCAGACTTGAGGTTTGCATCCCATTTGCATTCCTTTTTACACTCATTTGTAATGTTGTAGGGTTCCTAGGGTTGAAGTCTTGCATCATTCCAAATCTTTTGCATGCATCTTATTCTAGCACAATAGAATAGGGTTTTATCTTATTTCTGGTTTTCCTAGTTCTAGAAACATTTAGAGCTAGGGTTTATGCAGATTTTCTATCTCATTATAAGTTTAAATACAAACTAGGGGTTTGACCAAGGAAAACCCCACATTAGAAACCCAAATGATAGGGCAGGGTTGGATGGAACAATCATTGTTCCATGCTCTGAGTCTCCCTTGGAAGATCCTTGTGGTGTCACACTCCACCACCTTAACCTATAGGTCCTAAGGTTGTTTTAGGTACCCCTAGTTCTCCTATCCAACACTACTATCATCTCACTTCCAATCTCCCAAGACAATCTTGGCACAATGCTCCTTTTCTTCCCTTAGCCCTTAATCCTCCCTAAAGGCTAATTACTCCCAACTCTCAGTTTGTTCTTTGCAGGGTTATGGGGATGGTTTCTATAGGTTCAAACCACCCTAACTTAGCTCTGAAAACTCTACCTTGCTTCCTTTTTCCATCACTTTCACCAAACCCTCATCTAGGGTTTTAGTTCCCTAATTCTAGGCCTCCCAATTAGGACTTTTTCTCCGAGGGAATAGGTTAACTCTCCTAAATTCTCCAAAGAGCACAAAAGTTTGTCTTTGGTTTCTTGGTCCTTATTCCCATCCCTCAAATATTCTGGAGTTCTTCATCTTCACCTGACCGTACACTGTCATAACCCTCCTTTTTTGCAATTTAGGCCTCTTTTAGGCCATTTCCTGACCACATACTGGACTATTAGCTTGTTCTCCATTCAGATGGACTAATGAAGTCTCCTCCTTCATACCAAGCCTTTGCAAGGCTTCCATCTACCTTTCCACCACATGATTTTTTAGGGAAAGGTCACCCCTGCAAACCAAGTGCTTTGCACTTCTTGACTTTCCTAGCCGGGCACTGTCAAGCTCGCCTAGGAGAAGTCTTCCACAGTGTTTTCCTAACTCCTAACTACTCCTAACTCTACCATATTTACAAATATGGAGTCTAGCCCCAATCCCCAAAAGCCTGTACACTAGGTATAGTGGGAATGTGGGCTAGTTCTCCATTCTTCATAGTCTGACTGTCAGGTTAGAATCTAAAAAGAAAACAACTAAATTCAAACACACAACGTCTGCAAATTGAACACACAACCTAAATACTACCACACAAACTTAGAGAATAGTTCACACTACAAACTACAACATATTACAAAGCCATGATCACTCCTGACCACTGAATTCAAAGCTTAACATAAAAAATGACACAATTCTTTCCCTGTCCACACTAGCATTCATAAACTTTCAACATTACAAAAACTTCCAATATCTTCCAGCCTTTCTCTCAGATCGAGGCACTCCTAAATAGATCAAAAAAAGGTAGTTATCCTCCCCTTGGTCGGACATGTCAGTTACAAAGTGGCCAAGGTGCAAAATGTACCATTTTGCCACTTTTGCCAATTCCTAGAAAACTAAGAAAAGTGAGTTTTTAAACTCATTAAACCTTTTCCCTCCTTAACCTACTGATCACTCCTAATGAAGGCATATTATTAAGCTTCTAACACTATTCCAATGGTCAACATGACCTTCTTGGCAAAACATTAAAACAAAAATTCATCTTAGACTTCCTAATGCCTAGTGTTTGCTAGGTGCTCCTGCACCATTCTCCCCCCTCTGCATAGACTTTAAGAAATATGAGTAGAGATTAGAGTTGGGTCAATACCCTACTTCTTGAACTGAGCTTCATCCACCCAATGTAGCCTCAGATTCATGTTTGTTCTTCCACTTGACAAGATGCTCCATGTACACTTTGTTCCTTGTAGATTTCTTCACCCTTGACTCCAAGATCCTTTCTGCCTGAAGCTTGTCTTGAATAGGTAAGGGTATGTTTCTTACATCTTTGAAGATCTCCTTACTAGTCTGATCTATGTCATTGACTAATCCCTTGTATTTGATCAAATCAGCTACATTGAAGACTGGTGAAATTCCCAAATCTGCAGGTAACTCCACCTTGTATGCATTCTTTCCATACTTGACTAATACCTTGCATGGTCCCACCCTTTTCATCTATAATTTGGTTGATATACCCTTCTTCAACCTGGATTTTTTAAGGTGAACAATGACATAATCTCCTACTGCAAATTACAAATCTTTCCTTGAAAAATCTACCTTATCCTTCAACTTTTGTGTAGCCTCGGTGACTGTACTCTTTACCTGCTCCTGAATCTCTTTCATGGTTTGAGTGAAGTATTATGCATGTCCACTCCTATGTTCCATAGCTCCTAGATCCCTGAGCTCGCATATACCTCTTGGGTGCATTCCATACACAATCTCAAAAGGACTCTTCCCTGTGGTTCGGTTTACACTATCATTATAAGCATACTCAACTTGTGATATTACCATATCCCAAGTTTGTCCATATTCTTTAGTTAGGCACCTTAGAAGGTTACCTAGCACCCTATTAACCACCTCTATTTGACCATCGGTCTGAGGATGGTAAGCTGATCCAAAAGACAGGTTGGTACCTAATCTTCTCCATAGTTTCTTCCAAAAGTGACTCATGAACTTCACATCCCTATCTGAAATAATGCTTAAAGACAATCCATGGATCCTTACAATTTCCTTAAAAAAAAGGTGAGCTATATACTATCATCATAAGTTGTTTTGCAAGGGATAAAGTGACTCATCTTGCTGAATCTATCTACCACCACATACACACTATCAAATCCAGTCTTGGTCTTAGGGAGTCCTACCACAAAATCCATGCTAACACACTCCCATGGTCTACTAGGAATGGGTAGGGGTTGATATAAACCAGCATTACTAGCTCCTCCCTTAGCTTTCACACATACAATATATTGCTCCACATACCTCCTGAAATCCCTTGACAACTTAGGCCAATAGTAGAACCTTTGCACTAGTTCAAATGTCTTATTGATGCCAAAATGTCCACTAAGACTACCATTATGCTTTTCCTGAATGAGGTTTTCTCTCATTGACCCTTTTGGAACACATAACTGATTCCCTTTAAACAACAATCCACTTTGCAAAGTATACTCTGAGTATTGGCTATGAAAATGATTCTCAAAGTCAGAACATACCTTGTAGGCCTCTGAGAAATCTTCATCCTCCCCATAGAGATCCTTGAAGCTCTCTATGCCAATGCTCTTGATCTGTATCTCTTGCACTGTCATCAATCTTCTACTCAATGCATCTACTACCTTGTTCAATTGTCCCTTCTTATGCTTGATGGTGAAAGTAAAAGCTTGGATGTACTCCATCCACTTCAAGTGTCTATTGCTCAACTTCTCTTGGGTGTTGATATAGCTAAGTGCCTCATTGTCTGTAAAGACCACAAACTCCTTGGGCAGAAGGTAATGCCTCCACTTCCTAAGTGACTGAACCAAAGCATAAAGTTCTAGATCATAGGTAGAATATTTCTTCTTAGCTTCATTAAGCTTTTCACTGAAGAAAGCTATGGGCCTACCTTCTTGACTAAGCACTCCTCCTACTGCAACTCCACTAGCATCACACTCCACAGTAAACAATTTGTCAAAGCTTGGTAATAAGAGAATAGGTTGAGTTGCCACTTCTTGTTTCAGTTTCTCAAAACCTTTCTCAGCTTCTTGAGTCCACACAAACTTAGTTTTTAAACCACCCTTGATTGTCTCTGGGACTGGTGCACATATGCCACTAAAGTTTCTTATGAATTTTCTATAAAATTGAGCCAATCCATGGAAATTTCTTACCTCAGTCCCTGTGGTTGGTGTAGGCTAGTTTAGGATAGCTTCCACCTTGCTTGGATCCATTTTCAATGATCCTTGAGACACTACAAAACCCAAATATACAAGTTCTTGTTTGAAAAACTCACACTTCTCTAGGTTAATGGCCAACTTCTCCTCTTGCAACCTTTTAAGAACCAACTCCACATGATTTAGGTGTTCTTCTGTTGTCTTGCTAAAGATGAGTATATCATCAAGATATACCACCACAAATAACCCTATCAAGTCCTTGAGCACTTCATTCATGAGCCTCATGAATGTGCTAGGGGTATTAAAGAGGCCAAATGGCATAACTCTCCACTCATCTCCATCCTTGATTCTGATCTGATGGTATCCACTCTTGAGATCCAACTTGGTGAAGTACTGAGCTCCTCCAAGAAAATCCATCAAGTCTTCAATCCTAGGAATAGGAAACCTATACCTGATTGTGATTCTATTTATTGCTCTAGAATCAGTGAATAATCTCCATTTGCCTCCTTTCTTAGTTGCTAAGACCACTGGTACTGTACATGGGCTGATGCTCTTCCTAATCAAGCCTTGATCCAATAACTCCTGCACTTGTCTAGCTACCTCTAGATTTTGATCTAGTATAAGCTTATAAGCTACTTTTTTAGGCAATGATGCTCCAGGTATGAAGTCAATCTGATGACTAATGGCCCTTTTAGGAGGTAAAGTTGCAAGTGCACCATCACTTCCTATGTCTTTGTATTTCTCAAGCAATTTCTAGACTGCTCCGGGTATGACTGGTTTTTCAGTCTTGTCTTCTTCTTTGGACTGCAACATGACCACATATCCTTCATCCCCTTGATGTAGGTTGTTAAGGAACTCCTTGCCACTGCTTAATAGGACACTTGGTGTCTTTGACTGCCCCTCTTCTTCTTCTAACAGTGACTGCAACTTAAAGGTCTTTCCATCCTTTTTAAAAGAGATAGTATTCTCCTTCCCATCATACATGGCACTTGTGTCATACTGCCATGGTCTGCCCAATAGTAGATGGCATGCATCCATGGGTAGTACATCACAAGTTAACTTATCCTTGTACCCTCCAATGGAAAACTCCACTGTTACTTGCTCATTAACAAGAACACTCTGCCCTTTGTTTAACCATGTCACTTTGTAGGGGTTAGTGTGGGGTAGCTTCTCCAATTTTAGCTTCTTTACTACCTCTTCTGAGATGATGTTGTCTGTTGAACCTGAATCTATAATGACCCTACACACTTTTCCAAGTATCTTACATCTTACTCTAAATAGAGTTCTTCTTTATTTTGGTTCTTCCTTGACCGGTTATCTGATGAAAACACTCCTAAACATCAGATTCAATATGACTGATCTCTGGTGATTTAGTGCTCATGTTGTCCTCTTGTGCATATGCCACCCTCTTCTCAGCATTTGATGAAGATGCTTTCTCTGGGCACATATAAGATGGATGGACTACTTGACCACAATGGTAACATTTCATAGTAGCAAAATATGAATTGCTCCTGCCTACTCCTCTTCCTCTATTTGATCCTCCTTGAGAACCTCTACCTCTTCCATAACCTCCTCTAGAAGATGTTTCACCTCCATACTCTGTGAGTTTAGATTCACCTTGGTTTCTTTGTTCATTTCCTCTACCTTGGTAGCCACCTCTATGTCCTCTTTGATCTCTCTGATCTCTACCTTTGCCTCTACTTTTAGAAGCCTAATCATGTTTCCTCTTGCTTCTTTCCTCAATCTTGATAGCTAATTGATAGCATTGGTGTACTGTCTTTGGACTTAGAAAAGTCATCTCCTCTTGGATGTTCCACTTCAAGTCATTAAGATACCTAGCCACCTTGAGACTTTCATCTTCTAAAACATTGGACCTCATACAAAGTTTTTGAAACTCCTCGGTGTAAGTGTTCACATCCTGGTTTCTTTGCCTCAAGCTTTGTCTCTTCTTGTGTAACTGAATCTCATAGTCATCTGGTATGTATGCTTCTCTCACTTTTGCCACCATACCTTTCCAAGTTGAAATAGGCCTCTTGCCTTCCTTTTCCCTCTCTATCTGAATGAATTTCCACCATGTCAAGGTAGATCCTCTCAATATAGACTTGGCCACCTTCACCTTCTATGCTTCAGTGACTCCATCACATTCAAAATGGTTCTCCATGCCTTCTATCCAATCTAGGACTAGGTCAGCCTCCAATTTGCCACTAAACAATGGTATACCTTCAAGTGCTTTCCCACTCAAAGCTTTCAATGCCTTCAATAAATTCTCCTCTTGTAGAACAAGGTCAGGTTCAGGGGTCTTGTCTTCCTCTACAACCTCTTCACTCTTTGGTACCCTACCCTCCAATCTATCATTCACCTGATCGGCCTTGATTTGCACATTGCTGAATGCTTCCTCAAGTTGTGCCAATCTTTCTCTCAACCTCCTATTATCTTCCTCTTGATCTTCAACCTTCTTTTCCAACTCAATGTTTGTCACCATGGTTATGGAACCACTAGACTCAAGGTCTGACATACAATATTTTCTCTGAAATCTTTAACTTGCTCTGATACCAATCTAATAGGGTAGGGTTGGATGGAACAATCACTATTCCATGCTCTGAGTCTCCCTTGGAAGATCCTTGTGGTGTCACACTCCACCACATTAACCTATAGGTCCTAAGGTTTTTTTAGGTACCCTTGGTTCTCTTGGCCAACCCTACTATCATCTCACTTCCAATCTCCCAAGACAATCTTGGTGCAATGCTCCTTTTCTTCCCTTAGCCCTTAATCTTCCCTAAAGGCTAATTACTCCCAACTCTTAGTTTGTTCTTTCCAGGGGTATGGGGATGGTTTCTATAGGTTCACACCATCCTAACTTAGCTCTAAAAACTCCACCTTGCTTCCTTTGTCCATCGCTTTCACCAAACCCTCATCTAGGGTTTTAGTTCCCTAATTCTAGGCTTCCCAATTAGGACTTTTTCTCTGAGGGAATAGGTTAACTCTCCTAAATTCTCCAAAGAGCATAGAAGTTTTTCTTTTGTTTCTTGGTCCTTATGCCTATCCCTCAAAGATTCGGGAGGTCTTCATCTTCACCTGATCGTACACTGTCATAACCCTCCTTTTTGTAATTTAGGCCTCTTTTAGGCCATTTCCTAACCACATACTGGACTATTAGCTTGTTCTCCATTCAGATGGACTAATGAAGTCTCCTCCTTCATACCAAGCCTTTTCAAGGCTTCATCTACCTTTCCACCACGTGATTTTTCAGGGAAAGGTCACCCCTGCAAACCAAGTGCTTTGCACTTCTTGACTTTCCTAGCCGGGCACTATCAAGCTCGCCTAGGAGAAGTCTTCCACAGTGTTTTCCTAACTCCTAACTACTCCTAAATCTACCATATTTACAAACATGAAGTCTAGCCCCAATCTCCAAAAGCTCGTACACCAGGTACAGTGGGAATGTGGACTAGTTCTCCATTCTTCATAGTCTAACTGTCAGGTCAGAATCTAAAAAGAAAACAACTAAATTCAAACACACAACGTCTGCAAATTGAACACACAACCTTAATACTACCACAAAAACTTAGAGAATGGTTCACACTACAAACTACAACATATTATGCTCCTGACCACTGAATTCAAAGCTTAACACAGAAAATGACACAATTCTTTCCCTATCCACACTAGTATTCATAAACTTTCAACATTACAAAAACTTCCAATGTCTTCCAACCTTGCTCTCAGGTCGAGGCACTCCTAAATAGATCAAAAAAAGGTATTTATCCTCCCCTTGGTCAGACATGTCAGTTACAAAGTGGCCAAGGTGCAAAATGTACCATTTTGCACCTTTTGCCAATTCCTAGAAAACTAAGAAAAGTGAGTTTTTAAACTCATTAAACCTTTTCCCTCCTCAACCAACTGATCACTCCTGATCAAGGCATATTATTAAGCTTCTAACACTATTCCAATGGTCAACATGACCTTCTTGGTAAAACATTAAAACAAAAATTCATCTTAGACTTCCTAATGCCTAGTGTTTCCTAGGTGCTCCTACACCACCAAATATCTTCTATTTTGCAAGTTATTTTACAGGTTTGAGTCTGGATTCTTATGGAGAAAGAACATACAGATCATAGGCCTCCGTGTTCACTTCCAATTTTCCAAAAAAGTTGAATGGGACTAGGTCACCCATTGTGATGACCTAGTCACACTGGAGGTTCCCGACATAAAAATTTGTAGATTTGAGTACCTAGTTGGCAGAAATGGCATCTGAAACAGTTTACTTGAAAAGGGACTAGGTCACCCCACTTGGCGTAAGTGTCCTAATTGACTCATAACTTATATTTTCCAAGTTTCCCAAGGCTTCCACAGCTTCCTCTTTGGCCTAAAATAATTTCCAGGTGCACCCACTTGATCTAATAGGTTGTTTTACTTAGTTTAGTCTTCATTTTGTCATTATTACATTACATCATGTGTTTTCAAGAAATATAGGTTTTCTTAGTTTAGATCGAATAGTTAGGTTTACATATTACATTTCAACATTTGTCACATTCAACACATATTCAATCTCTAGCATTGAATGAATCACAAGGTTGAATGCTCTTTACTAAAGGAAAATCCTATTCCTTCTAGGTGAAAACCCTAGAAAGTTCTAGGGGACTCAGTCCTTTGCCACACATAAAAGAATTAAATTTTAATGTTCAATAACTTCTAGTTGAGTTTGTAGTTTAGTTAGTTGGTTTTTCATAGTTTTATGTTATCTCGCATTTTTAGTTAAAACATGAATCTTCAGAATGATTGAATACAATCTATGCAAGGATATTTTGTAATCTTTTATCTTATGAAATAAATGGAGATCAATTCATGAAGTGCATGAAATCTATTAGCTAGATTGAGTTCAATTAAAGTGGGAATAGTTACTTGAGCATGCCACTCAAGGTATTGTTCTTCACCTCACCTTTCCGTTATTTATTTTTGTTGATAGTTAATATTAGTTTATCATTGTTCATGAATCATATGAAAGTTAATTGGGATTTAATTTTTGCTTATTATGAATGAATGCTTAGGAACATGCATGTAACAAACATTAGTATCATTAGTTTTTATTAAGCTTTCAATTAATATAGTATCATTTCATTAGCAATAGTTCAGTCTCAACCTTTACTATAGGTACCCGTAGCAATTAGCTTTAGTTCATACTTTTACTGTTTTATAGTTTTATGAATTTCCAACAACTAGAATAACTTTAGTAGGATAGTTTAGGTAGTTTAAGTCCATGAAGGCATATATAATGTTCCACCATCATAAGCTTACACACCTTGGTTGATTATTTAATGTAGTATTAGCAATGTGAAGTGGGCTATTCATCCAGTTAACCCTCTAAATTGAGTATATTTTACCAAGTTTACAACACATTAGCCTAGACTCTACGCCAATGAGGTAATATAAGAAGAAAAAACTTTAAAGGTTAATATTTAAAGATCTAATTTATAATTTCATTGAAATATTAGAGAGGGGTGCTCCATATTGGTAGCTTGTTCTTATAAAGCATTTTTTAATTTTCATTTCCAAATTCTATGTATCTAAGGAAAATACATAAGAAAAATGTTTAACTATGCCAGTGAACCATGCATTGGAATATCTAGGCCAATTATAGATCATTATAGTTGCAAAATTTAATGTGTTGTTCTATTATTCTTACCATCCAATTTGAATGCCTCACATGTAAGTTTAATGCTTTTCTTGGATGTCATTTAACCCTAGGTTGATTGGCTTCAAATGTTATCTTGTAGGGGAATCTAAAAGGATTGGCTACCTTTGTCTGGGTTGTTTGAGATATGATGGCCAAAAATTTTTTTGCCACTGAGCTGACATGCATATTAGCATGTACTTTTTAAATCATAATCTATATTTTTTTATTCATTCATTCTCTCATTCATATCCACCATTTTGCAAGAGGCCTTGTGAAATGTCCATTGAGAGATACCATAGTAATGTTCATAAATAAGGTTCAAAAAACATCATATGAGTCTCTTCAATTGCTCATTTGATTCATTATAGTGCATAGACATTTATTTGATGTGATTAGAAAAATGTAGTTTGATAAGCAACTTTTTCATTTCCAAGCAATTCTCTATTCTTGTATCTCTTTATTTATTCTATGAGTGTCTTACATCCACAAAATTCACTTTCCTAATAGTTTCCAACCAAATTTCTCTCCTTAGAGGGCAAAACCATAGTCTTAAGGTTTCAAGCAAGGATAGAAGCCTCTTAATAAGTCATAGCGCATTCATCAAAAGTTGTATTTACATTGTAAGAGATTCACCAACAATAATCAGGGAAAACTTTAGTGGTGAATATTCACCAATTGGCTAATAATAGAAATTAGGAGCTCCAAAAATGGCTAATAGTACAAGCTGAAATGAAGACTAAATCGCCAGGTTTTTACGAAAAAATAATTTTGTCTCGATTAATTCACCATGTAAACGATGCATCATCAAAACTGATTCACCAGTATTTTATACAGTTACTAAAAAATTTGATTATATTCACCAGTAATATTATATTCCTCCGATTAGTTTTGGCGCAATATGGCCACTAATAATAAATTACTATTTAATTTGAGGAATATTTTCTTTTATCTATTGCCATAGATTAGTTTTTTAATCGAACGGTTCTAGGTTGATTTCGGGCCCTAATACACATGTGCCTTTTAAAAGGCTTGTTGAGGCCCAAAATTTATTTTGGGCCACATGATTAGATTTAATCGTGTGAACAAGCCTTTTAAAAGGCACATGTGTATTAGGGCCCGGAATCAACTTGCAGCCGTCCTTCGTTCTATCAGTGGGATGCCAGATAATGTTTCCCCGATGCCCATAGTTCCCCCGATGCACCATAGGATTGTGATGGGGGTTCCGTCGATGAAGCATTGTTAGGCTAATGGTATTGAATTTTGTAAGGAATGGGGGGAAGATCTGGCCATCGACCCCGCCTGTATTGTGATAGGAGTGTGCCAAGATTCACTAGCATTCGCCACTATGATTATTACTTTTACAAATTATTTATTAAGATTCGCCAGGATTTTACAAAAAATTTAATACTATGCATAAGATTTGCCAAGAAAATTAATATTTTTTTTCAAATAAAAGGAGAGATTTGCCAGGATTTTACACCTTCGCTGAGGGGGGGGTTTCTTAAAGTTATCCCTAACAATAATGCATGATTTTGGTTCTCGTTGATTGTGTTGATGACTTTTATCATACCTTTATATCAATTAGCTTCTAAGATAGCAATATTTCTTATGCTCTATATAGTCCTATCTTTTTTACATTTGTTTTCATTAGTGGTGGCTTTTTTTTAAGGTTCTTCAAATTACATTATGTCAAGGATATTGACTTTATTGTATTACATCTGCATATTTTATTTATTCTTTTTTTCTTCTACGAGTTGTATTTAAGAAATCTTTACACTCCATCAACATGTGATTCTCTTGCATATAAATCTTCTAATTCACATATAATTCCTTCATACATATTGTTTATTGTTTTCATAACAACAATCATACATTTTATAGTATACATCGTTTACTCTCTTAGATGAGATTTAATCCTTCATTCGATGATACTGTAGTAGCATTATGAGAGATGACTAGGTAATTTTGTTTGGAATCTCATTGCAGGTTAGTGGTATTGCACTAATATTTATAGTTGACATTCAAGCTATTAAGAAATTTCATATCTCTCATAAAGACCTAGATAGTTAATATCTACACATTTAAGCCTCTACTAGCATGTTGAATTTCCTACTCCTATTGGGTTTCCTTCCAATTCAAATTACACTACCGAGAGTCTAGCTTAATGTTGCAATGATGATACTGCACCCAACTTAACTACATGCAATACAAATCTTTTTACACTTTTGTTGGAAATTTTGTTATATTTAAAAAAAGAAAAGATTCAATAAAAAAAGACACCTTAACATTTTCAGTTACATATATTACTATCGATGTATTGCTTGCACCTCATCTTGGTGCAAGTTCTAGTTTATTTATTTTGCAGTTAGGATCTCTTCCCTCTTTGTAGTGGCCACCATGTTCATAAAGGCTCCCACATAGAGTTATTTATTTTTGTTGCAAGTGGGAACTCCTCTCTCATAAAGGCTTCAACAATGAGTTTTAATAAGTTCACCACAATATTTTTTAGGGTTTCACTCATCCATTGATTTTGAAAGAAAAAAAATTAACTTCCATATGAATGTTAATACCCACCACAACATTTTCCTGAGCAAGGTCTTACTCATAACACTTCGCTCTTAAACATAAACTTTGGTCTCTAACGTGAATGTTAATGCATTTTATATATATTCTAATTTACATTGGTCATCATGAATTGAAGTTTATTAATAGTCAAGGTAAAAATTTAGTTTTTTAAGAGTATAGTTTATTATTAGTTTACAATTATGGGTATAACCTATAATAATCAAAGAATCAAGATCAATCCCTACAAAGATATGCAAATCTAATCAACTAAGATCATAATATTTTCCAACTTTGACACTATAATACACTTACTATAAATTAATCATTGTGTTAAGAATAAACCAATCAAAATGGGTCTAAAATGAAAAGAAAAATATAAAATGTAGAAGTTTCACAATTACAATTATTAATAATTTAAAAGGTAACAACACTTTATTTTGCAATAATAAACACATATATTTTAGAGAGTTTTTCTTCTAAACAAAACATTCTAACATTTCTTATTACTTCTATGTTTTATAACATAATAGATGTAACAAGTAGCCAAGAAGCTAAATAGTCTAAGAGGAATAAATAATATCAATTCAATAAAAGCCCTTCCAAATGAGTTTGCAGGCATAGATCCACGAGATAATGTTGACAATGCAAGGCCAATGAATTGTCTTGTGACAAAAAATGTTCCATTCTTCATGCCTTCTAATGTATATTTTGCAACATGCTCAAGTGTATCTGGTTGGCTTCAATTATAAAAAGTTGTGGCCTTAATAATTTGCAAGATATCTCTATCATCTTCCAAGCCACCTATAAAAATTGGTAGTGTAAGAACAAAATTGGATTGGGCTCACTTGAAGACTTGAAGAATACATTTAAAACCATTGAAAAGAAAGAAATCTTGAATACTAAATTTTATATCAATGAATTGTTTGATTGGTAAAATGCTCAAAATATTTTTCTAATATCTTAGAGCAACATTTGTGCATATATGAGAATGGAAGGCTTTTAAAAATATTTAGTGGGCAATTTTATAAATGTTAATGTGCTATATAATTTGGATGAGGATTACCTTATAGATCAAGGATCTTTAATCTTGCAATCTACAACACATGCTTATTTTAATTATGATTAAATAATATTATTCAAAATAAAAATATGATTAAAAATGTATTAAAATATTTGTGAGAAAAATTAATCTACCATCATTAAAAAACAACCATATAATGTGTTTCCAAATATTACTGTTAAAAATGTTACACAATTAAATTTAGAAAAAATATTACATTCACTATTATAAACTTAAAAATATACTTCTAATCATAAATTTGAAAAAACTACATACACAGATCTCACAGAAATCAAACACAATCCACTTGAACAGATCTCACAGAAATCAAACACAATCCACTTGAATAAATAGGGTAATCTTACTTAAAATATAGGTGGTAATCTCGTCAAGACGAAATTAAACTACTTACAGTTATCAAGCATGGGGGTTTCCACAAACCCTGGAAAGGCTATGCTAATTCGGATGTTATAAGGCATCAATTCAAGCTTGAGAGTTTCTCCAAGTCCTTTTAGAGCATGTTTGGTTGCATTATACACAGCCTCACCATACACAGGGTACTGCAAGAAAAATACACACCAGATCAACAAACTAATAAGAGTGAAAAGTTGATAATTAATTTGGATGTGATAATTTCGCTCACTTTATATTACTTTGGCCTTTGAACTGAGAATCACAAGTTATGGAATGAAGCGTCCATATCAGTCCATAACGACGACTTAAAAAACTTCTGAGGAATAAGCATACAAAAGGTTTTACCATTAACATACCATTACTGTCAGAGAACTTATGAGAACAATGGACATGCGTGTTTGGGCACTCCTCTGCTTCATCAATGGAATCCCAACATGCAAAGTATTAACAACCCCTGTCAAGTTAGTCTGAATGATGGCATGCAGATCTTCAATCCTGCTCTCATCCAGAACTACAACTTTTGCCACCGCTGCATTGCAAACCAGCACGTCGACAGCCCTCCATTCGAAAGATTCCTTTATTGCCTTTCCCAGAATTTCATACACACCCACATCTGCAACCTATTCAAAAAACAAAAATCAGATTAGACATCAAGATTTCAAGTCCTGAGATAAGCTTTAAGAGAATGAATAAGATAAACCTTGGTCAATATTTTATGTTTGGTGCCATCATCTTTGGCAAAATTTTGTTCTGCTTTCTCCAATTTAGTGGAACTTATGTCTACAAGTGTAACGAATGCTCCTTGAGAGAGAGCCTCTTTGGCAATGGCAAGTCCAATCCCACTTGCTCCGCCTGTTATCAGGACATGCTTGCCCTCCAGAGATTGCAGCCATGCTGATTTCATCTTCATTAGAAAACTAACTCGTGGAATCGAATAAAGAAGAAAAGAGCGAGCTCTCGATGGTTTAGTTCCATGCAGAGTTACCTATTTAGCTCGTCTCTCTTTGCGGTGGGAGCTACCTTATCCATTCGTCCATTGAATGTTAATAGTTGCCACCATTAATTGGGTTGGCGTCCGAAATGAATTCCAATACCTGCTGCCATTGACTGTGTTGGCTTCCAAAATGAATTCCAATGCTTGCCACCATTAATTAGGTTGACTTCTGAAATGAATTTCAATACTTGCCACAAGATATTTTTTCGTCTCGCTCGTCCATTGATTTTGAAAGAACAATTTAACTTCCATACTAAACGTTAATACTTACCACAACATTTTTCTAAACAGGGTCTTACTCATAATACTGCTTTTTGAAAGAACAGCTTTGGTCTCTAAAAGTGAATGTTAAATAGATTTTAAACATTCTAATGTATTAAGAGATGTTGTATAAGAGTATATAATAGATTTTTAAGTAGAGCTTTTGTAGATACTAAAAATTGTTTTAGGCGTGCTATTTTTAAATTCTACATCATTTTTTCTTTTGTTTTTTATAATTAAATAATTTTTATTATTTAATTATTTTCTAATGTCATATGTTTTCTATTAATTAAATAATTATTTAATTAATTCCTTTATATCTTTATTCTTCTTTTATTAATTAAATACGCCGCTAATTAAATCTCTTTCTTTCTAAAATTAAATAAATTCTTATTTATTTAATTTTTATACCACTTTCCACTATAATTAAATAATTATTTTTAATTATTTAATTATTCATTAACCTCTTCTCTCCTAAATTAAATAAATTTTATTTATTTAACTTGGTCCACTCTCTTGAATTTTGAATTAAATTATTGTCCTCTTTGTCGCATTCTTTTATTATTATTTAATTATTCATTGGGCATCTAGATTAAATAATTTTACTATTATTTAATCTCCTCTCAACTTTTTGTCTCTGCCAATCTTATCTTTCACATCAAATCCTTAATGTTGATCCTCCTCTTTCTGAAGAAGATGATCACATTGATCTATTAAAGAGGCTAATATTGGCAGTCCTATCAAGAAGGTTGATGGGACCTCGTAGAGGACTATAATCCCCACTGCTGGAATAATGCTCTTTATGAAGATCCTCTTCCTTCTCAAGATTTACAAACACATTATGTCCCTGGCTTCAAGTTTGTCTCTAAATATGGCTATGGGCATAAATATTGCGGGCGTAATGAACAAGGAATTCATGTCCCTATAGAATGTGCACCTCGTAAGCGTAATTTGGGGCTTGGTTACTCAAATGAACAATCTAAATGGAAACCATGGTTGAATGTTGACATGATGTCCACTCAACCTCATCCACCATTATTCGTTATCTTCATGTCTTCTTCTTGTGAGCAATCAAACTTTTCTCCACAAGAGAAAGGGTTGGTTTTTACTCCTCATTTTTTATCTAAGAAAGATCATATTTTTTTAGGCTTCTTAAAGCTCACTTAATTACTCTTCCTCCACCTACATTTAAGAAATTTCATAAGAATGATAACGTAAAAAAACCTTTTTGTGCATACCATCGAGTGCCTAGCTATTCCACTAAGAGTGTAAAGCCTTGAAAGATAAAATATGATAACTTTATGATTTTGGTGCCATCAAACTCTCACTTGATTGATATAGCTACCTTTTCTTCGCATGACAAGTGCTATCAAGTTCTACCTCTATCTTGTATGTTCTAAGTATCTTGCATGGTTCTCATCCCCTATATGTTGGGGGAAGTGATAACTTGTTCTAGAGATGTGTGTCATTCTTATGGAACCCCTCTCTTCTCTCTATCTTTCAATTGGAGTGTCCCTTTGAGTGGGCCCCTTATTATCTTGAAGGGTTTTTGAGGGACCCCATTTGAAATTTATCTCAAATGAATTATATGGCATCTAGCTTGGGGGCAGTCTAACTAGACCTATTTTTTATGTGATTGTCTTGCAACACAACTTGTAGTAGCCATAGGCTTCTCTGACTAAGAACATATAGAGCTCCTCTACATCAAACTTACCTTATAGGACTAAGCACTTGTAAAGACCAATCTAACTCTGTAGAGTCCCCTAGATCAGGCTTTCCTTAGGAGAGAGTACCTAGGGTGCCTTATTTGTAAGTCTGAGGACCTATAAATCACTTTCATCTTGTGGGATCCGTTCACCATTGGTCTATGGACCTCTCATGCAGTTTGTTCAATTCTATAGGAGTGAGTACCTACAAAGCCTTTTGTTCACCTTTCGTAGGTCTATAGATCTATGGCACATTTTTTTAGCTCTCCTTGGATCCAAAGACCTATGAAGCCATCTCCCTTGGGATTTTCATTCCTTTCTAGCTTCTCCATCTCTCTCTTGAATTCTCTTTCTTCTCAATTGTGTATATCAAATTGAAGATCTATATATTCTTCATCTTGATTATATACTCGTTATCTCTTCGACATTGGTTGCTTCCCTAACTTTTGGGTGCATTCTTCTCTTGAAGCAATCAATCCTTACATTTCTCTCTTCATTTTAGAATTCTTCTATGTGTTATTTCTTAATTTGGGGATGACGCATAGTATTGAGACAACCTTCTGCATCGAGGTCTATGTCACTTTACTAACTCAAATCCTTTAGTTTGTTGTGTATTTGTGTGTGTGTTTATATATGTTCTAACCCCCTAATGTAATATTTTTTTTATGTTCTAACATTTTTATCTCATGGAGGTTTTTCTTGTCTAATGTGTTTGTTTTGTAGGTCTTCAGCCTAGGTGCATGCTTCCTTGGTTTGAAGAGTTGTTTTCTTCCTCTACAATATCCTTTTGGTATCATGATTTTATTTATTCTTAGTAGATTTCTTTTAGTGTGCATATTAGTGTAGATTCATATAATTGCTATAGTGGGGGGGAATGTAATGTCATAAAATTGCACCCCTTGCAATTTCACATACATTCTTGTATCCACTTTAGTGTCCAATCCCTTAGAACTTGTGTAGGCTCATTTTAGCTCATGCATCATCCTTTTTCCCCTCTCAGAATGTTCAAAACCCCTTTTCAGCAGCTACCCTTCACGCGTCAGCTTTGGGCCAAAATTTATGTTTTTCCCATTCTCGTCATTTGATAGTGTGATGTGTTTCAACACTAGCACACCACGCAGAGATCTGTGCACCGTGCTATCATCTTGTGACATTTTAATGTTTGAAAATTACCACTTTTGAGGATTTTTACCACTTTTCAGTGACTTTTGTCAATAGTAATGGCGTGGGACACCTTGTAACGGATGAAGAAGCTTCTTTTCCCTCTTTAAAAGTTGTCTTTTCAAATCATTTTGTATTTTTCTTCTCCTTCTTGGCTTTTACCTTGGATATTCTCCCATATTTCTCTTTCTATCTTGCTTACATAGCTCTCTACAAATTTCTATAGTAGCCTCAAGCTCTCAAGCTTTTACAACACTCTTGTGTTCTCATAGTTCCCTCTACAACACTCTTGGCTCTTGCAACTATCTTGATCTCTCTCTTTGGCTTCCATAATCCTTGTATTTGATATCTCCCTTTTTCTTGTGCTTGCAAGCATCCTAGGATTTCACATATCCCTTATCTATTGCATCTCTACTTTGTGAGATGGGTTTTTCTCATCGAGCGGGGATTACTTTTGTCACTCCATATTTGCTAACTTTCTTCACTCTCTCTATCTATTTGGTTGTCTGTCAAGGTAGGAACACCAAAATAGGGGTTTGACTGAGGCAAACCCCTATATAGCCCCAACATTTTCTCTCAATATTATGCATGCAGGAATTAAAGATATCTACTAGTTGAAGGTTGTTGGCAAATGGTCAACACTCCCCTCAGGATTCATGAAATGGGCTAATCACCTCATGTGGATCCGTTAACTCTGGAAATTGTATTAGGCATTAATAGGTCAATCTTTTGGTGCAATGAAAATTGTGGGTCCAACAATTGGTATCAAAGCCAAAGGTGTCGGGTTCGAATCCCCTCAGATTGTGCTGAGGGGGGATTGCTGAAAAATAGTCAACACTCCCCTCGGGATTTGTGACATGGACTAACCACCTCCCATGGATCCATTAACTCTGGCATTTGTATCAGGCATTAATAGGTCAATCTTTTGGTGCAACGACAACCCTGGGGCCAACAGAGGCTTCATTACTTGGGTTGCTATGAAAGATTAATATCTCTTATTCTCTTACTTTATCATTTAATTTACTTCATTTCAATTCTATTACTCTTTGTTACTCTCTTGCATTCATTGAGCTCTTAGAAATCTAATTGTTAGTAGTCACTTTGCTATTTTCTATGATAAACTTAGTTTCTGGAGTGTGTGATATGCCACACACCTCAAGGACTCCAATGCACGATGTTGTCGTCCTTATTCTATGATGTCATCCTTTGGTTGAGGGGCTGTCAATTTGTTAAAATAATCTTTGTGACCTGCTCTTTTCGATTTTAGAACCCTCACATTGTTCATTGAGGTAGTTTAGGAAAATTTGCCCCTTGAGAATCTCTTAAGAATAAAGAGACTCATGAGTAGAAAATCCCCCTTCTCTACAACCCTATACTGGGACTAAATTGCCCAATCTAGCATATGAGTCCTAGTGAGCATTAAAATTCATAATTTCAAGGTTTTAGAGTTTGTTTTGATTACATCATACTTCTAGGTACATTTTTGTTCATTCTTATTTTATTACTTTGGTTTTCAATTTCATTTCCTAGGTCATCTAGTTAGACTTGCATGTTACATTTCATATCATTTCATTTCTTTCTTTCCAAGCCTTTGCTTGGTGGTGAACTCCTCTTTAGCCTTTAATCACACCCTAGGATACCTTATTGTAGATCTCTTTCCCTCATTCCATCCTTGGATTGAGATCTATAGAGTTTCCTTGAATGAAACTTGTAGAAAATTAGTTGTTCTATCTCCCAAAACATATAAAGACACTATTTTGTAGGTTTCACATTTATGCATTAACTATTCACAACATAAACCAATAGGAATGTAGATAAATAGAATTTTAAAAAATATTATATCAGAAAATTAATTACAGAATATAATATTATTCCTCAATTTTTTTCATTATATATATGTTGATTCATTAAATAAGTAAAATAAATTATATCTAATGGATGGACTCATATTCTAACCTTCAACAATCTAACTAATGATGACTCTCTTAAAGCAAGACCTAAAGGTAAGTAGGCTAAAGATCAAAGAGGTGTCACACATGATATAACATAAAAATCAAATTAAGATGTGATAAGGAACAAAATATATGGGATATAAAAACTCTAATCATGTCTAAAATGCAAGGCAAGAAATCAAAGAAATGAGTAAAATGTTAAGAAAAAACCCTAGGCAATGTAAGATAAGATATGCTCACAAATAAATATATAAGAAAGCAATACATCATAGATAGCAATTAACAAGAGAAAAGTAATACATTAACATCAGCAAGAAATTAACCATAGTTTGAGAGCTAGAGTTAATAAATGTACTAAAATAAATGCATGAAAAATGAGAAAATCAATCAAAATACATAGTTAAAAATTTGATGAAGATATTGTTATGTTAGGTGTAAGGATTTGATTCCTTAATTTATTATAAAATCTTGCAATTATAGATGATTTTTTTTTACTATATAAGCTCTATATTTGATGTTATGGTTAACCTTCGGGTGATCCCACAATACTGGTTTATAATTTTTGGGCAAATCGGACACTTAATTGAATTTTTTAAACTAAATCTTCACTTTCGGGCACCTACAGTGGTTAAACCGTGAGGAATTTCAAGATTATACAAACTAGTGATTTGTGACATTTTGTCTATAGATTCTAAATATTTTTTTTCAAATTTTTTGGAATCAGATTGCACTTCTTTTTCCATCTCCTTCAAAAACTAGTTTATTAAGTAAACAACATTTTTAGGGAGTGATGCTCACTATATACAAACATAATTTTTTTCCATGAAGGATACAATTATAATTTTTTTTGAATTTAGATTTGTAACTACGATATCTAGCCCTCTCATTTGGTTTCATATTTTTTTATTGAATATTAAATTTCCTTAATCAAGTTTTGAAGTCAAACCAATTACAATTCAAACATAGGAAAATTGTATACAACATAAAAAAAATTGTATGTATCGAAATTCAATTTTATTTATTTTAATGGATCAAGGAAATCAATACCAACCCTGAACATATTTTTTAAAATTTTATTTTGATAATCTTCTATTTTTCCACATGTACAAAAAAGAGAGCTTGATTTTCGATGAAAAACCTATGTTTAATAAAACCAAAAAAGGAAATACATAATAAAACCAAAACATATTAAAATTATATTTGTTGGATAGCTCGTTCTGAGGACCACCATCATCCGGTTGTGTTTTTGAATTCTCCTCCATTTTCATCCTCAACCTGAGCTTCGAAGCGATTTTCTTTGAATTTTTTACCACTTGAGGGGGAGAAGGAGGGAAATGGGGGGTTCGAATGAATCCCTAGGGGTTTTCTTGAACCAGGATTCATTCGAACACTGGTTCATTCAAACCCCCTTTCAAAAAGGGTTTCCTTTGGGTTTTTTACGGGAATGGTGGGAAGTTAATTAAATGGGTTCGCTCGAACCCTATTTCATTCGAACCCTCTTTAGGTTCGTTTGAACCCCAAAAATGAATTTTTTGGCATGGGGTCATTTTTTTCAACTTGTCCTTCCTCACTCCAATTCTAAACCACTTTTGTGAGTTCACCCTTCCACAACTACAAAAGTAATCTCTATAATTGTAGATATAAATATAGTGTTTGAATTTTAATTAAATAAAAAAAATTGAACTACACTAATGTTGAATTCTATGATCTCATCATTACATGTGTATGACATGCAATAACTTATTGTTGGTTTTAGGAGCACCTTTGGGAAGGTTTATATGCAAGGAACTTCTCCCTTGGTCAAAAAATTATGATCCAATTAAAAAAAATGGAACAAGGGTAGAAGAAAAGAAGAAAAACTAATTTTTATAATTATAGATCCAAATCTATTGTGTGAATTTTAATTGAACCCAAAGACTTGAACTACACTAAATTTGAGTTCTATCGTCTTCTCATCATTATGTCTGTGAAATGCAATAACAAGTATCATTCATGTTTAGGAACAACTTTGGGGGGTTTACTATGCAAGGATATTATACCTTGGTTAAAACTTTATGATCCAATTTTAAAGGTTTACAACAAGAATAGAAGACAAGAAGAAAAAATAATTTCTAGAATTTGTAAATATAAATCCATTATGTAGATTTAAATTAGATTCAAAAAATTTAATTGCACTAAAGTTGAGTTATGTGATCGCATAATTATTTATATGACATGCAACAACTTATTATTGGTTTTAAGAACAAGCTTGGGGAGCTTACTATGCAAATATCTTCTCCCTTGGTCATGGTCCAATTTAAATTTTTTGGAACAAGGATAAAAGAAAAGAAGAAACCATTCAACTGATGTCTTAGATGTTGTAAGGAGATGATTTAATGACATGATTATCTAATTATTTTGTGTATGTATCTTGATTATTCATACCCAAATTCTCTCCTTGATGATTATTTATTTTTTTAGGTAAGAAAATGAGACTCGGGCATGTTATTAAATATAACACCCTAGCACACAAGTTGGTGATTTTATGTTTTAGTTAGCTCACAATAGCTAGTTGGAGGAAGCTAATAAATTTATAGATATAAAATTAAATTTTGGAATTTCAAGGATCACTTCCATACCCATGCAACTTGCCTAGATTAGTTCTACAACTATGGAAATAACAAGATAATCAAATCATCAAGATCAATCCCTATTATGCTGAAATAGTCAAGGAAAGATATAATATTTTCTATTTTCACACTATAATACACTTATTCTATACTAATAATTGTGTTAAGAATAACCCAATAAAAACGAGTCTAGGATGAAAAGAAAAATAGATAATATGAAAATTTCATAATTATTACTAATAATATAAAAGGTAGCAATACCCTTTTTACAATAATAAACACATATATTTTAGACTTATTTATTCTTCTAAAGAAATTATTCTAAAATTTCTTATTACATCTATGTTCTATAACATAATAGACAAAACAAGCAGCAACGAAGCTGAAGAGTTTAATAGGAATAAATAATATCAACTCAAGTAAAGCCCTTCCAAATGAGTCTGCAGGCATAGATCCACGCGATAATGTTGAGAATGCAAGGCCAGTGAATTGGCTTGTGACAAGAAAGCTTCCAAATGAGTCTGCAGGCATAGATCCACGCGATAATGTTGAGAATGCAAGGCCAGTGAATTGGCTTGTGACAAGAAAGCTTCCATTCTTTGTTGCTTCTAATGTATATTTTGCAACATGCTCAGGTGTGTCTACTCGACTTCGGTTATAGAAACATGTGGCTTTAATAATTTGTAAGATATCTGTATCATCCTCCAAGCCACCTAGATAT
Organism: Sequoiadendron giganteum; assembly: GCA_007115665.2. NCBI lineage: Eukaryota > Viridiplantae > Streptophyta > Pinopsida > Cupressales > Cupressaceae > Sequoiadendron > Sequoiadendron giganteum. The sequence continues at coordinate 651,646,377 of CM021106.1, read as the reverse complement.
AAGTTGGGAATGTAAGGAAAAAATTAGATTGGGCTCACTCAAGAACACAATAACAACCATGAAAGAGAAATAAAGCTTGAATACTACTTTTTACATCAATGGTTTGTTTGATTGCTAGCATGCCTAAGGTATTTTCTAAAATCTTAAAGAAACATATGCACATAGATGAGTGCAAAACACTTTTAGAAAGTTAGTTGGAAATTTCATAGATATTATTGTGCTTTATCATCTAGATGAGGATTACATTGTAGATCAATGAGCTCTTATCTTACAATCTAAAACACATACTTATTTTGATGACGTATAAATAATATGATCCCAAATAAAAATACTAAATAAAAAATATATTAAAGTATTTGTTAGAGAAATATTTTGACTAATTCTGAATTTACCATATTATATAATCTATCATCATAATGAAGTGAAAATTAAAATAATATAATATGATTGAAATATTAATATAAAAAACAAACATTACATTCACTAATATAAACTTTTATATACTGACAAAATATTGAGCATAATATACATGAATAAACAAGGGTAATAATTCAACCATGATACAAACATCCCTTTCATAAACACTGATACAAAAAGACTGCTCTATTTATATCTAATACATGATTTAGATAGTAATAAAATTTAGGGTTATTCTCATTAAGAGAGAATTAGAACTACTTACAGTAATCAAGCATGGGGGTTTCCACATACCCTGGAAAGACTATGCTTATTCGAATGTTATAAGGCATCAATTCAAGCTTGAGAGTTTCACCAAGTCCTTTTAGAGCATATTTGGTTGCACCATACACAGAGGTTCCATAATGAGGGTACTGCCAAACGAATAACACACACCAAAGAAACGATCGGCAAACTAATAAGGGCGAAAAAGGCTGATGAGTTACAAAAATGGTAATCACAACATATATGCAATCACAATATGTGAAATGAAGAGTGCATATCAGTCCATGATAAAGACTTAAAAACTTCTGAGCAATAAGCATATAAATAGTTTTACCAAAAACATACCAGTCCTGACAGAGAATTCATTAGAACAATGGACATGCGTGTTTGGGCACTCCTCTGCTTCATCAATGGAATCCCAACATGCAGAGTATTGACAACCCCTGTCAAGTTAGTTTGAATCATGGCATGCAGATCTTCAATCCTGCCCTCATCGAGAACTGCAACTTTTGCCCCACCTGCATTGCACACCAGCACGTCAACAGCCCTCCATTCAAAAGATTCCTTTATTGCCTTTGCCAAAGTTTCATACACACCCACATCTGCAACCTATTCAAAAACAAAAATCAGATTAGACATCAAGATTTCAAGTCTTGAGGTAAGCTTAAAACTAATGAATAAGATAAAAACCTTGGTCGATATTTTATGTTTGGTAGCACCATCTTTGACAAGATTTTGTTCTGCCTTCTCCAATTTAGTGGAGCTTCTGGCTACAAGTGTAACGAATGCTCCTTGAGATAGAGCCTCTTTGGCAATGGCAAGTCCAATCCCACTTGATCCGCCTGTTATCAGGACATGCTTGCCCTCCAGAGATTGCAGCCATGCTGATTTCATCTTCATTAGAAAACTAACTCGTCGATTGGAATAAAGAAGAAAAGAGGAGCTTTTGATGATTTAGCTCCATGCACAGTCATCTATTTAACCCTTCTCTCTTCGTGGTGGGCACCACCATTTTGCGGTTTTCACTCGTCCATTGAATGTTATATATTTAACTCCTCTCTTCGCGGTAGGCGCCACCTTTTTCCGGTTTTCATTCGTCCATTGAATGTTAATACTTGCCACCATTAATTAGGTTGGCTTCCAAAATGAATTTGGAATACCTGCCACAAGATTTTTTTCCGTCTCACTTGTCCATTGATTTTGAAAGAACAACTTTAACTTCCATATTGAACGTTAATACCTACCACAGCATTTTTCTGAGGGTCTCACTCATAACACTGCTTTTTCCAAGAACAATTTTGGTGTCCAGAGTGAATGTTAATGTCTTTTAAATATCTTAATTTATTAAGAGGTATTCAATGTCATAAAATATAAGAGCATATAACATTTTTTTTTTAACAACTTTGATATCTAAAGTGAATGCTTATACATTTTAAATATCTTAATTTATTAAGAGATATTCAATGTCATAAAGTATAAGAGCAAATATTATTCACACACTTTTCTATCTAGTGTCATGAGATGAAGGGTATTTCAAAAGTTTTACATATTTTAAAAAGCTTTTCAATTCAAATTGTAAAACGATGGAGAATTTAATGAGAGTATTCTTAAATGTCATCTATTTTATTGGTTCAAAGTAAATTTTGATAGTGACGAGGTGTAAAATTATTATTTACTGTTTGATAGAGAATGGATGTAAAATTACTAGTTACTATTTTACAGTTGAAAAATATAATATTTAAATAGAATGTTCTAATAAAAAGTAGACAACACAAATCCTTCTTAAATGATTGAAAAAACAATGAAATAGATGATAAAAGCGTAATGTGCACACAATATTCATTTTACTAATAATTTTTTTATTTCAAAATATAAATAATTTAGGAGAGCTTAGCACATTTGTTAAAATAAAAATTGTAAAAGAAAAAAACACTTTTCTTAATATTAAGCTAAGTAAATTAAAGTAATAATAATATGAGCTCATAAATTACATAATTGCAATGTAAACTATTAAATTAAATAAAATGGATAGGACATTTAGCTTTATATATAATGACAAAAAATAAAATATAACGCTACTTTGAAATCTACTTTTCTTGAGACTAAACATTGATCTAAATTCTACTTGCAAAATATCTCAAAATTATTAGATCCTTTGATTTTTATAGGTTAACCCCTTTTTCTAGGCCGCTTGTACATAATGCACATTTATGTTATAATCAATTAATCTAATTCAATTGGATTTATGTTTGCCAACTAATTTCCCCTAAAACCTTCTCTTAACTAATCATTAAGGAATAAATGGTATTTTAAAATACCTTGTAGAAATTGTTGATATCAAGAGCCAAGTCATCCTAAGTTAACTCCCTTCATTGAACCAAGTTTATAGTCATAGAAATGACAGAAAAAACAATCAAGGATAATGCAAATGATACAAATGAATTTGATACAAATTAGGCTCCTTTTAGTTCTCCAAATAAAAATATTCTTATAATGGTTTTCTTTGCAATGCATAAGATTATTCTCTTGATAATCGATTATAATAAATGTGAATGGAATGTATTTGAATCAAGGGATTTTGGGACACCTTAAAAAATTCCTTCCACAATCCCATAGCCCTTAATTTACATAGGAAATTTATTGAAAACACATACAAAATGATCTAAAAATATTAGCAACAATCAGTCATTCCTTGACTGTCCTAGGGATGACCATTTTTTGACCTCCACAAAATAGAAATAAAACATTACAAAATTCTCAAGTTTCAATATTTTAAAAAAAAAATCATGTCAAAACTCATTTCTCCTATGAATTGTTGGCATAATGGCGGTGCATCTATTCATAGCCCCTTTTGAACCCATGGTTGGCATGCAACTAATATAATGACTTACTTTGTAGCTACATTGAAATACAACCCATATTTGTAAAGAGTAACTAGCTCAAGTTGTCCTTGAAAGTAAAATATGATGTGAGTAAAACCATGCCACCAAAGCAATCTAAAATCAATAGATTTTTTACTAGGTGTGTCACCAAAAACTGTATCCTTTGATAATTTTCACTCATTTGGACTCTTGCCTATGGATTTTGGACCATTTTCAGCCTCTTTTTACCTCTTTCCAAGCCTTGTGCCAAAGTGTTGGAAGGTTTTGCAATGTATTTTCACACTTTCCGAGGCTTGTCATCACTAAATCAACCCTTTCTCATGCTATAATGACCCCTTAATACACATATAAGTCATATCTTAGTGTGTTTTCATAAGACAATCCTGACAAACATCATTAACCACATAATAATTCTCAAGATTCAATGAAAATTGCCTAGGTGGACTAGGTTGCCACCTTGGGCGACCTAGTCTAATGTGGCATAAAATTCAATTTTAACTTAAATTTCTTTCAAGATTTTGTCTCTAACACCCTAACATCAAATTGTATGGTGTCATTTTTGAGAAAATTAGGGCACAACTTGTATAAATAATCCCAAAAACCTTAATTTATCATGAGACACCACTCATTATTCACAAATCTTCACTCCTCATCCACTTCTTCTTCTCAAGCAAGCTAGGGTTTGAGTATTCCAAGTCAACAATATATATTTTATGAAGCATTCAAGGGCTGATTGCTGCAAAAACACAAGATCTCTCATCATGGCAAAGGAACTTACTCCATTATTCCATTGTTTCATGTTTCATTACATTATTTCTATTCATTTTGGTTTAGTTACCTAAAAAAGGGGTTTGACCAAGGCAAACCCCCAATCCCTAACAATCAACATTTTGTCTTTCTCTCTTTGTGTGTTTATGGAGTTAGGTACTTTGAAGATCATTGAAGGCTTTGAAGACTTGTTGAAGACCTCTCCTTGCTTGCAAAGCTCAAAAATCCATGAAAAGTTATTTTCAGGCTCGAATATTAGAGTTTCAGAAGCGGACAACTATGAAGAACCAAGGTGCAAACCAAGGGCTTTCATTTCCCCTTTGGAAATCCTAGAAATCTTGAAGAGGACTAAGTCGCCAACAATGGTGACCTAGTCCCACTAGATAGGCCTTTTTGTGATTTTCACATTTTCGGATACCCATTTGACAGAAATGGGCTCCAAACTAGTTTTCTCAAATCTGGGACTAGGCTGCCTAGATTGGCACAAGTTTCCCTTTCAACTTCTACAACATTCTCATCAGCATTCCAAACCTGCAACTGACCCTTCTTCAAATTCCAGGTACACACATTATGTATCATAACTTTCGGTTTATTTTAGTGTACATTCTTAGGTCATTCTTCTATATGTTTGCATACAACATTGTATTTTCCAGCACTTTGCATTTCAATAGTTTAACACTCATTAATCATTGAATTTTTAGTTTATTGCATTTAGGGCACTCCACTCACATCAGTTTAAACCCCTAATCCCCCTTTGAATGAACTCACCAAGAATCCCTTAGTGTGAAAGAGTCAATTTCCTAACCTAGCTTCTAGGTGAAAAACCTTAGATGTTCATTGGGGAATCCTCTTTCCCTAAGTTTATGTTATTGGTGGTTCATTTTGGTGAACCTGACATTATTGCACCCTTCATTTCTAATTTAGAGTCTTTCATCCTAGGTTTACATTGCATTTCCTTTTGCATTGTTTAAGTTGCATTCTAGGGTTCCACATTTTTGCATGCATGAAAGTGTATATATTTTATATTATTGCACCTCATATCATTGTCCTTCCGCCAAAATCTGCACCTACCTTTATTCTTTTGATCATCCAACCTCATACCCATCCTAAAAAGTTGCAAATTTATGGAAATTTTGAAAAAACCCTATCTGGGACTAATTCGTCATTCTGGGTGACCTAGTCCCTTTCCATATTTTTCACTTTCTTTCACAACACCAGAAACCTCATTTTTGTGATTTCTTAGGCTCCTAGCATCATATACTATAAGCCTGGAAAGTCTTGGGAAGATAAGTTTTATTCTTCTAGCTCAAAAACACCATTTTAGGATGATCATTTTTCAAATCATTTCTTCCTTAAATTTCAAAATACTTCCATTTCTGCAATTTTGAATCTAATTCATAAAAGTGCTTTTCACTTTTTCATATACAATATTTATATTCATAAAACTTTGCATTAGTTTGTTAAAAGTGCTTTTCCTTTTAGCATGTACATTATTTACATTCTTAAAGCTTAGCATATATTGGATAAAAATGTCTTGTATTATTGTATATACATTGTTTATATTGCTAAAACATTGCATGAAATGGTTACATGTACATTTTTATTTTTTATTCAAACAATGTTAGTAGCTTACATAACTAGACATGCTAAGAAACCTTTAATCTCCCCTCCCTATGAGAATGTTGTAGTGGATGAAGAAACAACCTTGGACATTCCTAACGATCATATTAGTTCTTTTCCTCATATCTCTCCCCTTGGTGATGAAGATATTTTGTTAGAAGAACCAATCAATGAGAGTTATGAGAATCCTAGTTATTTCTCTCCACTTACTTCTCTTAGTGGACAAGACATTAACAAAAAATACAACACAAACATAGATAATGATGACAATAACATTTTCTTTTCTCCTAGTATTTTTCTTTGTTGTGAAGAAAATACTTTGTTGTTAGAAAACACAATTAGTGAAGGTCATGAAAATCTTAGTTGTCCCCCTTCACCTCAAACTACCCTTCCTATGCATGAAAATTCATCCATTAATCCTTCCCCTACTTGTGATGAATTCCTTTTCGAAGAACCAACCTTTGATTCTCCCACATCATTGGTTTGTTGTTCTCCTAAAACCCTTCCCCCTAGGGAGAATATCATGATTTCCAATAAGCATAACCATCACAATAATAATATAGGGAGTATGACCTTGTTGATCAACTAAGGAATACTCCTGCTAAGATCTCCTTATGGTCTCTTATTCATGTATCCCCTCACTATCACAACATGATGCAAGAAACCTTACAACAAGTTCCTATCCCTTCTAATGAGCATTCAAATGATATAGTAGCTATTATTCACGAAATTAGTACTGATAATGTTTTTCACCAAAGTGAGCTTCCTCCTTTGGATGTGAAAAAACAAAATGAAGCTTTCATAATAATCTCTCAATACAAAACAAAAGGGATCGAGAGAACTCTTGTAGATATCGGCTCTGCCCTTAATGTGTGTAGTGTGAGACTTTTGGATAGGCTTGGCATTGATAGATCCCACATCAAACTTGATTCTCTCTCTATCATAGGATTTGACAACATGACTAAGCAACTACTCGGTGTGATCACTATACCTCTCATAGTTGGAATGGCCATATTGGATACTAAAATCCATGTTATGCCTCATGAACTTTCATACAATCTTCTCTTGGGCGGGTTGTGGATTCATGCTATGAATGGAGTGCCTCCCACTCTTTATTGTAAGATGAAGTACATCTACAACCACAAAGTGTACATACTTGATTCCGATCTTGAACCTAACAATTGCTTAAACATTGACAAATCCAAAGAGAATCACTTCAACACCTTAACACCCACCACCCAAGTGGAACCCACACAACCAAACATCAACCAACATCTTGAGTAAATCATGAAGCTCTTAGATGATGATTGGGGTTCCTTAGAATTCACACCTCCCTTAATGGGAGAATCCAAGATCACACACAAAGACTCTATAAAGGGAAACATAGGCTTGTCAACACAAGACTCAGCCAATCCTTCTCACACATCCACCTCAACCACTTTAGCCAATGAAGCACATAATGAACAATCACCTGATCCAAAAAAAGATGGAAAAGCTTTATGAAAAAGTTTATGAGCTTCTTAAACAACTTGGCTATAGTGGAAAAGTTTGTGGTGTTCACGAACAAGGTATCTGCAACCCTATCAAACCTCATACACAAAAAAATAATCATGGTCTTGGATTTTTTCCTTTCATCAAAATCCTCAAACCTTCCTCTAACATCAACACTATCCCAAACCATCACCCTTATAAACCAACCTTAGAAAGTGATCCTTTGAAACTAAAAAAGGACTATTTGCTTAATGACAATGTCATCTCGCAAACCACTACTGATTTATATTTTACACACTCCTCCAAAGGAGTATAGAAAATCTCACAATCTATAGCACCTTGCGTAGGTATGACATGCTATACTAAGCAAGACCATTTTTTGTCGCAAACCAAAAGATCACCTTCTACCCTTGATCACAAGGGTATCTTGTTCAAACTCCTCCAAGATCACTTGATCTCCCTTCCTCCCAGAACTCGAAAGAAATGTTCCAACAAACATTCCTTTTGTGCCTACCATTGAGTTCATGTTCATCACACTAATGAGTGTAAGGCCTTGAGTAGAAAAATACATCTTAAGGAGCTTGGTGCTCTTCCTTATGTGGGGACACCTAATTCCTCTAATTGATACTCATTTTCACTCTACCTTGCATTTCATCAATCCTTTTGGCTCACTCTTGTCCTGCACTAAGTGGGGGCAAGGGGTTAGTTAGTATTTTCCCTCGTATGTCACTTTTCGTTGTCTTTTTTGACTTATCATTAACCTTTCATGAACATATAAGAGCAAGATTGGGATGTAGACGACATGTCTTAAGTTGAATCGCATGTGACATACACGCCTTCTCTATGACGTAGCTTTTCAGAAACATATGACTCAGCATAGGGCTTTTCGAACAAGCTCTCATGTCCTCTTCTTCTTCTACTTTAAAGAAATTGCTCACAATACGGTGTTTCACAATTCCTTTAAAGTGGGGGCATACATCACCACTCACATTTCATTGGAAGATCTTCTTTTTCTTGCGATTCCCTCTCTTGGAAACATTAGGTACAATGTTGCTCAGGATGAGACATTTGCATTTTTCCTCTTTTGCATACAAGATGAGTTCTTCCTCTCTTGGATACAAGATGATTACATTTGCACTTTTCCTCTCTTGATGACATTACACATGATGTTCCTTAAGATTAGACATTGCACAAAAAAAGAAAAATCCCTTTGAACAATCCATCCAAATCATTTTCTTTTGTGGCACCTTATCAAGGTTATCACAAGGTATAACTTTGGTATGGTTGAGCAGGAATCCCATCTAGTGGCATGAATTTCCACATATCCACCTATGTGTGTGTGAGTACACACCAACCATGTGTATGTTTCTCACCTTTTGGGACAACTCACCCCATAGATGACCTGATGTTCTATGGCCCTAGAGTGAATGCATCTTTTCACCTTTCCCTCTCTCTTTCTTCAAGTTCTTATCATTGCATGATCATGCATCTCATTTTTTTTTAATTCATTCACCCTTGAATGTGTCTCTTGCATTGATATCAAGTTGACTTAGAGTCTCAAATTCTTGGGGGCTTGACCACATTCTTCTTCTTTGTCATTCTTTACCAGCTCCATTCGGCTACTCTAGTGTGAGTTTGAAGCAAGTTCATCCTCTCACTAAAGTGGGGGCTAAATGTGTCACCAAAAAGTGTAGCCTTTGACACTTTTCACTCATTTGGACCCTTGCCTATGGATTTTGGACCTTTTATAGCCTCTTTTTACCTCTTTCCAAGCCTTGTGCAAAAGTGTTGTAAGGTGTTGTAATACATTTTCACACTTTCCTAGGCTTGTCATCACTAAATCAACCATTTCTCATGCTATAATGACCCCTTAATACACATATAAGTCCTATCTTAGTTTCTTTTCATGAGACAATCCCGAAAAAAATCATTAGCCACATAATAATTCCTGACATTCAATGAAAATTTCCCAGGTGGACTAGGTCACCACCTTGGGTGACCTAGTCCCATGTGGCATAAAATTCAATTTTAACTTAAATTTCTTTCTGTATTTTGTCTCTAAAACTCTAAGGTCAGCCTGTATGGTGTCATTTTCGGTAAAATTAGGGCATAACTTGTATAAATAAGCCTAAAAACCCTAATTTATTAGGAGAGACCACTCATTATCACAAATCTTCACTCCTCATCCACTCCTTCTCAAGTAAGCTAGGCTTTGAGTATTCCAAATCAACAAGATATCTTCTCTGAAGCATTCAAGGGTTGATTGCTGCAACAAAACAAGATCTCTCATCATGGCAAGGTAACTTAATCCATTATTCCATTGTTTCATTTTTTATTACATTATTTCTAATCATTTTGGTTTAGTTACCTAAAAAGGGCTTTAACCAAGGCAAACCCCCAATCTCTAACAATCAACATTTTCTCTTTCTCTCTTTGTGTGTTTGAAGGTTTAGGTACTTTGAAGATCATTGAAGGCTTTGAATACTTGTTGAAGACCTCTCCTTGGTTGAAAATTCCAAACATCCACCAAAAGTCACTTTCAGGTCTGAATATCAGAGTTTTAGAAGTGGACAACTATGAAGAACCAAGGTGCAAACCGGGGGCTTCCATTTCCCCTAAGAAAATCCCAAAAATCCTAAAGAGGACCAAGTTGCAAGCAATGATGACCTAGTCCCACTGGATAGGACTTTTTATGATTTTCACATTTTCGGATACCAATTTGGTAGAAACAGGCTCTAGACCAGTTTTCTCAAATCTGGACTAGGTCACCCAGATTGGCACAAGTGTCCCTTTCGGCTTCTGCAACATTCTCATCAGAATTCCAAACCTCCAAAAAACCCTTCTTCAAATTCCAGGTGCACACATTCCGTATCATAACTTTTTTTTTAGTTTAGTGTACATTCTTAGGTCATTTTGTATATGTTTTCATACAACATTGTGTTTTCTAGCACTTTGCATTTCAATAGTTTAGCACTCATTAATCATTGCATTTTTAGTTTATTGTATTTATGGCACTCCACACACATCACTTTAAGCCCCTAACCCCCCTTTGAATGAACTCACCAAGAATCCCTTATTGTGAAAGAGAGTCCATTTCCAAACCTAGCTTCTAGGTGAAAAACCCTAGAGGCTCATTGGGGAATCCTCTTTCCCTAAGTTTATGTTTTTGGTGGTTCACTAGGATATACCCCATGAAAGAGAATTAAAATATTATTTTTTATTATTTATGTATTGGACCATTTTATTTATGAAATGCCACTTTATTTTATGATTGCATAAATGTTGGTAATCTAGGGAGATCTCTTCATAAACAAAATAATTTTAAAAAAAAAACAAACATATGTTTTCAATAAATGCCTTGAGATGTACTTATTTTATTTTCCATCTAAGTGATAAGGAAAACTCGTTATGAGGTTCCCTCTTGTTCATTGGTGGTAATATTACTATCATGATCATTGGAAAATGATACCCTATGAGGCCCTCTATGGTATTCACACCTTCCCTCCATAAGTATATTCTAGGATTTTTCAAGATATACCCCATGTAAGAGCATTAAAATAATTTTTTTTATTATGTGTTGTATTCATATAACTTCATTGATTAAATGTCACTTTATGATGAGCACACACACTTATACTGAGACGGGGATGAATCAATATAAAATAAAATTTTACTTATTTAAAATCTGACAACCATGAAAATTACAATCACACAAGATCTACCAACTAAAAGATATAATATTTACATGGAAAACCTTTTGAGAAAAAACCATGAAGAAATTATATTGCTTGGATCTACTATGCAGATCTTGACACAAAAATAAAATTCTCTTAAAAATATATTGTAGGCACTGATGCACTAGAGGCACCAATCCTCACTAATAATCACCAACTTAGTAAGAGACACCTATATCATCTATTGAGAGGCACCAACCTCTAATGAAACAAATTTCCTTCTTGAATATACCATTCAATGGATAAATGATCATTTGAGTTTCCTTCATAAAATATGCTTGTAACTTCTTCAGATATATTCTCTTCTTTAAAACTCTACTGAAAATAGGAATTATATTGCTTTAATTGCTTTCTTTCATTTAACCCACACATAACTTCTATTTATACCTTCCTTTTGCCTCTTCACCCAAGGGAGGTGATCTTTCAAGGAAAGTCGACCAAGTTTGAACATGAATAAATTTATTTTTATTTTTCCAAGTTGGGTGACCACATAAAGAGGGATGGCCTATGTCAAAAATAACTTACATAATATTAATTTTAATTTTTCACAATAGGTAATCCATTTTATATTAATTGCAATTCTATCATGATTAAATGCTCACATTGGAATGATGCAATCTTCCTTGATTAGAGGAAATTGATTTTCTTCTTTAATTACAACAATATGTTCTACACTCATTTTACATCAATAACATAAATATTTCAAACCACATCCCCCTTTGTCATTGATGGTAACCTTGAAAATAAATAATCTTGTGAATACAAAGTGAACCGTAAAGAAAATAGGGGGTTGAAATACCACTATTCTCCCTAGGTCATTCAAGATTGTCCCAGGATCCCAAATTGGATTGACTATCAACCCAAAGGGTGAGTCAATTCTCAACAAGGAAGACCTAGGAGGTGGTGCTTTTAGGCTTTGAGGGGTTCACCACCAAGCAAAAGCTTGGAAAAGACAACTTAACATTCAACTCACAAAACCTAGCAATGCAAGTCAAATCATGAATGAAAATGGTGAAATTAAGCAACAAGTTAGGGTATGTGTACCTCGAAAGTCTAGAAATTTGACAAGGATTATAGAAATTCAAAAATGCTACCAAATTATGTTAGGGAGGATTAAGACTCCATTACTGTTGTCTTAGTCTTGCTGCTATTTTTTGGGGCAAATGTAGGATTTTTGAATGTCGAAACCGGATCTGAAAGAATCTCTGAAAAATACTCTCAAGAGGACTAAGATGCCCTAGGTGGTGACTTAGTCCCATATGGAATTTCTGAAATCTTTGAATGTGGTCCCAAGGTCCAATTTCTACACTTCCTTCTTTTCAGATCTTAAGTTTTGAAACTTCCAAATTTGGCCTGTAGGTGAGTTTCTGTGAAGATGACAACTTTGCAATGCAACTTTGCAACTTTTCACTTCAAATGATCTTCAAGTCTTCAACCTAAATTTGAAAACAAAAACATGCAAGAGAGGAAAAATTTGTTGATTGTTAGTAAATGGGGGTTTGCCTTGGTAAAACCCCTTGTTGGTAATTAAACCTTGAAATAGAATGAAATGGAGGGAAATGATGAATGAACAAAGTGCTATGTTGCAATTCACCAAACCCTTGTTGTAAAATCTGAAAACTTGTGTGAAGTGGCTAGCTTGAATGTAGATCTTGAATCCAATGAACGCTTGATAGATCTTGCCATGAATTGCTTGCTTGAATCAAAACCCTACATCACAAATGTTAGCTCAAAAACACACATGATACAAGAATATCCTTGATATGATGCTTGAATCTTGATGATGGCTCTAAATGCTTGATGAATTGATCTTGATCTCATACACTTTCCTTAGGAATGAATACTTTAATGCTTGGGATGAAAATGAGTGAATCAACCATGTATTTATACTTATCTATGCTTAATATCCTACAATTATACCACAACAAGCTGACATATGAATTCATTAATTAAAGGAGGCTAAATCTAGTCAAGATTTGAAATTAAATCTCAAAAATTACTTAAGGGGGACTAAGATTCCCTAGGTGGCATCTTAGTCCCAAGGCTTGAAACTTCGGGCACGAACTCCAAAAAGGGACCCATTTAAGGAGCATTTGAAAAGAGGGTCCCAATACCTTTGGGGGAAAAAGATGCCCTAGGTGGCATCTTAGTCTCAACCCAAAAATTAGGGACACATAGCCATAATCATTAAATTATCACTTACCCCTTGATGTTTGTCAGGATTAGCCATAAAAAAGATATAGTTTATTAGACCCGTGGATGCAAAATAAGACCAATTAAGACATAAATAAGGATAAATAAAGCAAGGCGGGCCCAAAAAAGTGTGAAAATCCAAGGGTATGGATTTTCCTACACTACATTTATCCCTCACTTTACTGAGAGGATGAACTTGCTTCAAACTCACACTAAAGTAGTCAACCACACAATCAAGAGGGATTCAAATGTACGAATGCTAGTAAGATAGGAAGACAATAACCAAGAGGGTGACCAAGCCCCCAGGATCAAGATCCTATGTCACACCAACATAAGCACAAAGGAGAACACATGCAGATGATATATGAAGCCATAAAAGAATCACAAACATACACCATCAAAGATAGAAAAAGGAAAAGGAAAAAGAATAATGCAAAGGATCAAGCTTCGACTAGCCATCCAGCGGGCTATGGACTGGGTCTAGGGTGTTTTTCCAAAAAAATTTACAAGTGGAATGTGTTGTCCGCTATGCAAACAAAAGTGCATGCTCATAAGGGCTGGTGAAGCTAATTGTCCACTAGGTGAGCCCGAAGAGGTCCATATCAAAGTCATAGCTTAATGAATATGATAGGACAAAAAGAAAATGCATTCTCACAAGGGCTAGTGAAGCTAGTTATTCACTAGGTGATCCCTAAGAGGTCCATATAAAATTCATACCCCTACGACTATGATAAGGAAAAAAATAAAATGCACACTCACGAGGGCTAGTGAAGTTAGTTGTTCACTAGGCGAGCTCTAGGGGATGGATTGGTATAGATTGGTACGGTCCTAAAACCAATTGGAAAATTTGGAGAATGTTGTTATCTTTCTAATGCTTTTGGTTTGACTTATTTTCATTATGTTTTGTGAAAGTTATGATAAAATTAGTGATTGCCATGTATAGATTTTTATTGTGAAATAGAAAGAAAATTTCTTGGTACGGTTTTGTATGACCTAGTATGGTTGAGACAAGGAATGCGTATGATAATTCTATGAAATACAAAACTTTTTTATTTTTGTTTGGAGTCATTTTATTAATTTTTACAAAATTTATAGCCACTTTTGTATTGACATGTCCAAACCCTACCTAGGGTTTCCAGAAACACTAAAAAAATCACATCTCCATTTGGTATGGTGAAAAATCCTAATTTCTTATAGGAAAATATATTTTAATGTCCTCTAAAGGATTGCAAAGTCTTGGCTTGAGAACTAGTGGCCATGAGGAGTTATAGATGATTATGTGCTCACTTTTGCTTGAAAATAGTCAAGAAACCATAAGATGTTTGGTGGTTTAACAAATACTTACATAGTGTGATCATGGTTGGATTGGGAAAAAATGAAAGATATTGTAAGAGGTCTGAAATGACCAAAGTCCCAAGCATCATTTTGTTCTTCCTTGTTGAATGCCTATTAGGCCATATTGGCAATGTTCTAAAGTTGAACTAGGTTGCATGTTGTTGTTGTTGATGATGGATCATCATCTTGTTTGTGTCAGGTTGGTTTATTTGAGTCTTTCTCTACATCATGGCTATATATATATCTTTTATCATTACAATTTCATGCTATCATACTATAATTGTGCTATCATGGTTATGCTATTTTGAAGAGAATCCAACATATCAAGCATTCAAGCTAAAATCAAAGAAACAATAGAGAAAAAAAAGGTCTTTGTTGTGGTATAATTGTTTATTATTTCATTATGCATAAATCTTGAGATTTATTAAGTGATTTTTGAGTGTGAATTTGGTATTTTTATTGCATTTTTACTATTTTACATAATTCACAAGAAACAAGTCTCACAGATCTTATTTTTAAAAATTTAATGAGTGTTCCTTTCTCAACTTCCCCCCCTCCTCCTTTCCCTTGATCTTTTTAGTTATTCCCCTCTTCTTCATGGTTTCTTGAGCTTTTTAATTTTATTTTATGATATCCTCTTCTCCCTTCTCCCCAATTTTGAATTTCTCCAATGAAGAGGAGTACACTCTTAATTAATTTGTAATGTTCAAATTAGTTTCTTTGGACACAATTCTTAATTCCTAGTAGGGGCCCTTTCCCTTCTTACTATCCACATAATGAGTTACAATATTATGAGCACTATAGGGGAAATTAATTTGTTTTTCATTACAACTTTAATAGTTAATTATTATTTATTGTTTATGTATAGTATATCGAAATTATTTATAAATACATTTGTAAAAACTCATATTTTAAAACTGTGTATCCTTTTTCAAATATAAATAATTTACAACACTTTAGGATTTATTGGCTATATGTTTAAAAAGACTTAAATTTCATAATATTTTACCAAGTTAGCCTTGTCACAAAAATTTTTCTAATTTTTTGGAAATTTACATTAAAATTAATAAATACTATTTATTTACAAAAAATCATAAAATATTTTGCATCTACCCATATATTAATTAGTTATTTTGTATTGTTAAAATTAACCCTATGTAGGGGATAATGCACTTATAAAATATTTATCAAAAAGGCGAGAATTATATGAAAATCCAAGGTACCCTCACAAAAACCTAGGGTAAAGCAAAAACCATGCCAAAAATTAACTATCAAAATGATCACATAGGCAAACAATAAGGTAAAAGGAAATATAATAAACATCAAATAGCGTATACAAACATATCATATAGTAACACAATATTCAATTATTATCACTATAAATAACATCTCCCATAGCTTGTAAAACCCTTCAACCCACTCAAATAAAAACCATAATAGCCACCACCTTGAGAAGAAACGAGGAAGCAAAAAACATAGACCTAGCTCTTCGTAGAAATCATTCATAGATATCTTTTTTTTATATTTAAATAGAACATTTTATATGATTTACAATGAGCCATTAACAAGAAAGGATAATTTTTAATCTCAACACAATGCTACTTCAACATAAACACGATGCACAAACCGAAAATGATAGAAACGACAAGCCAAGGGTAAGGTGTTTATATCATAAAAATAGAAGGTTTCAAGTTTGAAGAAAAAATAGAAATTAACAAGAAATGCATTGTGTCTAATTCTTGTCATTTGTTAGGTTGTGTATTTAGTAGAGATAAATATTATGAAATAGAAATTTTTTTCATCAAGGGCAATAGATTTGTTAGAATAATTTTATTTGTGAACTTAATTAATGCTTGAATAAGATATATTATTGATTTAGTTACAATTTTATCATGGGAATTTAATGTATTTAAAATTGAATAAAATTTAAATAATAATTTTATTTATGCATTAATTATTCACAACATGAACCAATAGGAGTATAGATACATAAAAAAATTAAAACTATTAAATAAGAACATTAATTATATACTATAATATTATTGCTCAATTTTTTCATTATATGTGTGATTTGTTAAATCTATACAAATAAATTGTATCTAATGGATCGACCTGTACTCTTACCTTCAACAATGTAATTAATTATGACTATCTTAAAGCAAGACCAAGAGGTAAGTAGGGTAAATATAAAAAATAGATCACATGATATAACATCAAATCCAATTAAGAAGTGATACAAAATAGAATAGATTGGATATAAAACCGTAATCAAATCTTAAATGGAAGATAATAAATTAAAAAAATAGTAAAATTTTAAGGAAAAAACCCTAGGGAATGTAAGATAAGATATGTTCACCAATAAATATATAAGAAAGTAACACATCCTAAATACAAATAAACTAGAGATTTAAGCAATACATTAACACCAACAAGAAATTAAGGATAGTTTGAGAGCTCAAACTAATAAATATACTAAAATAAATGTATCAAAAATAATTAAATCAATCGAAATACATAGTTCAAAATTTGATTAAGATATTTTTGTGTCAAGTGTTAGGAATTGATTCATTAATTTATTAGAAGATATTATAATTCTAGATGAACACTTCTGACTCTACAAACTCTATATTTGATGTTATGGTTCACTTCCACAACTACAAAACTAATCTCTACTATTGTAGATATAAATCTAGTGTGTGATTTTTAAGAAAACAAAAAAAATTGCATTACACTAAAGTTGAATTCTATGATCTCATCACTATGTAGATATAGAATGTAACAACTTATTGATGGTTTTAGGATCACCTTTTGGGAGGTTTCTACACAATGATTTTATTCCTTGGGAAAACAACTTATGATCCAATTGAGAAAAAATGGAACAAGGATAGAAGACAAGAAGATAAACCAATTCCTACAATTATAGATCTAGATCTATTGTGTGAAATTTAATTGAACCCAAATATTTGAACTACACTAAAGTTGAGTTCTATGATTTTCTCATCATTATGTCTATGACATGCAACAATAAGTATTATTGGTGTTTAGGAACAACTTTGGGGGATTTACTATGTGAGGATATTATACCTTAGTTAAAATCTTATGATCCAAATTTAAAGGTTTGGAACAAGGATAGAAGACAAGAAGAAAAAAAATCTCTACAATTATAGATATACATCTATTGTGTAGATTTAAATTGAACCCAAAAATTTTAATTGCACTAAAGTTGAGTTATGTGATCTCATAATTATTTCTATGAAATGCAAAAGCTTATTATTGGTGTTTAAGAAGACCATTGGGGAGTTTACAATGCAAATATCTTCTCCCTTGGTCAAACCTTTAAGATCCAATTTAACAGTTTTAGGACAAGGATAGAAGACAAGAAGAAAATATTCAACTGATGTCTTAAATGTAAGGAGATGATGCAATGATGATTCTCTATATATTTTATGGATGTATCTTGAGTCTCCATACCCAAACACTCTCCTTGATGATGATTTGATTGTTTAGGTAAATAAATGAAACTGAGGTGTGTTCTTAAATATAACACCCTAGCACACAAGTTGGTGATTTTGTGTTTTAATTAGCTCATGATAGATAGCTTGAGGAAGGTAATAAGGGTATAGATATAAAATTAAATTTTGGAAATTCAAGGGTCACTTTCGTACCCATATAACTTTCCTAGATTAGTTTTGCAACTATGGAAATGACTTAGGATAATCAAAGCATCAAGATCAATCCCTACAAATATATATATGCAAACATAGTCAAGTAAAGATCATAATATTTGTTATTTTTAAACTATAATACACTTATTATACACTAATGATTGTGTTAAGAATAACCCAACAAAAATGAGTCTTAGATGAAAAGAAAAATAGATAACATGTAAACTTCATAACTATAATTATTAATAATATAAAAGGTAGCAACACTTTGTTTTACAATAATAAACACATATATTGTAGATAGTTATTCTTCTAAGAAAAATATTCTAACATTTCTTATTATGTATATGCTTTATAACATAATACACATACCAAGCAACCAAGAAGCTGAATAGTTTAATAGGAATAAATAATATCAATTCAACTAAAGCCCTTCCAAATGAGTCTGCAGGCATAGATCCACGTGATAATGTCGATAGGACAAGGCCATTGAACTGGCTTGTGACAAGAAAGATTCCATTCTTTGTTGCTTCTAATGTATATTTTGCAACATGCTCAGGTGTGTCTACTCGGCTTCGATTATAGAAACATGTGGCCTTCATAATTTGCAAGATATCTTTGTCATCTTCCAATCCACCTATATAAATTGAGAATTTAAGAACAAAATTAGACCAGGTTCACTCAATGAACACATTAACAACCATGAAAGACAAAGAAAACTTGAATACTACATTTTACATCAATGGTTTGTCTAATTGCTAGCATGCCTACAATATTTTTTTTAAATCTCAAAGAAACATATGCACATACATGAGTGCACAACACTTTTAGAAAAATTTAGTTCGGAATTTCATAGATATTATTGTGCTATATCATCTAGATGAGGATTATATTGTAGATCAATGAAATTTTATCTTGCAATCTAAAATACATACTTATTTTGATGATGCATAAATAATACAATCCCAAATAAAAATATTAGTTCAAAAAAGTGTTAAAGTATTTGTCAAAAAGCCTTTTGACTAATTATAAATCTATCACATCATATAATCTATTATCATAATGAAGTAAGAATTAAAATCATTTAATACGATCCAAATATTTATTTCAAAAAGTATTACACAACTAAATTTAAAAATAAACATTACATTCACAAATATAAACTTAAAAATATATTTTTAAGAGGAAACACAAATCTTCCAAGATATCAAGCATAATATACATGAATAAATAAGGGGTAATAACTCAACCATGATACAAACGTCCCTTTCATAAACACTGCTACAAAACGACTTCTATATTTATATCTAGTACATGATTTAGATAGTAATAAAATTGAGGGTTACTCTCGTTAAGACAAAATTAAAACTACTTACAGTAATCGAGCATGGGGGTTTCCACAAACCCTGGAAAGACTATGCTTATTCGAATGTTATAAGGCATCAATTCAAGCTTGAGATTTTCACCAAGTCCTTTTAGAGCATATTTGGTTGCATTATACACAGAGGTACCATAATGAGGGTACTGCCAAAAGAACAACACAGACCAAAAGAAACGATCAACAAACTAATAAGGGTGAAAAGCTGATGACTTATTTGGATGTGATAACACAGAAAGAAAGATTAAAAATACAATGATAAAATAAATGACATTATAATAATCGTAATCTATAGGTTGACTTCACATTACTGCGACTTTGAACTGACAATTATAATCTATGAATTGAAGCGTGAATTGATGAAGACTTATAAACTTGTGAGCAATAAGCATACAAATAGTTTTACCAAAAACATACCATTCCTGACAGACAATTCATGAGAACAATGGACATGGGTACTTGGGCATTCCTCTGCTTCATCAATGGAATCCCAACGTGGAGAGTATTGACAACCCCTGTCAAGTTAGTTTGAATGATGCCATGCAGATCTTCAATCCTGCTCTCATCCAGAACTACAACTTTTGCCGCAACTGCATTGCACACCAGCACGTCAATAGCCCTCCATTCAAAAGATTCCTTTATTGCCTTTGCCAAAGTTTCATACACACCCACATCTGCAACCTATTCAAAAACAAAAATCAGATTAGACATCAAGATTTCAAGCCTTGAGATAAGCTTAAAACGAATGAATAAGATAAACCTTGGTCGATATTTTATATTTGGTAGCGCCATCTTTGACAAGATTTTGTTCTGCCTTCTCCAATTTAGTGGAGCTTCTGGCTACAAGTGTAACGAATGCTCCTTGAGAGAGAGCCTCTTTGGCAATGGCAAGTCCAATCCCACTTGATCCGCCTGTTATCAGGACATGCTTGCCCTCCAGAGATTGCAGCCATGCTGATTTGATCTTCATTAGAAAACTAACACGTCGAATCGAATAAAGAAGAAAAGAGGAACTTTTGATGGTTTGGTTCCATGCAGAGTTGTCTATTTAACTCCTCTCTCTTTGCGGTGGGCGCCACCTTTTCCTGGTTTTCATTTCGTCCGCATTCGTCCATTAATTTGGTTGGCTTCCGAAATGAATTCGAATACTTGCCACCATTAGTTAGGTTGGCGTCCGAAATGAATTCCAATACTTGCCACAAGATTTTTTTTCGTCTCGCTCGTCCATTGATTTTGAAAGAACAACTTTAACTTCCACACTGAACGTTAAAACCTACCACAACATTTTTCTAGGCAGGGTCTTACTCATAGCACTGCTGTTTGAAAGAACTTTGGTCTCTAAAGTGAATGTTAATGCATTTTAAACATCCTAATTTATTAAGAGGTATTTTATAAGAATATATAAAATTTTTCTTAGCAGAGTCTTATTTTTGGAAGAACTTTGATATCTCAAGTGAATGTTAATGTATTTTAAATATTCTAATTTATTAAGAGGTATTCAATGCCATAAAGTATAAGAGCATATATTATTCTCACACTTTTCTATCTAGTGTTATGAGATGAAGGGCATTTAACAAGTTTCACTTATTTTAACAACTTTTTCATATTGTAAATTAATGGACAATTTAATGAGACTATTCTTAAATATCTACTACTTTACTATTTAAAAGTGACGAAGGGTAGAATTACTATTTACTATTTGATAGAGATGGGGTGTAAAATTAGTATTTATTGTTTGACTATTGAAGAGTGTAATATTTAAATAGAGTGTTCCAATAAATAATAGACAACACATATCCTTCTTAAAAGAATGGAAAAACAATGCGCTAGATGATAAAAGTGTAATTTGTACACAATATTTTTTTGATAAATAAGCAGCTATCTATATTAATAATAAAGATAAAGTTGCATATTCACAAAAAAGGATGGGTGGTAAGAAGGCACACCCCAAGAGTCACATGGACTGAGCCTAGAAAACTATTAATGGGTGTTTTAGCACTTTCTCAACATAGGTAATGCGTAGGTGCATAACCTCTCTTGAAAGGAAATCTCTAACAATAAGTTGCTAAAAATTACCCCAAGGTCTCTCGGGTGTTAGGTCATGACGCGCATGAAATTTCTCAGTTGGTATTTGATGTGATTTTGTTGGTAAGCATAGGGCAGACTTACAGAAGTTAGGCTGGAAGGAATTTGGATCTTAAGATGGGGTTCCTGAGATGGGAAGGTGGTGTGCAAATTGTTGCAAATTCAAACAACAATCTTGAACTCCTATCTTATCTTGAGATCTGGCTTTACAATGTGCAATGAACCTTAGCACAGGCTATTTATTAAAAATAAAGGAAAAAGGTAGGGAAAGGAAGGGGTTCCTGGATCTGAAACTAGCAATGAACAATGATCATGGAGGATTATACTGCGGACAAATTTCTTAAAACAAAATTTCACTTAACCAGATTAACTCACAATATCATGAAATTTGTGCAAGATTCTAAGGACTACAAATATTCAACTATTCATTCACCATAAACATGCATGAACAAAAGATAGAAGTTTGGAGCATCTTTTAGTTTATGCCCAAACTAACTTTACACAGTTATCTACCATTTGCAAACAACAAAAACTATGGACAAGAAAGACATCAACACAGTAGAATGATACACAACCATCGAACAACATCCAATATTCTATCAAAGAAAACTAAAAAATTTCAAACAACAAAATAAATCTTTCTAAATCAACTAACTATAGGAGATGAACCATGTAACATGAAATAGAAACCCAAGAATTCACCAAAGTCAATGAACTTCTATTAAAATTTCTACAGCATGCCTTTACAACAACTCAACTATCTCAAAATGAGAGGAGAGCCCTATTTATAGTTTTCAAAAAGAAAAATGAGTGGCCAAGATTCACTTTACACTAGGGTTTCACCTAACCCTAAATATTTTACAATTGAAAATTACATTCTTGTCATTTTCCCTATTTTGTCCTCATGTGGCAACACTGTAGCTACTTTGTGAGGAACTCATCATCAATAATAGGATTGCCTTCACTTTTCTTGAGAGTGGCATATTCTATGAACTTCAAGATCAGCACTTGAAGCTTGTTCCATTCCATGATATCAGATTGGAGCACTTGGAAGTTCAACTTTCTTGATTTTTTTGTGAGCATATCCTAGTCTTTGTCATACTTTGGCGTGTTCTTCACTACTTGCTCAGATTGAGAGAAGACTCGTGTAGTGAAATCCATGAATTTTTCCATTAACGTGTTCGTGATCCCGCTTTCCAAGTTCTTTTGGAAATATGGTTCCAACTTATCTACATCCAGCTTGCTTGTGGGCACATCGATATCTATCAACAAATTTAGATATTATGTGCAGTTTACCCAAACACCCTTAGCCCAATAAATTTCCATTTCCACTTCATGGAACACCTGTTCTAGCACCTCCTTTTGATGATCTAGGCTTAGCTTCCATGTTTCCATGAGCTAGTGGTCATCCTTCACCAGATTTAGCTCCTTTCCCTATAATTTATCTAGTATCTTGAGGATAGTGTCAAGTTTGGGGTACGTGACTCTGTACAAGTTGGGATAGTCAATGTAGAACTTCCTTGTGCCTTCCAATACATTAAGCACCTCCATGAACTTTTTTTTGTTCTAACTGTACGCCTTAGGCCCATACCACCATTGTAAAGGACCTGTTGGAACCAATCCTCTGTAGCCCTTGTCCAATTCTTTCTCTTCTCGAGATTGCCAATTTGTTCCCTAGATAGAAGTAGGGGTGGTGTCAAGGATGTGGTGGGAAGCTCTTCCACTGATGACCATTGCTGAATATAGGTTGTCAAATCAGCCACCTATGCCTTGAGTTCCTCCTTGGAGATTTTATCTTTATTCATCTACTACACAATGGTGGCAACGAACCCCTAGAGATGGTCAATATTTTACTCTTGCATGGTAGTCCCAAGATCTAGAGTGGTAATATTATATCTCACCCTTTCTTTGTTGACAACCGAGGTGGCTATTTGCACAGTTCTAGACCCTAAAGCATCCATTGTTAGATGAGATCTGACCCTAGGCTTTATCTCTTTCTTCGTGCTAACTTGGGCTCAGGCCAAGATCTCCTCCAACCTTGCCTTTGAATCACTTTGGGCTGGAGTCTTCTTTTCCAACTATTTTTCAAGCCACTTAGGCATCTAGGACTGCCCCTTTGGTGATTCATGGTCGTGTTCTTCCTCACGAGAGTGTTCAATTTCCATTACTTTGCTACGCAGAGTCTCTTACTCAATATTTTCTCCTTCTTCCTCATCTAAATCATGAATGAACATGATTTCCTTTTGTGCAAACTCAGTAGCTACATGTTTTTTACGGTTGTCCTTCCCTTTCATAGTTTTCTCTTTTTCTTCTTGTTCATCACACCCATATTCTTTAGTTGTCGGGTATGTGCAGGATCATGATGGGCCAAAAAGTGGCGATATGTAAGTCATATGATGGGCCATGTGGCTGATGACTTTTTTTGTACCCAAAATTGATGAAACAAAAAAGATTTTTAGAGGAGATTCTCAGTTTTCCACCAATATAAATTATGCTTTACTTTGAATTTAATAAATAATTATTATTCATTTTCTATTAGAATTACTAATAATGTCCTGATTGATAGGCTGATTGAAAAAAATTTATAACTTTCAAATGGTATCACATTCTATGCTTTGTATAACATAGGATTTAAAAAAAAAAGAATTTCATGAATTTTTGACCAAGTTAAGGTGGTTAGACAAATGAGCTTTTATATTTTTTAAAATTTGAAATAAAAAAATCATAATTAATTATTTACATGGAAAACAATTATAAGAAAATATTCATCACATCAGGACATGAGTCCTCTACTTATATCTAAAAGCTTATAAAAAAATATTATCATTTTATTGTGGTTAGGGTGGTCAGACAGACACCTACTTCTTATTTTTACCCTGAAATTTAAATACTACTGCATTGAAATTTCAAATTTTCACCAAATAGAATTATTGATTTAAAATAACGGTCTAGTATTTTAGAAACTATATTCAATTTGCTACAGATTCTATTTTTACATTTTTTTGAAATGATATAGATATCTTATTCAAATTTTTACATCAAGTTGTCTAACTCTGATTTTTTATCTTTTTATTGTTTTATCTGAATGTCAAGGTCATCGACCTCGGACTCGTCCCAATCAATTAAAGGAAATGGGAGATTGGAAACTACATTGTATCGAGGATCAACTACTGTATCCTCATCCTCCTCCACCTAGTATGGTACTGAGAATAGCTTGGCCCTCTTTACGAAGTATGTGGTCATCTGCATATAGTGCCTCATCTATACTTCCTTGTCATCTTGACAATTGGCCCAAAGTCTTCTACATGATGTACATGGGCATGCTCAGGCCTGACTAACTTCCTCAGATTTCCATATGGGTCCATCTGTTGTCTGGCATTTTGGGATTGCGAGTGGTATTCTACCATCTCCTTATCAGATTGTTCTACACATTGGGAATTATGGAGTTCATACATCCCTTGCCCAAAGGAGAGGGGATAAGGAATCTCTACCCTATGCGTGCCACCCAACAGATTATGTGCATACTGAAGCTATTGGGAGAGTTCTAATAGTATGATCCAATCATTTGGGATACTAGAGTAGCTTGTATGGCTTCTCCGTGAAGCCCTCTGCTTGAATGTAGGTGAACTTTGGATATTGGATGAAAAGAAATGAAAACCACCGAAGGAAGGCATTGGCCATATGTGAGATTGTTCTCTCAAAATCACCCCCTAGCAACCTGATGATATAGCCTATAAAGGCATCATTACTTTTCAGTAGTCTCTTTTGAAGTTTTGGAATTGTAGTTGGGGGTATCTATCATAAACCTTCAAATTTCTGCCTGGAATCTCTTTTGGAGCTTTGAATAGACCTCGATACTGTGTCCTATCAGCCAACAAATAAACAACATAGGAATTCACATAGAAGCATGAGGTCTTCTTGATAGCTACAAATTTCTCATAGAGGCAATTGTTGATGATTTTTGCACAATAGAACTTGGCTTTGCCCTTGAGGATTTCCTCTATGAAGAAAAACATCCATTCTTTAAAATAAACTAAGGTAGGAAGGCCCACAACCCCGCTCAACAAGGTTACCAAATCATGGTAATCTTCATAGAAATCACTACGATAGAGTTCCTGGAGCACTTTAGCCACACTGCCCCTCTTTTCCTTTAACCAATATTGGTTGATAATCCTCTTGCATCTGATGGGGTCTGCATCCCAAGTTTCCTTGGTATCTTTCATGGTAGGAACTTTCATATCATCGAATGTCATGATGTGAAAGGCTCTCCCTATTAATTTGGCCATAAGATCAGCTAGTACATTCCCATCTTTGTCCACAATGGTCCTTGTATCTTCTTTCCTTTGTCTTTCTCTATGGCCTCTCTCGAGGGTCCTACACCTGATTCCATATATCTTGTGAGAAAAAAGGGAGGTAAGAACAATCAATCATAAAGACATGGAAACAACCCATATACTTACAAACAATGTTAGATAGGATAAATAATCATTTGAGAAATCTAATATATCATTCAGATTGACATTAAATTCCTCAGGAGGGAGTTTAAACAATTTGGGCCCCAAGGGTTGGACTTCCTTGGGTTGTTGGTTGTTTTGGAGGAGTTGTAGGAGGGACGACATTCAAGGAATTATGGCCCGCCCATCTTGACCCACCTTTAGATTTGATCAATTTGAAGGGTCCATAAAGAGGAGTGCCCCATTTTGGCATGTGGGTAGAAGTCAATTTGGTGATTGGAGGGCATTTGCATTCTCTTTTGGGCAATCAAAACTGGGATGAGACTTGGCCATTAGATGTTTGTCGTTAGGAATGACTTTATTAAGACGTCATTTTGGGGGTGGAGTTTCGATGGGTGGGACCCGTAGCTCTAGAGGACATTAGTATCACTCATTTGTTATTTAGGCACATTAGGTTGGCATGGTCAGGAAGCTGTAATGTGATTGCCATTGGATATGGTGGACAACATGTGAAAGTCCGATAGGAGCCACCCGAGGAATCGAAACCAACAAAGAGTTTGGGTTTCATGTTTACTTTGTTGTTTTCGCTTGGGGAAGCTCATTGACAAATGGGAGGTTGGGTTCTGAACACTAGGAAGATGAAGGAAATTTTCCTTTTGGTTACGGTGGTGATGGGACGGACTCTTTAAGATTGTGACCTAACAAGGGAGACCCCAGAGGATGAGCACTTAACAACTCCCACTTTCATTCAAACAAACGAGATGAGACCAAGACCGGAAGGGTGGAAGGCCGGAGGCAAGGGGTCATTGAGGATGACAAAGTGTTCACGGAATCTTGATAGTGGAGGTCCATGGGAGAGGACCCATAATAACCGATCTCTTAATCCTTCAGTTTCATATTTTTTGGTGGCTGTGACTGAGTCGGGTCCCATTGGTCAAAATGTCAAATGTTGGTGGCTGCAAAGGATGGCTAGCTTGGCACGACCGCTCGTGGACAAAAATCCGTGAGGTAGGACCTGAAACCAACTTAGCACTTGATCATTTTTAGGTTCAAATTTACATGACAAATGACAGAGCGTGGTCTGAAGGTTGGATGGACAAGACCAAAATGCTACTTGGCACGTCAAGTTATAAGTGGCACCTCGAGGATAGAGTCCCGCGAGCGTGGACCCGAATGGGTCACTAACTTTACCTTTAACTCATGAATTTCTCAACCAGGGCGAAAGGACAGGGTCCTCCCACGAAGGTAGACCCAAACGTAGGGTTCACTATTTGAGTTTCAATTATTTTCCTAATAGTGGCAATGGTAATGGGAGGTTTCAGGTTTGGAGAGCATGAATGCTCTCGGTTAAAGAACATCGCCTGGGAGTTAAGGTTCCACGAAAGTTATATGGGTAGTTTGCGAAGTTTACCAAGATTTCATCATATGGGTTTTGTGCGCATTGATCTCTCCTACTTAGTTCATGAGTTTTTCTTCTTTCAAATTCGTCATCTTTACTAGAAATCAAAGAAAAATGTGAAACTAGGAGCAAGTGACAAACTCACCTCAAGAACTCGATGAAAGAGGCAAAATATTAGCTAGCAAATGCATTGGATCAGTGGCAACACTCGTCGGGCTTAGTGGCAGCATGGGGAGATGGCCCTGGATCATTCTAACATCTTTCTGCTCAACTTAGAAAATGATAATGACAGCTCAAAGTCACCTATTTATATACAATAGGGCATTAAATATTGGTAATAAATGCTTGTACAGGGAACATCAGGTTGGTAAGCTGCAAATTTAAAAATGGTTGTGGGAGCGTCAAGATCTGATAGGCAGGTGGTAGTTGGCATATGGACGTTGGGTTGCTTGGTGATGATTAGATGACTTAAGAGGCATTGGGGTCCGGTAGGCAGAAAGCTAGCAGGGAAAGGCCATTCAAAATTTTACCATATGAGAAATAATGAACACATTGGCGGGTGCCGGAGGTCTGAAATTTGTCAAAGGAAGGTCGTTTAAGATAGTTGTGAGGCTACGAAAATCCAAGAGGGGTAGCCTAACAAGGTGGACTCGATTGGTATCATGGACACTAGCTCCACAATACCAAGTCAAATAGACAGTGGGCTTCCGCAAAGACTAAGAACTTAGGAAAATTTGAGGGGGAAAAAACATGGTCAATTTAAGATGTTTTTCTTTAAGGCTCACTAACCATTTTTAACACTAAACAGGAGGCACACAAAATTAGGTGGCAACAAAAAAATCCAGCGAGGCGATGGAAATAGAGGGTCCCCATTCCAAATGGGGCATGTGTGCTGAGGGCACAACAAATGGTGACTCTGTTGGGGAACGCTCCTGAACGTTTTAGGGATAAATACTCATTCAGAACCCAGAATATCTAGTTTCACAAACCAAGGGAAAGCTTCCAAAAGTGAACTAAGAGAATGGGATCCTTAGCTAAACCAACCCATGAAACATCTCAGAAGTGTGTTTATAGTGAATTCATTCCCTTTCCGTGGAAACTGTGACAAGTGACAGTTAATCTTTCTGAGCAAGCTACATGAATTGTCCAACCCCAAAAGTAACTTAGACATTGCCCCGCTACTAGTCAGGTGTCCATAGCCCTGATAGAGTTGTCGTTGTGACCCCACAAAAATTTATCTACTACTATCCAGGCGTCCATAGCCTTGGTAGAGTCATCTGCACACCCATATGGTTGCTTGATTTCATTATTTTCTTTCTTTTCATACTTCTTTTAACATTTTCTTCTTTTGCTCAACCGTGTAAGCATTGAAGCTTACTATGGGTTTGGGAACTACAGTGGTCACTAGAGCGGACTTGAGATTTTTCGCTTACTAAGTTGTCATAACAACCACCGTACAGCTCCTTGGAAATAATTAATATGTGTTTCATGCTAGATCCGAGATGGATGTGGAAGGAAGATTCAACTAAGGGTTGGGTCCTAAGTCAAAGTTCAAGTGAGGAAGCCCACCCACGACAACTACCAAAGAAAAATAGTTGAGAGTGAATTTTTAGCGAAAGAACACTAAGAGCAGACAAAAAAGTGAAATATTCATTGAATGAGTATGACCACCACAACAAGAAATGAAGAATTCTCTCCACAAGACAAAATAGCTGAGAAATGGACAAAACAAAAGCGATGTCGAGTGTTGAGACCAAATAAATAAAAAATCAACCTAAACTAACCTATGTACAAGTATTTACAGGAACAACTCTGAAAGAGCTCATGCTTGGAAGTAATTCTTTAGGTGTTACCTGTTGACAGGCAATGAGACATCTTCACCAATTAAAGTCTTTAGGCAGAAAGCATTGTCTCCAAGGATTTCAACAATCTAAAAAGGGCCAAGCCAAAGCTTGTTGAATTTTTCATGCCCCCCTTTCCTTTCATGGGCCTTGTCGCAACATAGAACTAGGTCAATGAGTCTAAAGGCCTTGATTTTTTCTCAGTAATCGAACCATCTCTTAACTACACCTTGATGTCTAGCAGAATTTTCTATTGCATAGTCACACACTTCTAAATGTAATAGCTCATCCAGGCAACCTTCTCTACGATCCCCTTCTTCATAAAATTCATTGATGAATTGGAGGGTGGAATTTTTTAGGTGGATTGGTAATATAGGCTCTAAGCCATAGACGAGGTGGTATGGAGAGTCACCAAGGGCAGCCTTGTGACATGTGTGATCTACGAAAATAGAGTTGGGTGTGCTAGTCCTTGGGATTCCTATCAAGCATTTTTTTAATCACAATGATCAAGTTCTTGTTGGTGGATTCTAGTAGGCCATTGCCCTACGGATAGTAGTTGGATGAGAACTTGAGGAAAGGGCCATAATCAAAGGCCCAAATAGTGAATTTAAGCAAGGAAAAGGTAGGTCCATTGTCACATACTAAGGCATACAGGAAACCAAAATGATTTAAAATGAATCTTTCAATAAAATTTATAACTACCTCCATTGTGCATTGTCTACAAGCAATGGCTTTAGTCCATCTAGTGCAATAATAAGAACTAGTTAGAATGTACCTGTGTCCTGCAAATGATGGAGGGCTTATCAGAGCAATGAATTCAAGACCCCATTGTGTGAAGGGCCTCACCTCCAAAATTGGTTGCAATAGGACAACTACGTTGTTTTCTCTCATTGTTGTAGTCTAGCATACATGGCATGTGCATACATGGTTATGAGCATCCTTGAAGACTGTCAGCCAATAGTACCCTACCCTTAAGATTTGATATGCGGTAGAAGGACCAAAACCATGACCAGTACCAAACTTGTCATGAAACTCCCTCAAGACCAGATCTTCTTCTTCTTTGCCAAGGCATCTCAGATAGACACCTTCATGATTCCTCTTATACACTATGGATCCCTACAACATGTAGTTGCTTCTTTTCATTTGAACAGCCCACTTTTGAACTACTTGCAAGAGGGGTGGACACTTGTGGTTTAACAAATATTAAACTATGTCATCATACCATTCCCTTGGGGAAATGTCTTCAAGCTGATATTGTTGGACCATAAGCTCAGGTCTTGCTTCAACTGCTACTTCAACTATCATTCGAGTGAGTGCTTTCCCCCGTACCAACTTCATTGTCTGAATTTCCATGTTGTACTCCTACAATAGGGTAACCCACTTAGCTCTTCATTCTCCCAACTCATTTTGCATGAGCGGAGTCTTCACTACTAGGTTAGGGACAGTGGAAAACACTTTATTCTACAAGATGTAGTGTTTGAACTTATTGACTCCTCTGACAAGAGCATACACTTTATTTTCCATGTTGTGATATCTCAGCCCGGTGTCCTTTAAAGTAACACTCATGAAAGAAATTGGATGCTCATTTCCATCATCATCCTTCTAAGTCATTATATTGGCACATGAATGGTCTGAAGAAAATGAGTAAATATGAAATGATTTCAGATAATTTGGTCTGACCAATATTGGTTCATCTGCAATGGCTTTCTTGATTTCCTCAAAGGTCTACTTTGCCTCTGGAGTCCACTCAATTTTGGCGTCTTTCTTCAACATAGTGTTGAGCGGCTTGACTATTTCAGTGAAGCCTATAATATTTTTTATGAAAATGTTCACCTTTCCAAAGAAAGATGTCAACTCCTTCTTATTTCCTAGTAGTTGGATCTTCATTATGGCTTGAATACGCTCAGGGTCTATGAAAATTCATTTCTCTAAGAGGACATATCCTAGCAACTTGCTCTTTGTAACTCTAAAGATACACTTCCTCGAGTTAAGGGAAACCCTAAATTCTTGGCACCTATGAAAAACTTTGCACAAATCTACAACATGATCACTCCATTGCTTTGAAAATATGGTCAAATCATCCATGTAGATGATTATACACTTTTCAATCAGATCTTTGAAGGCAATGTCCATTGCACGTTGAAAGGTGGTGTGAGCATTGATGAGCCCAAATGACATTCGTCGATAGGAAAAGGTGCCCCACTTGGTGGTGAATGTTGTCTTGTGTCAATCTTCATACTACACCATGACCTGATTGTACCCAGAGTACCCATCAAGGAAGGACATCATTTGTGAACCATTGATGACCTGCAGCATCTCATCCAATGAAGGCACCAGATGGTTATCCTTTTATGAAGCTCTATTCAAATTGTGGAAGTCCACGCACAATCTGATTTCTCCATTATTTTTTCTAATCGGAACCAAATTCTCCACCCGTGCGGAGTGTCGGACCAGAAATATAATTTTGGCGGTCAACAACTTCTACACCTCCTTGTAAATAATTGGTTCCAACAAAGCATTGACAAGACATTGTCATTGTCAAAATGGCCTCACATCTGATTTGAGAAGAATAGTATGTGTGATGATTGACATGTCATACATTTTTAGATTCTCCTAGCTCCAAGCATCGATGTCATGGTACTTCCGCAAAGCATCAATGATGCCTTTCATTTCTTCTAGTGTGCACACCTTACTAATAAACACATTTTTTGCATTCTTGGTTGTTCTGAGATTATGGGTGTCACACCAATTATTGATGGAGTCCTTTGCTTGCTGATCCTGATCTCTAATCTGATCTAAGTACAATATTCGTTCTAGCTAGAGCATGTCTAGCTTAGCCTCTTCAGACTCAACTTCATCAATTATTTGGGATGCGAACACATCAAAGCTAGTGATGAAATCCAGGATGTGCTTATCATCATTGAGCACTTGGAAATTTTCCACATTGTCTGGCACAAATGGAACGAAGGTGATTTCAACAATAAATTTCTTGAGGCTAGACAATGACAAGGCTTGCAAGGTACTAGTCGCTTGGGCTAGGGCATTAGCAGTGTATTTTTGAGAGCATGGGATCAATTGAATGTTAAATGTATCTAGACTTTCTAGCAGATCCCATACCCTATGCCTATAATTAGTTAGTCTTCTATCATAACAAGAATAGATCTTTCTTACTAGTTTCATGACTAACTCTGAGTCACCAAAGACTTGGAACATTTTAACCTTCTTCCTTAATTCCATAAGGAGGCCAAGGAATAATGCTTCATATTTTTATACATTATTTGTGCAATAAAATTGAAGTCTATGAGCAGAAAAATATGACTTACCCATGGGGCTAATCAACTTGAAGCCTGCTCTGGCTCCTTGCTTGGATTTGGATCTGTCAAAGCGCGACGTCCAAAATATGGAAGGCTTGATTTTTATTTTTGATGGCAGTCTTATTTCAGCAACCTTAGAAGGTGATAGATGTTTAGGGTGACTATGATCTAGCAGTGTCAATTGAGCCTCCTCCTTAGGAGTGAACTACCCCTTAATGTGTTCAATTTTTTTTTGGCATAAGCAACATTCAAATTCCAAGTGAGAAAAATTATGTACCCTTCACCAACTAGGCAACATGAGTTCACCCGACCCTTGTCTTTATCATTGACCTTGTTTTGGGCTTGCGTCTATTCTGATTCCTTGGTAGGTTGCTTGTTTGTTTGTGGATTTGATGGTAGGTACACTTTCTTATTGAAAACCTGTCAGATGACTAGCTAACTCTATGATTCATCAAAGGAGACACTCCTAGTGGATTCTTCCTAGGTTGACCTAGATGAAGGGGTCCCATTCATCATTCTTGAAAAGGCATTCCTAATGATTGGGACCTTAAGAAATTTGAAGGCCGACATGCTCAACTTGACCTTCTTAAATTCTTCGGCAACATACTCTCCCATTTGCTCGATTTCCGCTTCATAAGGGGAATTATGGGAGGAGCTAGTAGGCTGATTTTGGTTTTGGTTCAGTTTCCTATTCTTGTTGAAATATTAGGTAGGTACATGGGGATAGCCTAGGTTGTTGTTGGCATTTGGATTGGGAGGGGTGCTGTAGTTGTTAGGCAGGGTGGAGGAAGTGAAAGGACCACCAACTTGACCACCCGCCTACCTATTCCTTAGATCGTAAGGGGTAGTCCTTTGGTGGAACATTTGAACTTCATCTTCTCTCAACTCTTCCTCATCTACTAGACCATTGTCTACTAAACTGAAAAGTTGAGCCAAAGGAATTTCGGTACTTACCTCTTCTACCTTGTCATCGTTGGTAACAAAAATTTCCTTTTCTACCACGTTGCTCTTAGCCTTCGAAAAAGGGGCCTAGTTGACCACCAACACTGAAAAATCGTACGGTTCATATGGAATGATGTCCCTACATCTTGAGTTGTCTACAACATTTTGGACTTCAATCTGAAAATTTTTAGCAGTCGTCTAGAATTTTGGAAATCCAATTCGTAATGTCAGCTCATCTTGTGGATGTGACACCAATTGGACAAGGCAGCCTCAGCTAGATATACTCCACTCGTGGTCTTGTCATTGTTGCTAGGATGGTCTAGGGGCATAGGGATTCCATCATTGTTTGGTCTGGTGTTCCACATCCGATTTTGTCTCTAGGAAGGCCTTCTATCAAATTTTTACCTCAAATTCTGACTTCTTTCATAACTATGTCTGGAAGAGGTACCGACATCATGGCTGTCATAGCCATCACAACTGTCATGATTGAGGTTGGCCTAGATGTTTCTTTGCGAGGCCTGTAGTTGATTTTTTTGATTCCTTAAGTGAGTCATCTTCGTAGACATCTTCTTAATCATTTATGTTAGCTCATCAATCCAGTCCTTCTTCACATTGTTCGGCTATGAGGCCGAATTGTGAACGAAAACCGGTTGTGATGCTGGCTGATTTTGGTGAGCAAGCAGAAACTCAAAAGCTTGAAGGTATGTCGACACTTGGGGTGGCTAAGAGTGAACTTGTTACTATTGGGGCTATAAATAATGAGGAACTAGGGGTGCCTAGTTCATAGGTTGTCTTGGATAAGGCACTATGGGTAGATGTGGCACTGGATTCATAAGGGGTGCCTAGTGTTGTAGAGCTTGAGTAAGTCCTTGAATCTGTGTGGGATGAGCAACCTACCCAAAGGAGGGCAGCAGGCCAAAAATATTTTTCCCATGTCAATGTTGGTTATGACGGCCTTTGTGTAGGCATCCACTAACCTGGTAGGAGTTTCTTACATCATTTTCACCAATGCTATTGTGAGGTTATCTAATGATGCATATTAAATAGGCAAAGCAGTGGCATCATTGAATGCATACGAAGCTTGTAACTAAGTATATTCCTGGTGAAACAAGGAGCTAATTGGTTCGTTGATCTCCCTTTGGATAGACATAAATTGTTGGTACAATTTCAAAGGGCTAATTAGGATCTTGAATTTCTACAAGAAAGCATCCCTTAGAAGGTCCCATGTGTTAATGGATTATCTCAGCAAGTGGACATACCAATAAAAGGCCTCCTCCCCCAAGGAGTAGGTAAAGAGCCAACAAGAAACATCTTCATGTATGATTTTCATATTCTTCAAGGCTATCTGGAAGATCTTAATGTGTTCTTCTACTATCCTTTGCGGGTCCTAGGTGTTGAACTTCATGCAAAAACCTTTTGAATTCTTTGGCATTTCATGGTAAAGGTTGAAGGCCAAAGGAGATGGATTGTTGCCTAACCACACCATGGGAGGCAACGATGGAGGTGGTTGTGCCAAACCTAAGATTGCGGAAGAGGGATAGAAGCTAATGATACAACACCCAAGAATGGGGGTTCCTTGGATTGGAGGGAAACATCTGGGTCATGGGAAGCGGTAACCTGGAAGGCTATTTGAAATGGGTGAGAAAAGAGATGCATTGCCAAGGATGAAGGAGAAGAAGGACGTGAATTGAGGGAAGGAGAGGATAAGGGTGAGGGTTAAACAGGCTGGTAAGATGTATTGAAGGTGGATGCTTCACCTTTTTTTATCTCTTACAGCTTGAGTAGAAGGTGGTAGCTCTTGGAATTCCCCTTTGTTTCATGTAGACCTTAGTATTCTATAAAATATTTCTAGGGAGAATGACCCAATTCAATCTATCTTAGCTTCATAGATGCCTTCCTTCTAGCGCTAGTTTTGTTGATGCGCATTTTAGCACTTTATCAACATAGGTAATGTGTAGGTTCATCACCTCTCTTGAAAGGAGATCTCCAACAACAAGTTGCTGAAAATTACCCCAAGGTCTCTCGGGTGTAAGGTCCATGGCATGCATGGAATTCCTTAGTTGGTATTTGATGTGATTTTGTTGGTAATCATAGGGCGGACTTACAAAAATTAGGTTGGAAGGAAGTTGGATCTTAAGATGGGGTTCCTAAGATGGGAAGGTGTGTGCAATTTGTTACAGGTTAAAACAACAATCTTGAACTCCTATATTATCTTGAGATTTGGCTTTACAATGTGCAATGAACCTTAGCATAGACTATTTATTAAAAAATAATGAAAAAGGTAGGGAAGGGAAGGGGTTCCTAGATCTAAAACTAGCAATGAACAGTGATCATGGAGGATTCTACCATGGATAACTTCCTTAAAACATAATTTCACTTAACTAGATTAGCTCACAGTATCATGAAATTTGTGCAAGCTTCTAAGGACTACAAATATTCAACCATTTATTCACCATAAACATGCATAAACAAAATATAGAATTTTGGACCAGCTTTTAGTTTATGCCTACACTAACTTTACATAGCTATCTACCATCAGTAAACAATAAAATGTATGGACAAGAAACACATCAACACAACAAAATGCTACACAACCATTGAACAACATCCACTATTCTATCATAGAAAACTAAAACATTCCAAACAGAAAAGTAAATCTTTCTAAATCAACTAACTATGGGAGATGAACCATGTAACATGCAATAGAAACCAACATGCCTTTACAAAAAATAAACTCTCTCAAAATGAGAAGAGAAGACCCCAATTTATAGTTTTCAAAAAGAAAAATGAGTGGCCAAGATTGTTTTACATTGTGTGGCCAAGATTCACTTTACACTAGGGTTTCACCTACCCCTAAATATTTTACAATTTAAAATTACATTCTTGTCATTTTCCTTATTTTGTCCTCATGTCGTAGCACTGTAGCTCTTTTCTCTTTTAGTAGATTGCCCTTTTGTTGTAGCTACTTTGTGAGGAACTCATCATCAATAACAAGATTTCCTTCACGTTTCTTGATAGTGGCATATTCTACGAACTTTTGGATCAGTGCTTGAAGCTTGTTCCATTCCATGATATCAAATTGGAGCACCTAAAATTTTAGCTTTCTTGATTTGTTGGTGAGGGTGTCCTAGTCTTTGTCATACTTGGGCATGATCTTCACTACCTGTAAAAGTTGGGATAGTCAATGCAGAAATTCCTCATGCCTTCCAATACCTTGAGCACTTCAATGAACTTGTCTTTTGTTCCGATTGGATAGCTTAGGCCCATACCACTATTGTAAAGGACCTATTGGAACCAGTCCTTTGTAGCCCTTGTCCAATTCTTTCCCTTCTCTAGATTTTCAATTTTTTCCCTAGACAAATGTAGGGGTGGTGTCGAGGATGTGGTGGGAAGCTCTTCCACTATTGACAATTGTTAAATATAGTTTTTCAAATCAGCCACCTATGCCTTGAGTTCCTCCTGGGAGATTTTATATTTATTCGTTTGGTGCACAATGGTGGCAATGGACCCCTAGAGATGGTCAATCTTCTGGTCTCACATGGCAGTCCCAGATCTAGAGTGGAAATATTATAGCTCACCCTTTCTTCTCCAACAATCAGGGTGGCTATTTGCATGGTTGTGGACCCTGAGGCATCCATTGTCAAATGAGATTTGACCCTAGGCTTTTTCTCTTTCTTCGTGCTGACCTAGGCTTGGGCCAAGATAGCCTCCAACCTTTCCTTTGGATCCCTTTGGGCTGGAGTCTTCTTTTCTAGCTATTTTCTAAGCCACTCAAGCATTTGGAACTTCCCCTTTGGTGATTCATGGTCATGTTCTTCCTCACAGGAGTGTTCAATTTCTATTACTTTTCTACTCAGAGTCTCTTCCTTGATCTGTTCTCCTTCTTCCTCATCTGAATCATGGATGAACATGGTTTCCTTTTGTGGGGACTCAATAGCTACATGTTTTTTAGGGTTTTCTTTACCTTTCATAACTTTC
Organism: Sequoiadendron giganteum; assembly: GCA_007115665.2. NCBI lineage: Eukaryota > Viridiplantae > Streptophyta > Pinopsida > Cupressales > Cupressaceae > Sequoiadendron > Sequoiadendron giganteum. Next base: position 651,608,617 of record CM021106.1, on the reverse strand, counting down.
TATTTTTCTTCTTGTTCATCACACCCATATTCTTTAGTTGTTGAGCTCTAGTGCGCTTCAGGCTCTTTCTCGGGCTTGTCTTCTTCTTTATTTTCTTCTTCTTCATGGAGGGATAGAACTTCTTCATCATGTTTGGGGCTCTCTCCCTATTCCTTGGTTGGAGGTAGAGTATCCTCTTCCATTTTCTAACTGGATTCCCTTTCTTCCCCAAAGGATGGCTTTTCTGCTTCTTCCTCGGCATCCTTGAGCCGTTTAGCAATTTCTTCCTCTAACTCTTGGTCGGAGGTCTCCATGATGTACTTAGCACTAGCATCTTCTTCATCCTCTGAGGATTTGACCTCTTCATCTTTATGTACCACCTCATCAATCGGAAGGTGCTAGTGCTCAGAATGTTCAGAATAATCATCTACCTCCTCCTCCATAGCATTGGTAGCCTCTCTTTGTTTCCTTTTCCATTCCTCTAATATGGCCATTATTACCTTCATTTCTTATGGCTCAATTTGCAAAGGAGGGACAAGAAGGTGTGCCATAATTTTTGCCAAGGTGGCCTATATGGTAGGGTTTGTTAGCACCCTAGAAAACTCGATAGGAATGTTTTGCATATGGTGGGAGAAGGCCTCCACGAGCGAGAGAGTGGGTACCGACTTTGTCGTTGTAACTAGTGGAAAAGATGTTATTGCAGAAGAGAGTAGAGAGGTTATGGTAGAGGATGAATCAATCACCATTACTTGCATCATGGGTAGAGTGGAAGCAAGGTGGATGGAGATATCCACTGCAGGAAAGGAAGTGGCAACCATCGCCTGAGAGCTAGGAAGAGGGGTAACAACAATAGTAGCACTGGTAGTAGCAGTGGAGGAATTGGGTGGAGATTTTGGTTGCTCAGCCTCCATTTCTTCTCCCTCATGGAGTGGATCTTCCTAGATAGTATCAAGTCCTCCTGACATTTTTGGCCTTTTAGAGGATTCACCCTCTGAAGTCTTCCTTGATCATATTTGGGGCTTTGACTGCTTTGCAACTACTTATTTTCTTTTTCTTGATCTGGTAACGTGAGGAGATTGGGAATCTTTTTTTGTTGAGGCAACAACTGCCCCACTATCAGTTTCACTTATATGCTCTTCCTCAAGCTCTTCATAGGTCAAAGCTACTCATCATTGTTTCAATCAGGCAACTTTCCCATCAATCCACTCCTTCATTCTAGCCTCAATTGGCTTTATCTAAATGTCGAGGTCATGGACCTCTAGCTCATCCCAATCAATTAAAGGAAATGGGAGATTGGAAACTGCATTGTATCAAGGATCAAATATTGTATCCTCATCCTCTTCCACTTGGTCTAGTATTGGGAACAACTTGACCCTCTTTACAAAGTATGCAATCATCCACATATATTTCCTCAGTTGTACTTCCTTGTCATCTTGATAATTGGCCCAAAATTATTCTACATGATGTACACGGGCATGCTCAGGCCCAATTGACTTTTTCAAATTTTGATATGGGTCCATTGGTTATCTGGTAGTGTGGGATTGCAAGTAGTATTCCACCAGCTCCTTATCAAATTGATATGCACATTAGGGAAGTATGGAGCTCATACATCCCTTGCCCAAAGGAGAGGGGATAAGGAATCCCTACCCTATGATTCTTGCCCAATAGATTATGTGCACATTGAAGCTATTGGGAGAGTTCTAATAGTATGATCCGGTCATTGGGATACCGGGCCAGCTTTTATGGCTTCTCCGTGAAGCCCTCTACTTGAATGTAGGGGAACTTTGGATATTTTATGAACAAAAAGGAAAACCTCCAGAGGAAGGCATTAGCAGTGTGTGAGACTCTTCTCTCAAAATCACCCCCTAGAAACCTAATGATATGGCCTATAAAGGCATCATTTACTCTGCAATAGTCTCTTTTAATCTTTCAAAATTCCAATTGGGGGTATCTATCATAAACCTTCAAATTTCTGCTTGAAATCTCATCTGGAGCTATAAATAGACCTCGGTACTCTGTCCTATCAGCCAACAAATAAACAACATAGGAATTCATGTAGAAGTGTGAGGTCTTCTTGATAGTTACAAATTGCTCATGGAGGCAATTGTTGATGATTTCAGCCCAATAGAGCTTGTATTTGCCCCTAAGGATTTACTATATGAAGAAGAACATCCATTCTTGAAAATAGACTGAGATAGGAATGCCCATAACCCTACTCAACAAGGCTACCAAATCATGGTAATCTTCATAGAAATCACTACGGTAGAGTTTGTGGAGATATTTAGTTGCACAACCACTCTTTTCCTTCAACCAAAATTGGTTGATAATATTCTTGCATCCAATGGGTTCCACATCCCAAGTTTCCTTGGCATCTTTCATGGTAGGCACTTCCATCTCATCAAATGTTAGTATGTGAAAGGCTCTCCCTATTGATTTTCTTATAAGATCAGCCAGTATGTTCCCATCTCCATCCACGATGGTCCTTGTATCTACCTGGTATGCATCCCAATACACCATTACCAACTCAAGAGGAATAAGAGTGGGAGGAAAGCCTACAACCTTGGCCAATCCACTACTTCTAATTTTTTGAGCATTTTCTGTGGTGAGATTGATTCTGACTCTCTACTTCAATTCATCTATGTTGATTTGTTCAATGTTTGTATTTTAAATCTCCTTCCAGTCTGCATTTACTTTGGAGTTCAAAGGTTCCCCCGGGAACTTGTATTTCATCTGATCCTTGTCTTCCTTCCCATGATGTGCCTTGGCCTTCTTCTTTCCTTTTTCTTTCTTTGTGGCTGCTCCCGAGGGTCCTACACTTGATTCCATATATCCTATAGGCGAAAGGGAGGCAAGCACAATCAAGCATGAAGACATGTAAATGTTATCCCAAATCCCTACAAATGGTGTTAGATAGGATAAATCATCATTTGAGAAATATAACATATCATTTAGATTGACATTACATTCCACAAGAGGGAGTTTGAACAATTCAAGCCCTAAGGGTCGAACTTCCCTGGGTTGTTGGCTAGTTTGGAGGAGTTGCAGGAGGGATGACATTCAAGGCACAACGGCTTGCCTATCTTGACTCACCTTTAGATTTGATCAATTTGAAGGGTCGATAAATAGGAGTGCCCCATTTTGGCATGTGGGTCGAAGTCAATTTTGTTGATTGGAGGGTATTTGGATTCTCTTTTGGGCAATCGGAATCGGGACGAGACTTGGCCGTCAGATGTTTTCCATTAGGAATGGGTCTAGCAGTACATCATTATGGGGGTGGATATTTGATGGGAAGGACCCATAGCTCTAGAGGATGGTGGCATCACTCATTTCTCATTTAGGCACCTCAGGTCGACATGGTTGAGAAGTTGCTAGGAGATTGTTGTTGAAAATGACAAACAACACATGGACATTCGATGGGAGCCAGGCGAGGAATTGGATCTGACAAAGAGTTTGGCTTTCAAGTTTACTTCATTTTTTTCACTTAGGGAAGCTTATTCAAAAATGGGAGGTCTAGTTTCGAACACCAGGAGGACAGAGGCAGTTTTCCTTATAGTTACTGTGGTGATGGGACAAAGTCCCAAAGACGACAACCCAACAAGGGAGACCCACAAAGGATGAGCACTTAGCAACTCCCACTTTCATTCAAATAGTTGAGATGAGGTTAGGACCCGAAGGGCAGAAGGTCGGAGGCTAGGGGTCATTGAGGACGGTGGAGTGTTCACGGAATCTTGATCATAGAGATCTGTGGGAGATGACCTGCAATAAATCATCTCTTAATCCTTCAATTTTGCATTTTTCAGTGTCCATGATTGAGTTGGGTCCTGGTGGTTGGAACAGTGGATGTTGGTGTCTGCAAAGGATGGTTGGCTTGGCACGGCAGCCTACAAATGGAAGTGCATGAGGTAGGACCCAAAATAAACTTGGCACTTGATCATTTTCAGGTTCAAAGTTACACAGAAAATGACGGAGCGGTGTCCAAAGGTCGAATGGACGGGACCAAAATGCTAGTTGGGATGTAAGGTTATAAGTGATACCCCAAGGATGACATCCTATGGGTGTGGACCCTAATGGGTCAATGACTTTCCCTTTAACTCATGAATTTCTCAACTAGGGTGAAAGGATGGGGTCCTCCTACGAAGGCGGACCTGAATGAAGGATTTTTCATTTGATTTTCAATCAATTTCCTAACGGTGGTAACAACAAATGGAGCTCATGGGTCCAAAGAGCATGAATTCTTTGGCTTAAAGAACAACACATGGGAGTTAAGGTTTTGCGACAGTTATATCGATGATTTGTGAAGTTTACCAAGATTTCATCATATGGGTTTGTGTGCATTGATCTATCCTAATTAGTTCATGAGTTTTTCTTCTTTCAAATTCATCATCTTTACCAGAAATCAAAGATAAATGTGAAATGTGGTGTGGTTGGCAGACTCACCTTGAGAACCTGATGAAAGAGGCAAAAGATCAGCTAGAAAATGCATTGGATCAATGGAGGCACTTATTGGGCTCGGAGGTGGCACTGGGAGATGGCCCTGGATCATTCTTACCTCTTTTGGCTCAACTGAAAAAATGACAATGACAGCTCAAACTCACCTATTTATAGAAAATAGGACATTAAATGTTGGTAATAAATTCTTGTACAATGAACATCGGGCTGGTAAGCTGCAAATTCAAAAATAGATGTGGGAGCACCAAGATCTGGCAGGTGGATGGATGTTGGGTTATTCGGTGATGATCAGATGACTTAAGATGCATCAGGGTTTGGTAGGCAGAAAGCTGGTGGGGAAAGGCCATTCAAAAGTTAACCATATGAGAAACAGGGAACACCTCAGTGGGTCCTAGAGGTTAGAAATTTTTCAAAGGAAGGTTGTTTAAGATAGTCGTGAGGCTACGAAAATCTAAGAGGGGTGGCCTAGTAGGGCGGATCCGATGGGTCTCATGGACTCCAACTGCAAAATGCCAAGTCAAATAGCTGGTTGGATTCTGCAAAGACTAAGGACTTACGAATTTGAGGGGGAAAAAACATGGTCAATTTAAGATGACTTCTTTAAGGCTCACTGACCATTTTGAACACTAAATAGGGGCGCACACAAAATGAGGTGGAAAAGAAATAATCTGACAGGGCAAAGGAAAGAGAGGTTCCCCATTCTGAATGGGGCATGTGTACTGAGGGCACAACAAAAACCAAAATCAGAGTCACTTGGGCCTAGCCCAAAAAATCATAAACATTACAAACATATAAATAAAAAAGGCCATTAAGCATCCAATGCAGTGCCAACAGAGCCAGAAGGGTCTTTGTCATCCATATTTTTATGCCATACTTCAATGAACATCAAGAGGACCCCAACCATCATCATCTTCTTTCTCTTTATCTTCTTCTTTATCATCATGTCGAGCCGAGATTGCCAGAGCCAGGTGTGGGAAACATTTAGCAGTGTATACCCAACTAGAGCTGCTACAAAGAGCATTATCAAAAGGCCACCCAGAGGTGACACCGTCACTTTCCACCACCCCTCTAGAGTACCACCCAAGGTCAGCCCACAGAGATGGAGAACTCGAACACTGAGGAGGACGAGAGCCATAATGAGGAGGAACTTGAGAGTGGGGGTGAGCAGAACCACTCCACCGCCAGCCCCATGAAGGTGACCGATCATGGGAGGAGGTGGGAAAAGAGGGCTCCTGAGCCACAATACATGATGCATTACCCCAATGGTCTAGAGGCACCTGGAGGTGAGACACCTCAAGTGTAACTTTATTTTTTTGTACTTGAATCTACAAAATCACATTAGAGAAAATAATATATTTAGAATACAAAGAAACATTTTTATCAATATGGCTATGAGAAAATATGCAAGCATTTATATCTTTCCAAATATTGAAGAAAATTTTCACCTTGAAAGTGTGCCAAAGCTAGGTATATTTAGCAAGAAGCTTGGGTGAGTCACCCAGTAGAACCATGTGCCAAGAGAAAGACTCCGGTCAAAATGGTTGAAAGAAGGCATGAATTGTTGGTATGTGGCGACTGATCATTCTATACTGTACACTCTTCATGTATCCTCGCCGGGGTCCTGGGCTAGGCCGGGCCCCAGGCAGGGGTTCGGGGGCGGCAGCCCCCGAAAACGGGGTTCGAGGGCAGTAGCCCCCGAGAAAAAAATTTTGTCCTGCTTTTTCGCGAAATTACCGAAAAAGGGAAAAATCATAAAAAGGGAAAAAAACCCCGATTTTGTATAACCCTAATTTATAAAGGGTTTGGGATAGAGTTACAGTATCATAAGAAACAGGCGATTATTCGTGATATTGTAATAGGGTTTTGCACTGGTTAATAATACCATTGGATGGCTGCGGTTTGGTGGATGTAGCCCACATTGGGTGAACTACGTTAAATTCTCTGTGTTAGTTTTATGTGTGTTTTATTTCTGGTTTATTTGATAAAATCTGCATTTAGCTTTTAGATATATGTCATTGAAAACCTAACATGAATCCAATTCTAAAACTATTGGGCTTTGGTACAAAACCAAAAAATATGCTTAAAAGACTCAGCTTGCCCACAAAATGGGGACCAAGGATCTTGGACCCCAAAGTGAACAAGCTGGGACCCCACTGGTAAGCCTTGGAAAACAATACACCAAGAAAATTGGGCGAGCTTAGGCTGAACAGTTGCAAACCAAGTGACAAAGAATCATTTTTGCCAAACAGACATAGAACACTAAAGATGTCATCATTGGTTAAGACTATCAATCATAGGAAAGTATCATGAAAGCCACGTATAACCAAGCCTAGGCTTATAATTTCTAGAAGGGGTGTCGGGGTACAACTTTCGATCCTTCCACTAGGGTTTGGTACCATGAATTCCCACCTTATGAAGCATATTTGTTGCAATAGCATTCATCAGACCATCATAAGTATCACAATCCTAGTTTTGTAGTCTATAATGAGCACGTAAATATTCCCATGACATAATACGCATGTACAAAATATTCATTTTACCTATAAAATTTTCATTCCAAAATTTAAATAATTTGGGATACCTTAACATATTTGTAGAAAGAAGTTTTTTGTAAGAGAAAAACCATTTCCTTAATATTAGGCTAAGTAAATTAAAGTAACAATAATATGAGGGTAAATTGAATAATTGAAATGTAAATTATTAAATTAAATTTCAAATGGATAAGACATTTAGCTTTAGATGTAATGGTGAAAAATAAAATATAATGCTTGTTGGTGTAGGTTTCTTTTAGTGGGTTAATTTATTATCTCTTTGTCTTCGGTTTTTTCTACACTTTTACTAAGCTTTCTTAGGATAATAAAATGAGTTTATTAGTAGGAGATAAGTTATGTGGTGTCCCCTTCCTTAAAGGGTGGAACACTTTCCGCTTTTTGCAATTGATTTCTATTGGTTGGATTTTCCACCTACATCCTCTCCTAAGTTTTATATAAACTCACTACTTAGTTTATATTTGTATCTCTTTTCAGCTTGGAAATTCTTAGTGCAATTATGTCATATCGACATTATATAATCTCTCAGAGTCCTGGTTTGCATTCTTTATGTTTTTTTAGTTTATGTATCTTTGATTTTCTCTTATAAAGTTCTTCGGGTTATTTAGTCTATTTCAAATTTATAACATGGTATCAGAGCCTTTGTTTTGAGAAATTTAAGTTCACAGATTCCTAATTGAGAGATTGAGTTTTCTTGTAAAGATCTTGTAAATTCTAATATGCTCTTCTCTTGTATTTTGAATGATCTAGAGAATCAGAAAGGGTTTACAAAGATCTAATAACATTTTCATATTGCATATATTTTTTGTGAGATCTAGATGATTGCAACATTTCTGGTTATACTAGAAACTCTTTTGACTATTTCAATGCATCCAAAAGGCTAAAAGAAAGTCAAGGTTGAATTTTATTCAATCCAAATTAAAGATTATTTAGCAAAGTTGTAAACAAGGGTTTGAAGCTCAAATCTGATGAAGAGGTTTTTCTAGGAGCATATTCATCCAAAACGAACCTTTCCATTATGATGAGGAGCGTGAAGAGATGAAAATTTTGATATTAAATTTGCATATACTTGAAAAAAATTGTTTTTGAGGAAAAAAAATTATTTTGAGAGTCATAAGGTCCCCCAAGTTGCGTAGGCACACTTGTACAAAAATTTTTATTTTAAAAAATTCATAGGGGTTACTCTTATTTTCTAAGGCATTTTTCATTGTTAGAAACTATGATTAATCATGAAATTTTACTAAACTCATAGAAATTAAAAGTTGACACACATGCTCATTAATATAATATATATCTTCAATTTTTTTGAAACAATTAAAGTATATGAAAAAGGTTTGGTAATGTCTTTGAAGTTTAGAAGAAATGAGATAAAAACATGAAAGTATAGCAAGGAAACTAGGCATTCTTATGGCTCACAACCTCCCAAAATTATTTTTTTTCTTATCCTCAAGCATCTCAAGGTTTCTAGTTATATTGCACTGCAACCTCTCTATAGTCCACTATATCAATGACCCCTTCACCCTACTTCAAGTAGAACCCTTTTGCTCTATTAATTTCTCCCATCTAGCTTTCTTTGTTGCATCTATCTCTTTTCTCCTTCCTATCCAATGTGGGATTGGGAATAAGAGAAGAGGATGGAATTTCAAGGGAAACTATGTAATATTATTTTCAAGGGAAACAAAAAAGTATTTATGGGCTCTTTTATTGTTGTTGCATAGTTAAAGACTAAGTGGGGGTCATTTACTTTCAACTCATGTCAATTCTCTCCATCTATACTAAAATAAATCAAATGCAACTTTCCCTATCCTTGCTACTAACTCTTGAAATGTTCATTATGTACTTATTTTTCTATATATTCTAGAATTGTTTCTCGTATTTGCCTCCTTTCTACCAATTCAATCCACTCTTCTACTATCTTTTGAGGATCTTCAACTTCTACTCTAAGTAGATGGGGAAATATTTTCTCCCTTTCATGATAATTCTTCAAAAGTTGTACTCTTTGATGTTCATTTCTCATTAAATGAGTTTATTTCCTTTAATTGAACACCCCCCACAAGCATGAGTGGGTTCTAAGTAGAATTGTGAGGGACAACCAGATTATGTAGGTAGAATTCACATTGTAGAGACTTAAAAGAAAAAAGTTGTGTCACACTTTTTAAAGGAAATAGCCACAACTGATCCAACTTTTAAACTTGAATCACTAAAAAGTGGCATATATGTTTTGAATTTTGAAATGATGTAAACTAATGAAATATTTTTTTTTTACTATATTTTAAGCTTGTATTTTAAAAATAAAAAATAAAAAATTAAATGAATATAAATTTTAATAAATTCACACTATAATTTAGTTGTTGAAAAATGCTAAAAAAAATGAAGTCACATAAGATGTCAACCTTTAAATAGTAATTTTTATTTTTTCTCCTTCATTTTTTTTTTGTGTATTTATAACTTGAAACTTTAGTGCATGGATATATTTTTTTCAAATTTTGTCATGTTATTTTTAAATAAAATATTAAAATAATACAAAAAATTAAGAATATAGTTGTTTGCGTAATTCAACTTTCATATTATCTATTTATCTAAAATGGAAAAATTGTACCCTCTTATTAGGATTATTTTATCTAGTGCATCATATTTTTTTTTTTTTTTTTTTTTTTTAATTATTTTCTTGTTTTTCCTTGTCATGGTAATCAACCTACTTAAAAAAAAAAAAGAAAAATATAAATAATAATATAATTATTAATATATATATATATATATTTAAAAACTAGACTTATGGATTTACAAAAGGTATTTTTAAATTTTTTAGAAAATGTTATTTACATGAGTAGAATTTTTTAATTATAATTAGACTGTAGGAATCGGGTAGCACAAGCCCCTATAAATTGCAGTGCGCATGGTAAACTTTTAACATGATCGGTGGCACTGGCACGACATGCCCTCTGGTACCACGGGATTGGGGGAGACTAGACCTCATGACCAACCTCCTGCAACATGAAAGATTTAGCCAACTGAGCTAGGGCCCCAACCCCTACATGAGTAGAAATTGTTAAAACGTTGTTTTTTCAAATAATAATTTTTTTTCTATAAATTGGCCCCAAAGTGATGCTACATATGCATTTAGCCAACAATTTTAGTTGGAAAAGTTGTGGATATATCTAACTTAGCTAAAATGAATCTTGCAAGATCATATGTTTGACCAAGATATATTTTTAGTTAGAAATACTTAAATTCACTTGTGTCGATAAGTTGGTTGAAAGTGTGATACAACTTTGTACTTTTACCCTCTAGTCTAACATTTGGTGAACCTAACATGAATCACATCCTTTGAACTAACGAAATCTAGGATAAATTATGAAGTTTTCTGAAGTTATAGGGTTGTGTGATACATTTTCCTGATGGAAATCAACACTTCCATGCATTTAACATGTTTTCCTGATGTAGCTCAATGCTTCTGGGTATTTCATGTATTTGACTATTTCAAGTCACTACATATATGTATTTTGATGTGTTTTTCTATAGTGATGCATGTTCCTATTGTAACCCAATGCTTCTATGCATGTTGATGCTTCTACCTCTATTGTGATGCTTATGACTAATCTATTATGATGCTTTTGTTTTGTAGTGATACATTTGACTAAAATAATAGAAAGGTGATTTTTTTGGTTTTTTGTTGTTGTCTGCTTTCTAGTTTGGATTAGATAGCTAGTTTTCTATTACTAATATGTCTCTACAACTATTTGTAACATGATTGGAGATCTTATTAAAACTACTAACCTTCTTTTTTGTAGGATGATTAATATATATATATATATATATATATATATATATATATATATATATATATATATATATATATATATATATATATATATATATATATATAACTACTAATTTATTTATTATAGGGCATTGGTCAAAGCATTAAAATATCAAACTTGTGTGTCTTTATTTATTAGTTAGATCACACTTGGTTTTCTAAGGTTAATGAGCAAGAATTTTCTATGTTTTTTGCAGTTGTACATTTGTTATCCTAGGTTATTGTGTGCATATCCTCACCCCTAGTACATTTGTGTGATCTTGGGGGTATGAGAAACACACAATATCCCCTTTTCATTTTTAGCAAGAGTCCTACTTGAGGATTTCATCACCCCAGGGTTTGACCTCAACCATGTTTCTCAATGGTGTATACAAAGGGGGAGAGAAATTTTTTACCCCAAGGAGTAGTTAGCATCATTCAAATCCAAGCCATGAGACCCTCGATCTATCAAGACTTGTTTTGGTGACAAGATTGGGAGTGGGCTTCCTAGTTATTAGGCTATTATAGATGAGCTCTATATTCGAGGTATTCCCCCACTAAAAACCTTGATTTTACAATCCTAGGAGCCTTTAGTCATTTTTTAGTGTAGTGTAGGGTATAGTATCATTCCCAAAGCTACTCACCATGTACGCCCTTGAGTAGAAATTAAAAAAATTGGTTTTGTCCTCTTTAGCATCTTGAGGAGAGAGGAGCGTGAGCCTATTGACATACTAGGCTTGTGCCATTGGACCTATGGGTATCCACTCTCAAAAGAGAATTTTTTCACTTTGATCTTGGTGTATTAGCACTTTGTACGGTGGGCCTACACTAAGTATACAAATCCATCTTAATAATTAATTTGTTCTTTTCTTCCAAGTGTCTTCAATTTATGTTATACTAGTGGAGCCATTGGTCTTTTTGGCCTTTAAGCCTAATTTCCCAAAGTCAAGATTCAAACAACCATTATATTTTTCATTTTTTTTAAATGTATTCTATCATAAAACTGAAGAACCCCACATAAATAACCGCTTTAAATAATCAATTCCTAGAAAACAAACCATTGTTACATATTTTCCATTTTATCACACATATGTCTACATTGAAAAAAACTAGGAGTTATCCTTTGGTATCTAGATTTTGGACCTAATTGACCTAGAGACCTAAGATCTATCAAAATTCCCTAGTTTAGCATTAAGCTTTTCACATTTTCCTTTTCTTAGCTTAATTGGACCTATAGATTAATGTTTTCCATCCAACATCATAACCATCACCCTTGCATTTCAAACCAAGAAACCAATCAGATTTCGATTAGACCATAGTTATCCTTTGATTGTACTAGACTCACACTCTTTCATCATCCTACCAACAATTGACCCTATACTCATATGTCTACTTTAGGTTTAACTCCTATAAACCATCATCATAACTTTTTTCCTTTGGAGATCTAGGAATTCCTGTCGATTACCTTGGTCTATCATCATTTACCAAATATCCTTTAAAATAAAATTAAAATCCAAAAACATTGCATAGGTTCATTTATAACCATACTTTAAAGCATGGAATATCTAAAAATGTCACACCAATTAGCACAAATGCATGCTTTCATTAACCCACAAAAATCTTTAAAAATATAAAATTAAAAAAATCCAAAAACAAAACATTTTAGCACATCAAGTCTTAAATTGTCAAAACAAGGTCACAAAGCAAGAGAAAATGAATGGATCCTATAGTATACCCTATTTTTTATTCCACTAGCATAATGCAATCTGAGACATCCTCAAGTTTGCAACCCACATCCCAACCAGGATCTACCTTACCTCCTTCTAATGATGACTTTACTCTGACTTATACTAAATGAGGTTTTACCTAGGAGGAAATTGATGAGGCCTCACAGGATCCTAGTTTTATGGGAATAATGAAGGTGAAGATGGCTAAATATCCCGCTAAACATATTTTAAAACTCACATGAATGGAGTTATATTTCTCATGGATTTTCATGTTTCTACCATAATGGAAAAAATACCTAATATGACATCCCAAGGCATAGGTTCCATTAACATGGAACCTCCATCAAAAAATCCTACCCTACAGCAACTAAACATGAGTATGACACTTGGCAGGACATCCCATAATGTGACAAGGGTAAATATACCTACACCACCTAAATTTGAACAAAAATTCATAAATCCACTTTATAACATGTCACCACATCCTCAAACAACCACACAAATAAGCAATGTGACATCTATGCCACAAAACATCACAATTCAAAACCGACCAACACATATCCCATTATCTATGCCACAAACAAATATAACCAATCCTTTACGACACACAAATGTATACATCATTACATCCTTCAACACTTCACTTCCAAAAAATATCACAAGAAATCATAACCTAAACACTCACATACCACCAAATCATACCCATACACCTACCAGGATAAACAAAAATTTGAATCAAATTTCCTCACAACAACAAATTACCTTTTCCATAAACAATTAATTTTCTCAACAACACAGAAAACCCAACTAACAATATACCCACACATTTAGATCAAATCAAAATCCAATGTTCACACAACCCATGGCACAACATCAATATTCAAACTTGTTTAATAAAAATAACTTGCCTATCAATCAAACACTGAATTATCAAGACATAAACCCAACCTTGGGTCCCGTGCAAAACTTAAACTACAATGCTCAAATAAATACCATTCTAATGTAACTGCCACCAATAGATATATTAGCCCAACAAGTGTAAAGCTTACAACAATAGATCATAAATCTATAGGTTACTGGATCTAAAAATAAATACAATGGAGGACATATATCGTTATGCATCTAGAAAGAGTCTATACATGCCACCTTTCCCTCAAAAATTTGAGATACCCAGATTTGACAAATATAAGGGAAAAGGAGATCCAATAGACCATATCATAGAGTTTTGTGCACCTTGTTTGGACCTCATACATGATAAAATATACATGATGCATCGTTTCCCATGTAGTCACAGAGGACAAGCTATGGAAAGGTTCACTCATTTCCCTCCCAGCATAAGGACTTGGAATAAATTAGCTAAAATATTTATAACATTTCTCATGTAAAATTGAGCATGAGATAACCATAATGAAATTTCGTAACACTAAACAAAAAGAGAGAATATTTTGTTGCATTCTTACAAATATGGAGAAATCTTCCAAGTCAATATCCTTTCCACATACCTAAAAAAATTATTAGTTCAAATCTTTGTGGAAAACATAAATTTTAAATTGATGTTTCATCTTCGAGTCCATTGTTCCAACACATTTGATGAAGTTATTGAGATGGGTTTCACTATCTAGAAAGCCCTAATTTCAAAAGGACAGATAATTTTTTTCAAAGAAACTAACAATAACCCAAGCACATCAAATGGCAAATCTAAATTTTGGGCACAAAATAAAATGTGAAAAATGATGGTTTTGTGGATTCAAAAATGGTAAAAAAGGCTCGTCCTATTGTTAGTCTCAAAGGACCTTACACATCTAGGATGTAAACATAAAACTATAACCCATCACAAACTCCTTCACAATCGACCAACATAGTTCAAAAAATCTCATCATGTGGTCCCCCTAGAACTAATAATAATCCAAGATGAAACTACACACCACTAGGGGAACTATTTGAATCAATTTGAATAAGGTTCTACAATCCAATGGTATTCAAATTTTATAGGTAACAAATTATGACCTAAGACCTTGTAAACCATCCTGGTGGAATGACAACAACCTCTACAAATATCACATGACCAAGGGACATAAAAATTTTGTGTTCTTTAAACTCAAGAATATTATTCATGATCTTATAGAGAAAGGTGATATAATGATTTATAATCTACTTGGGTCCTCTTACACTAATCATACTATATTAAAAGACCCTCTAAAAAACCATGAATAAGGGAAAGCCTCTAATTCAGTGTCTAATGCTAAAGATAATACCAATTATACTAATGTAGCCTATGGGTATACAGTTAAACATATCCAATAGACTAATAATAATGTCTCAACCAACAATGTCAAGGGAAAGAGTCTTGGGTATATAGCTACTACACATAGATCCAAATTGATTCTACAAGGAGTCACTTCCAAATCCCAACTTCCTAATCAATATAAACTTTTGGATCACCTAGGAAAAACACTTACCTAGATATCCATTCTTAAGCTACTACGTATATCCCTACAAATAAGGCCATATTGAATAAAACATTACAAAATTATTCTATTCCTATAGATCTAAACATTAACTAGTTTTAGGCTATATGGTAGGATATCTTGCTACTACCCACCATGTTTCATTTACAGAGCATGACTTCCCTTCACATAAGCCTCAAAATAATCATGCCACCATCTTGAAGTCTTTATTCATAAACACAAAATCAAATGAGTTTTGGTAGATGGAAAATAAAGCCTAAGAATTTATACGCTAAATTTGGTCACCACATTGGGATTATATAAAGCATGCATAGATGCATGAAAAATGATTACCATAAAAGCCTAAAATGATGCAAAGCGCTCTTCTAAGGGTGTTATCACTCTTCTTATCATATTTGGTCTAGATATTGAAGATACAGTGTGTCAAGTTTTGTAACTAGACCTTCCATATAACCTTCTCCTCGATCATCCATGGATTCATGCCATGAAGGTTGTCCCCTCCACATACCATCAATGCTTAAAATTCCCTTAAAATGGAGCTGAAATAACTATATTAGGTGACCCTGATTCTTTCTAATATTAAAATTACTTGAGATGGACTCCTAAATATCAAGTACCAATCAACATGGAATCCTCATCCTCCATCTCATCTTACTACATTGATCCTACATCACTATCCAAATCCCCCAATCTATCTATATCATTTCTTGAGAGCAAGGTCCAAGTCCAAGAAAAAGGATGTGGTGAATAGAGCATTGAGAGCTCATTTTGCATTTGCAAGTTTCTTGCTTCACCTAAATCTTATGGTAAGACATGTCCTATTCAAAAGGACCCTAAGGTCATTATCTAATATCAACCTCACACTACTTTCACTAAATGAGGTGAACTAGAAAAATAGTATATAGATGAAGATAGCTCTTTCTGGAGTTATAAAGATGAAGAAAATACAAAAAATGTTCAATTTCTAGTTGAACAATATGGTAAAGGATTTGGTATCATGAAAAAGATAGGTTATGATAACCACAACAACATAGGACTACAACAAAAAGGAATGAAGAAACCTATTTAGCTTAAAACCCTACCTAAGAACAAAGGGCTTAGGTATGGACCATTGAGATTAGATGCTCCTAGTACTAAGTTTCTTTTATGTAAAGATGTTAACACTTCTGAAAATGTTGAGGCATCTAGAAATAGTAATAAGACTCATCCTTGTGAGCACATAAATACTGATGACCAAGCTTGGATGGAAACCTTTTGCGATCTTGAAGATTCTTCAATCCTTAACATATCCATGATAATCCTATGTTTGATCATGATATTGATGACAAACCACATTTTGATCATGAATCTATTGATGACCAACCAACCAATGATCATCCTTGGATTGAAACCTTTTAGTACCCCAAAAATTTCTCAATCCTTACCCTATCTAATATGTCTCTGACCTTTACAAATATTGATGATAACTTTCCTTTCGTCCAACCACAACTTATAAATTGGGGTCAACAAGGACCACTAACCTTAGATAATTATGAAAAAGATGAATCCATAAATGATTTTATGGAGCATCGAGAGGGTATACCCTTGGGTGATCATAAAGCTAGTTTTACCATAGATCTCGGTGAGAATGCTTATTTTGGTGAGTCCACTCCACCTTCTAGTCAAAAAAATGAGAAAATAAAAAAGGGTAGGTCTCCAAGTGAAAATTGAAATGCGCCTTTAGACCAATAAAAAGTAAAAACAAAGGACGTATTTGAGGGTTAAAACCTCTTTGAGGTGCCCAAGGATGGAAGGTTGGATATGTTCCCTACCAATCAAGAGAGATCTTCACAACTAGAAAAAATCAAAGGAAGTCAACATTGGTACAACTAACAATACAAGGATTATACAATTTACAAATTCTTTAACAAAGACAAAAAGATAAAATTTCATCAACTTGTTTTCTAAAAGACAAATAAATTTTTCCTAGTCTTATGTTGACATGCCTAGTCCAAACCCTAAACTAGTTATCCATCATCTACCTCTATATCCAAGTGTAAAGCCTATAAATTGAAAGTTGAGAAAAATGCATCCACAGATTTCCTTGTTGGTCAAAGCTAAGTTGAAAAAGTTGTTAGGCATTGTCTTTATCCGGTCAATATACTATGGTGAATAGATATCAAATATAGTTCTAGTCACCAAACCAGCTAGCGAATTTGAATCTATATAGATTTCAGAGACTTTAACATGGTTCACGTCCTAAGGATGATTTTCCCTTATCAAACACATATTTAATAGTGGATCTCATAGAAGAATATGAGATGTCATTAATGGATATATTTTCTTGGTATAATCAAATAAAAAATTCACCTAAATACCAACATAAAACAATTTTTACTTTTCCTTGGGGTTCCTATTTCTTGAATGTAATGCCCTTTAGTCTTAACAATGTTGGAGAAACTTATCAAAGGGCTATTACTACAATATTTCATGAAATTATACATACTCTTATGGAGAATTATTTTGATGAATTTTTAGTGAAATATTTCACAAGATAAGGTCATCTAGGTGTACAAGATCTTTACCATATTAGAGAAATATAAAGTTGGATTGAATCATAAGAAGTGTGTGTTTGGAGTTAATTCTAGAAAATGCCTTGGACATATCGTCTTCTATAGAGGTATTGAAGTTGATCCTATATAGGTTAAATCTATCATAGATATGCCTCCTCCATCTAATCTAACCAAGTTACGTAGTCTACAAGGGAAGCTCTAGTCCACTCATACATTCATTTCTCAACTAGCTGATAAATTTCACCCTTTTCAACATTTTCTTCTCAAGGGTGTACCCTTCAAATGGATTGATCACTACCAAAAATATTTTCAAAAATTGAATTATTATTTATTGTCACCTCTAGTATTAATTCCACCTATTTATGTGAAACCATTGATTCTATATATATCAGCTACAACATCGGTAGTAGGAGCTCTCTTATGTATCACAATGAAGAAGGAAAAGATAGAACTATATATTATCTCAACCATACATTAGTGGGGTATGAACTTAATTATACACCAATTGAGCATGCATATCTCATTATTTTTTTCTTTGCAAAAGCTCTGACATTACATGCTAAATCATCAAAATCAACTCATAGAAAAGATAGACCCTTTGAAATGTCCTCTTAGTAAAGCATCTCTTACTAGAAGAGTAGAAAAATGGGTAATAATTTTGAGTGATTCAAATTCAATATGTTGATCATAAAGCAATAAAAGGACTTGCAATAGTTGATCAATTAGCTAATGCTCCTATTAGAGTGGATCATCCCCTTGTATCATATATTCTTAATGAATCAATGCTTACAAAAATGACATCTATAAGATGGAAACTATATTTTGATGGGTCCTACACTTGCCATGAATCAAGATCAAGAATTATTTTTATCACACCAAAAAGAGACACAATCCCTAAGGCCTATAGAATAGAATTTCCCTATACAAATAACATCAATCCCTAACTCCTTTAGAGCTAGATTTGGAGTTGGTTTCCTATTACCTGGTGATTTTATGCTGCAGGGAAGCTGATTTTGTTGTGTATCTCAAAGCCCCTATTGAGGTGGGGTGTCTGGAATTTTTTGGTTGTGGTTGGTCTGCTAATGCATGGCTGAATTGCTAATGCTTGGTTGGTGTAGGCAAGTTCATTCTTCACTTTAGGTTTCTAGGTCCTAGTTAAAATCTGGTTGATTAGGGATATTGTCCCTCTCTCATTTTTTGATGTGGCTTGTGTAGTTATGTCGTCTTGTTAAATTTTTATTCTATTTCATTTTTTATTTTATGTGATTTATCTTCTTTGAAGCTTTCCTACCTTGGATAGGGTTATGGAGCCCTTCAAAACCAATTGTAATGGGTTACGGAGCCCCATCAAAACTGGATTTACCTCTAAACAAAAACATTGCAAAATATGAAGCTTTGATTACAATACTTAGGGTAGTCATCAAATGGAATATTATGAACCTTCATGTCTATGGTGATTCTTAGTTGACCATTGAACAAATCAATAATTACTATGAAACAAAAGAAGAAAAACTCACACCTTACAAAAGGATGGCTAATAGTTTCAAACAATACTTTGATGTCATCATGTTTGAGAAAATTCTAAGGGTGAAAAATAGATTAGATAGCACCATCACTACCATCAGATATTTACTTGGCATGCCTTATAACATACATCAATGTGATTTTTTGGTGGAACAACTTTTGATTCCCTCTTTTGGTGTTCCTAAGTCTGAGCTTGTGTGTGAAATTGTTGGTCCTGATTTTCCCTAGTATAAAGACATGTTTACAAATAACTTCATGACAATATCCTTCCACTTGAATTGTCTAGTAACCATCATAATAATTTTATACATCAAGCCTCCTGATATGTTATTGTATACATCTAAAAATGGTCATTGCAAAACCTGATAATTAATTAAATATGAATTATTTAATTAATATTCTAAAGTCATCTACATATAGATAAATTTAATTATTTATTTATATTGTTCATTTTTCTAATTCTTCTATTTTAATTAAATAAATAAGTTTATTTAATTATTACTATCTTCCTCTTAATTAAATTAAATAAATTTCATTATTTATTTATATTAATTATCGTGTTATTCTAAATTTGAATTTTTGAATAATGGAATAATCTTCTAACTCATCCTTCATTCTATATTAAATATCATAAATATTTAATTTAACACTTTTTCCCTCATCTCTCACATAATTAAATATTTTAAATATTTAATTACACATACCTTTTTCATCTCTCACATAATTAAATATTATTTATTTAATTATGGAAGCTTTTAAAATCCATGTCACATGTAATTAAATAAATTTATTTATTTAATTAGGAATTTATCCTCAAACTTTCAACCAACTTTCATAAATAAAATGACAAATGGAAATTTGTCTCCATTTTTGAATGAGGATGGTTTTGTGGGTTGAAAACATTCTTCCATTATTCTCTCAACCTTCTACCTTTCTCTCAACCTCCAGAATCTCTCATCGTTCATCTTGACAGGTTCGAGTTTGACCGTTGATCTTTACCAACTAGATTCTCACCTCCAAAAATCTATAAATATAGCCCTTTGGTGAGTTCAACTCATCCTAGATTTTGTGAGTTTAGCGCAGTTATTATAGTTGAATTTGAATCAACATTTCTAGCAATCCTTTCAAGGATAGCATTCCAAGTTCATAGCATTTTAGTTTCATATCATAGCTTAAATCATTTAGAAATGGACATGGATGTTGCATAAACTCATTCTCTAAGTTGTGATTCTACCAAAATTGTTGCATACACCAACTGAGAGCCCAACAACTTACAATAGATCCTTGGAGATAGAGGACAATGGAACACTTTTGAAGGAGCTGTTGTTTGGAGTTTTTTTTACTTTTAATTAGTTTCCTTTGATTTAATGTTTCATTGGTGTGTTAGTTTAACTTATTAGTTGTTCCACATATTCTCACACACATTTTTGGTGCCCACTATGGGGCCTTGCCTCATTTTTAATCTTTTTATTGCAGATTTTCTGACAAGTAATGAACTGGAGCTGCGGTTTGGTGCATATGAGCCATGGTTTAGTGCATACAAATTGCATTTTAGTGCATACGAGGACTGTTTTAGCACTTCGACGAACTATTTTAGCGCATTTTCTAGTTCCTTTAGCGCATTTACTAACTATCTTGGTGCGTCCCTGTTTGTTCCTTTAGCGCATTTGTTAACTATTTTAGCATATTTATTAGTTTTTTTAACGTATTTATTATTTCTTTTAGCGCATACAGGGAGTGTAACAATAAATCCTGATTCTAATGCCATCTGTGGACAAGGATTTTTCTTTTTTTATCTTAAGTAAACATGAAGCAATCCTAGGATAGGCACTTAAATCTAGAATTAATCAATCCTAGTATAGTCACCAAACATTATTTTATCTTGGTTAAAATGAATCCAATGCTTGTTGTGAAGCAAAATCTTCACTTAGTGTAGAAAATTGTCATTTGGATTTAAAACTGAACCATTTGTTTGTTATGATTGTTGGGCAATAGGTTTATGCTCTCCCCTTTACTAGGTGACCAAAACACCAGACTTACCCTTCTCAGTTTTTCTTGTATTTCATGTTTTATTAAATCCTTTAGAAGGCCTGTCGTAGTGGGAAAAAGTACTCACCTATAGATGTTATGTGATGCTTTTATGATGCTATGAGATGTATGGATGTCATGTTTTATGCTTATGAATGCAATTATGGATGTGGTTATGTATGTATACATTGTGTAATGTGATTCTGATGTGATTTGTGTATGTTAATACAAATAATCTTTATGATGCCTATGTGTTGATGCAAATGATGGTTTTATGATGTGAGATGGATGGATGTAAATGATATCATTATGCAATGTAAATTATGGTATTTGATTTATGTAGATGTGAAATGTGAATATGAAATTCTCGTATGATCATGTATGCAACTTTTTTTTTTATGTCACGGGATATTATCAAAGGACAAGGGAAGAGAAGACAAAGATGGATATTAGTGTGAAGAAAGCTAAGCATGTTAGTTAGAAACAAAAAATCCTTCAAAAATTTTCTATAGTGCTATCCTATTGCTGCTCGTAATCATCATTGGGTGAAAATGTCATGATGGCCGATAAACACCATGATATGACGTAGATCAATAGTGTGCAAGGTTGAACCATCATGTAGATCAAAAGTCGTAGACAAATATGATCATGACTCATACAAGGAACATAATTGCCCCTAGTCATTTTTTCATGACCAACTGCCATAAAAACCAGACCAATCATGAGACGTGGCTGCTTCTCTAAATCCTGATGTCAGGACATCCTTGAGAAACTAGCCACATGATCGGTAAAAAATAGACATGAAAATCATTGTACTACATCATTGCTTCTCTAAATCTTGAAATTAGGACATCCTTGAGAAACTAGTAGCAGGGTGATCATAAAACAACAAGGATCATCATCATGATATGTCATGGCTCCCATTGATGTAAGAAACTAATATCATGATAAACATCAAAAAGATAGATAAATTTTGCCCAAGTGTTGCCGAATGTCGAGCAATATCAAATTTAGGAAGGACACATCCTGAATGAAATTTATATCTAGGAGATCAATTCTCGGGGTTAGGAGATCAATTCTCGGGGTTAGGAGAATCCATCAAAATCCAGATGATGATGATGATACTTAGGAAGGACACATCCAAAAGAATAAATAAATGACGAGAGTTTCCTTTCAAAAGGACACATCTGAAGAAGAACCCAAAGTTTTTCCTAGTTTAAATATCTTGATAGAATTTGATTACATTTCATTGCTGACATGTTGAATTGACCGAAAGTGTTGATGAAACAGATTGTTGATAGACTTCCCGTTCAGGATTGATAGAAGATTTTCTTGATTTGAAGATAGTTGGATGTGTGTAAAAATTTTGTGCCATGAACCCTAATGGACTTACCTAGTGCAGCCTTAGGGGATCATTGATTGATGGCCTTGCCTACATGATGCACTTAGAGACCTTGTAGTTTGACACAACCAATGACCTTGTCCAAAGGATAGATGTTTGAATCATGATTTTAACCTAGAAAGACTAACCTAATGTCTCGGGGATTCAAAGATGAATCTTGCCTACATAGAAAATGCACAAAGACAACGTAGTTCGGACATGGAAAAAAGATTCATTGATGTGACCGATTGGATTGATAAGATAGACATTGAATTTGACTCTATTTTTTGGATTTCCTCAAGACATTTTCAATTTTTAGATCTTTTTTCAAGACTTCTTCATTTTTTTATGACTTTTTCAGATTTTTAGGATTTTTTCAGGGCTTTTTACGAATGCAAGATCATATGCAACACCTACTACAATTACATGAGAAAGGTCTTTCCCCCAGATAGATCGGGGACTACCCGGGTCAATGATATGGAAATAGGCAAACACGGGGCCAAAGGCAAGGATATGCAAGGGGTGATATCAACCAAATGCTAACCATGGCCAGAATGGACAGGACTTAGGATGAATGTTGTGAAAGTGTCAGGCCTTTGTGATTATGGGAAGTGGATAAGGGTCGATTAGAGTAACAGTAGATGGTGAAGCAATGATCGAGTACGCATGGTGCCTGTTTGCCAAGTTTTCAACATGGTACTTATCTAAAGCACCTAATTACCAGGTTTTCACTATTGGATGACTTCATTTATTTTTACCATATTTTGATTTTTTTAGTGTCACCAAGATGCCTGTTTGCTAGGTTTTCATCAAGGGACGAGTTTTTTCTTTATTTTTCAATTTTTTTGTATTTTTAGGTTTTCAGCCAAGCTCTTTGATGCTATGTGTAGAACTTTTGTAGATGTAAGCTATTGATGGGTTATGTCAACTATTCTCCATCAGGTGTGGCCAACTGATATGCTCCAAAACCAAATGTTGTAGTAATAATATAAGGACCAAGCCAATTAGCCTCAAACTTGCTAGGATTTTCATGGTCAATCTGATTTCTTGGATTCTGCATGAGGACCAAGTCACTAATTTCAAATTTAATGTCATATAGGCCACATCAAAAACTGCATCGCATATATAATCTTAAAAAAATTTAATGTCACGGGATAGAGTCATAGGATATCCCAAAAATGGAGCTCACACGCTCAATATTAATATATGAAAGTGTCTAATACAAATATCAGAATACAAGTCCTAGGATGTGCCTCCTCCATCCCATGGAGGTGAATCATGAGGTGGATGTGATTGACTAACCACTTGAAAGGTGTCCTGGATGGGAGAAGTGTCTGGAGTAGGACTCTTCTCTACATGGTGTCCTGATGACATTGATCTATTCCCATGCTCTGACCTATGTCTATCACATGATGACTTCTTGGCAATTTCCTTGATTGAACTTTGGTCGCATGTTGACATACAAGGGAATATTACACCTGGAAAGTATCCATTAGACCTATGTACTAATGCTAAATCTACAAATATTTCATATATGCACATCTCTCTTTCCTAGTGGGTCCTATTTGTCTAATCCCTTGAATGGCTTTGCATGAACATCAAGCTCTCTAGATTTAGGGTCTTTTAGACCATGTACATAGTAGAGTGTTTTTGTTGTGTTTTCTTGTTTTTTTGGTTTGGTGTCATGTCACCATTTTCGGCTTGCGTTTGGTCTCCCTCTACTCTTATACAAGCGACATCATTTTCTCTTGGACTTCCTCGACTCCATTGTCCAATGGACTTGTACTGGTATGCCACATGATTTTGGAAGTTCTCTGCATTTCACTAGGAAATGCAATCCCCAATCGGAGCCAATTTTACCCACCAATTATTCACTCAATTTCTAAGTTCTTTAATTAATAGTTCTTTGATGAGGTTGAGGCCCCACTGATTTCCCTAACCTCATTGTGCGGTTCTTTAGTTTTGAAACTTCCTGACCATCTGATTTACTTATACTTTTGTTGTGCCAAGCCTTATTCGCTGATTATCCCATGCAATCGTCGGGTCGAAGGTTCTCAAAATGTTAGAAACTCTAAAATTTGGTTTGATTCTTTTGTTTATCAATGATCAGATGACCTGACTAGAGGCACAAGTCTCAATATGTCAGCTCATTTAATGCATTGTACAACATATTTAAGGAATATCTTCTCAAATGCCTTGAAATTCCAATTCGAGGATTAACGTAATCTTTTAAATCTTTTGAAAAGATAGCTCTTAAATAAGAATTTTGTGACAAAGATACGCTAATGGATTTATACATCTCTCCTTAATAAATAAAGGCTCTTCTCTTACTACCATCTTTAAGTGAGCTTATGTACGAGAAAAGTTGTTAGCATTTTTAATTCCAAGTTTTTTCTCAAGATGGTGCTTCCTGGTGATGTTGTAGAATGGGAAAATAAATTTTTACCAAACATAAAGTCAAATTTAATTTGGCCCGAGGAGGAAAAACTCGACATCATCTCTGATTTACGATCACTGGCATGGAAACAGAAAACTAGCTACGTCGAATATTGCAGGGTGATTTTTGTCCTAGATAAAGAAGAGGAATGGGTTGAATTTAATAATCTGGTCATGGAAATGTAGTTGGAGCTATTTATTGTCTTGGTGCCTCTTGTTTTTTAGTGATATGACTTCTTGTGTGATCAATGGTGGAAGCAGTTTTTACTTTGCATGCATGGAATCTTTTGTAATTATGGTGTTAACCAAATTTTTGAGTGTAATGGAACTATTCCCATTTCCTGGTGACCATTTCGATATCGATCATTTTCAATGACTGTTATGAACAAACGCTTGCCAATATAAAAGGACATGAATCATATGAAAAGAGGACTTTTATGAAAGGGAGAAAGTGAATAAGTTTTTCCTTGAAATTCAGCCAATTGTACAAGGGTATTTAGTCTATGAACTCGTGCATATTGACATTGAAGTGATAAAGGGAATATTTCTTTGTCTTTAGATTTATAAATGTTTTTCTTTGATTACATGAACTTTGTTCCATGGTAATTAAATTTCAATGTTCTCCTGTTGTATTGGACTATGTATGTATTTAATTCTGAAGCTTTGAATTCAACTTAAATCATATGTTGAAAGGAATTTTCGTCCTCTCTTTCCCTGAGTATTATCCGTGATTATGGAATAAGTGGAACTTTAGGATTTTATTCTATAATATTTCTTGTTATATAATTCTTTCACACTTAATTTCATGGTTATGGGTATGTGTTTGTTTCCTTTCCTTCTTTCTGGTTAAAAGTATACCCTGTGTTTTATTCATTAGATATATCCTGAAGGTAGATGAGCCTTGTAAAATAAGTAGAGAGCACTCGCGACTACCATCACAAGTGGCTCAACTATTGGCCAAGTTGTCATTTGTGTAGGCTAGAGAATATTAATCAAAGTGGCAAATTTTTCAACCAACACCTTGGAAGGGAAGGTCTTTGGTGCAAAAAATAGCCCATAGGCTCCTCTCCATCAGTTAGCTCAATGGAATCACTAGATGCCCCCTAACAGGTAGTCTCAAAATCCTCCATACATCCTCTAAGGTCATAATGATATCCCTTGTTGGGATATGGAAGGTGCTAGTCTTAGATCTCCATCTCTCCATCAAAGCTATAAGTAGCAATCGATGGGCTCTAATCAATATGTATCCTAGCATGTGTAGTAGCCCAGTGTGCTCTAGTGTCTCCTGATCTACTGATGTCATCACCTCCTAAGTCACCTCCAGCATGGCCAAGTGCCTCTCTCTCGTCTATAGGGTCTCTATGCTCTACATCCATCCAAGCCACTTGCCAAGTATTTTTTTCTCATATATCTTCTAGCCTCTCTTTTTCACTTTGTCCCAGTTCAATGAATTTTCCACTATGTACTATGAATTCACCCTTTCCCTTTTCTTTGTGCATTCACCCCTATGTTTCCCTTTGGTGACTTCACCTATTTTTTTGGAAAGTTCACCTGTTCCTTTCCCTATAAGAAAATTGCCCCTTTTAACCAAGTGGAAAAATTGCATTGGCCCATGTGTCTAATTCTACCTATCATGACTCGAGTTCGCCCCTATCCCTGGCAAGAAAATTCACATTTTCATCTGCACCTTTTCCTCCCCATGGTTGAGATCGCTTTCACCCATTTTCCCAATGGGAAAACTCGTGTTCACTCCTGTACCCGTCTTTCTTTTTTGGGCAAGTACATGATGGCCTTTTCCCACAAGGGGTGATCTCGTGATCACCCCTTGATTGGCATGCCTACCCCTACATTGTCATGCATTCACCTTGTTGGAACTATGAAATTTTGGCCATTTTATTCACCCTTCATGATTATTAGACTCCCAAAAAAATTCATAATATAGACACAAAAATCCTCACATAGCATCTTTTTTAAAAAATCTATTTTAAATTTTGTCATAAAACTCCATAAATTTCATCTAGCAATGAAATATTGACATATGAAAATATCAGCATAAGTTGATGTAGGTCTCATCGATGATAATATACATATCTTCAAAATATCGGCGAGACATCAAACGGGTCATACCGATAAAGTTATACACTAGGAGAATGCGGGTTTGTATTACTTATCGACAAGACAAAAGGTATCGGCATGATAGTGTAAGGTCATATTGAGCTAAGTTACCTTGGGTCGAGTGAAGAAAAGAGAAGCCTATCGGAGACACTTTGGTCATCGGAGAGAAATTTTAAAATACTGCTTATAACGTTACTGGTCTTGCCGATAAAGCAGAAGGAGAACTCACTCGGTGAGACAAATGATGCTGGGGAAAGTTCAAAAAGTCTTACTGACCCCTCGAGTTACATAAATGAAAACTAAGCTTATGGAGATAAAGGATTTCGGGAAGACAATGCATGTTTTCTTTCCAAAAAAGAGGTGTATCGGAGAGACATGTCATCACAGGGAGATCTAGGAAACATCAC
The DNA here is from genome assembly GCA_007115665.2 of Sequoiadendron giganteum. Classification (NCBI taxonomy): domain Eukaryota; kingdom Viridiplantae; phylum Streptophyta; class Pinopsida; order Cupressales; family Cupressaceae; genus Sequoiadendron; species Sequoiadendron giganteum. The sequence goes on along the minus strand of CM021106.1, from coordinate 651,581,203 downwards.
AACGAATTTTATTTTGTCGACAGAATAAATTGCTTGGTCTCGGTGACATAAATAAGTAAAGCAAGCATCTCGGTCAGACGAAATACTCTTGGACTAAGGTAAAGAACTGTTGGCCCAATTCATTAAGTCTGAGCGATAGTTGTTTCGATGAAAATCATGGCGATATAAAGAGAAAAGGGAAAGAAAATATCCGGGAGACTTGTGAAGTCGGAGAAACTGCAAGATGTCTTAGTAGATGGGTGAACGTTGAGCAGGCAGATCAGCCAGAGATTTGAAATGTCTTGCCGATATGAGCCCTAATGTGATAGTGAGAATTTCAAAAAAACTTGCAGCATTCATGTCTCAGTAAAACATTAATGGCACCACGAAGCGTAGGAGATTTTGCATATCAGGGTATGATCAATTGAAATCATTGCCTCACGGAATTCAAAGCGAAAAAGAGAAAAGGAGCCAGCAGAGCAATTAAGGCATTCACCTAGCTTGAGTTTGTAAGAAACTTACAGTAAGTTTCTCCTCTCAGAATTCATAAAAAATTGAATTATGGAAGGCACTGGTTCAGGAAAATTAAAGGGAAGAAAACCCGAGGAGGGTAGCCAATCAAAAGTGAAAAAGAAAAATACTGAATTTCAGCCAGAAGGTACTGAAAGAAGTTGAATCATGACCTCATAGACCAGTTACCTAGTTCTGGACCTAGAGCTAGGCATTCTGCGTAGCTGAAAGGAGAAGTTGACAAATTGGATGAGAAATGCAAATTTATAGGGGATGTTTGGACTCCAGTTAGGGGCTATGATTTATTCATTTTCCACTATCATAGGAGAAATCATTTTGAGCTGGTATGCAATCCATGGCAGCTTAAGTTAGGGAAATTGGTGTGCCCTAATGTTTTTATTGATGTTGACCTGGTGAAGATGCTAGCCGGACACTATGACCCGAAAAGAAAGGATATATGTGATTTGTCAGGGAACACGTTGATACATGTATCTAAGAAAGAAATTGCTGAGATTTTCAGGATGGAAGGAATATGCAGTGAGAAAGTGGTAAGTGAGGAGCTCGATGGTGAGTTCAGAAGGGTGGACACCATTTATAAAGGGTGGAGATTACCTCTGCGTAGAATTGGGTGTCATGGCAAGCCTATTCCAATGGAAGATAGTGAGGGGCCACCCTTTCATGTCGATCTCTTCGAACCTTACCTCAAATACACTTACTACTCGGTGGGACAGGTATTAGGGATGGAGGTACTTGAGCATATGGCAGTTGTGTCCATGGTAATTGCTGCAGACACTCAATATCACAATTCTAGATCATTTGACTATGTTGCACATATTTTTAAGGAGTTGGATGCAGGTTTGATGGCAATAAAGAGTGGCGCTTATGTTCTCCATCTCAGGAATCACTCACTACTGATGCATTTAGTGTACTTTGGACAAGATTTGGGTTTATGGCCTCAGGAGCTGAGGATTTCACAATCCGACAAGGAAGGTAGGCCACTGCCTGTTCAATTATGGACTATTATTTGGGACAACAAGTTTGCCATTCAAATTTCTTGCATTTTGAGGAATTCTTTGTGAAACCCTTGTGTATATTTTTCAACCATCCTTGTGATTTTTCTTTATCTAAAGAAGTGAAAAGATTTCTTAGGCCTAGAGATTACAGTGGACCAATTAACCATAACTGGGGGGATTGGTATTTTTTAGAGAATGCCACAATGATTAGGGTTTATGGCTTTGAGGATGCACCTTTCATTCTGCCTATAATTGTCCCGGATAGAATTGCATACCTAGAAATTGTTAGGAAAATGGATTACTCTAGTGTTATGAACTTAAGTTCATATGGGAAATAGGCCTTCATGCCCAGCACATTGTGTTACTGTATTAGCCAAGGAAGGTTATGATTTGATTTTGGATAAATTGCTGGACTATAACATGAGAAGAGCACCAATGAGAAAAAACTTTGATCCAAAAGGGTATATCCACTCTACTAGACAAAAGATAAAATTTGGAGGGTACCATCATGTGCCCTATAAATCTGATGACATAATCAGAAACCTAGAGGTAGAGGAAATTTGAAATTGTGATTGAAAAACATAATTAGGAGTTGATGGATGTTGAATTGTTATCCTCCATTAAGGGGATATTAGAATCAGACAGGCCACAACGCTCATCTGAAAAAGTTTCAAGAAAGAAGACTCGAGACTATACCTATGTTGCTAGAGAAATTGATGTTGAGGAAACCATGGGTGTAGATACAAGGCATGAAAACTATAGGTCTTTCATATCTGATGATGAATTTATAAAGACCTTGGAGTTTAAGACATTTTTATATAAGCAAAAAGGGAAAGAAAATAAGGACTCACTACTGATGCATTTAGTGTTGTACTTTGGACAACAGTTGGGTTTATGGCCCTAGGAGCTAAGGATTTCACAATCTGACAAGAAAGGTAGGCCACTGCCTATTCAATTATGGACTATTGTTTGGGACAACAGGTTTTCCAATTCAAATTTCCTGCATTTTGAGGAATTCTTTGTGAAACCATTGTATATATTTTTCAACCATTCTTGTGATTTTCTTTATCTAAAGAAGTGAAAATATTTCTTAGGCCTAGAGATTACAATGGACCAATTAACCATAACTAGGGGGATTAGTATTGTTTAGAGAATGCCACAATGATTAGGGTTTATGGCTTTGAGGATGCACCTTTCATTCTGCCTAGAACTGTCCCGGATAGAATTGCATACCTATAAATTGTTAGGAAAATGGATTACTCCAGTGTTATGAACTTAAGTTCATATGGGAAATAGGCCTCCATGCCCAACACATTGTGTTACTATATTAGCTAGGGAAGGTTATTATTTGATTTTGGATAAATTGCTGGACTATAACATGAGAAGAGAACCAGTGAGAAAAAACTTTGATCCAGAAGGGTATATCCACTCTGCTAGACAAAAGATAAAATTCGGAGGGTACCATCATGTGCCCTATAAATCTGATGACATAATCAGAAACCTAAAGGCAGAGGAAGCTGAAATTGTGATTGAAAAACATAATTAGGAGTTGATGGATGTTGAATTGTTATCCTCCATTAAGGGGATATCAGAAGCAGACAGGCCACAAGGCTCATCTAGGAAAGTTTCAAGAATGAAGACTAAAGACCATACCTATGTTGCCAGAGAAACTGATGTTGAGGAAACCATGGATGTAGATACAAGGCATGAAGACTATAGGTCTTTCATATCTGATGATGAATTTATAAATACCTCAGTGTTTAAGACATTTTTTATATAAGAAAAAAGGGAAAGAAAAAGACTCAGTGATAACCAGAAAAGAAATTTAAAACTTCAGGCTTCTAAATATGTATTTATAGAAGGATATTTATTCTAGAAAAATAGAGATGGAATGTTGATGTTATGTTTGGATGAATCACAGGCTGATCATGTTCTAAAAGAAATGCATGAAGGAGTCTGTGGAGGACATTATTCAGCAAAGACAACTGCACATAAAATCTTAGGGCAGGTTATTATTGGCCAAAAGTTTTCAATGATTCATTTTCATATGTCAGGAAGTGTGGGGCATGCCAAAATTTCTCAGGGAAAATGAAGTATGAGGGAGCTCTACCACTCAGACCTATGCAGGTTGAAGCCCCTTTTCACCAATGGGGGATTGATTTCATTGGGGGAATACAAGAGAAATCGATTGGAGGACATAGGTGGATACTGGTGGCCACTGATTACTTCACCAAATGGGTGGAGGCAATCCCAACCAAGCAAGCAACAAGTAAATTTGTGATCAAATTTCTAATAGATAATATTATTACTAGATTCAGTACACCATTGAGGGTGATTACAAATAATGGCATGTGTTTCAGGTCTAATGAATTCAAGGAGTTTTGTAAGACATATGGTATCAATGTTTCTTATTCTGCCCCATATCATCCACAAGCTAATGGTCAGGCAGAATCTAGCAACAAGAATATTTTAAAAATCATAAAAAGGATGCTTGGTAAGAAAAAAAAATCTTGGGATTCAAAGTTAAGGTTGGTTGCATGGGCAGATAGGATTACCATCAAAAAGACAATTGGTAAATCCCCATATGAATTAGTCTATGGAATGCAAGTTAGGATGCCTCTGCAAAATTTATTACCAGTGTACAAAGTTATCCTTCAAGAGGATATAGATGTACCTGAACCAATGGAGGAGAGAATGGAGCAACTTGCAAAACTTGATGAAATAAGGAGAATAGCTCAAAACCTGAACATGAAACTGCAAGCACAAATGAAATAATTGTTTGACAAAAAAGAAAAAGGTAGAAAATTTGAAAAGGATGATCTAGTGTTGATGTGGAATGTTAGATGCCAAGAGAAGGGAAAACATGGAAAATTTGAGGCACTATGGTTAGGACCTTTTGTTATTATTGTCAAGCAAGGAGAGGATTCATATTATTTACAAAGTATGAGTGGTGAAAAGCAGGAGTTGCCTGTACATGGGCAATTTCTAAAGAACTTTTTTTCTTAAACATCACAGAGGATCAAAGGTTTCCAATTCATGGACAACTTTTGAAGAAAAAATTCCCATAAAAAACTCTCCATGCACAGTAGTATAAGAAGTAAAGGATACAGGAAATTGCTAGTACATGGACAATCCTGTAAATCCTTATTTGATATTTTTCCATGTACAGTAGTTTAGGATCATTTTTTCCATCTCCACTTGTTCTCATCCATAATGTTTGGTCTACTCTCCCACAGATCTGGATCCTTGCAATGATCTCACAATCATTCATCCCCAGATGGAGCCACTGTTGGAATTGTGAAATTTTGGCCATTTTATTCACCCTTCATGATTATTAGCCTCCCAAAAACATTCATAATACAGACACAAATATCCTCACATAGCATCTTTTTTACAAAATCCATTTTAAATTTTGTCATAAAACCCCATAGATTTCATCTGGCAATGAAATATTGGCATATGAAAATATCGGCATAAGTTGATGCAAGTCTCATCGATGATAATATACATATCTTCAAAATATCGGTGAGACATCAGATGGGTCATACCGATAAAGTTATACACTAGGAGAATGCGGGTTTGTATTACTTATCGACAAGACAAAAGGTATCGACATGATGGTGTAAGGTCATATTGAGCTAAGTTACCTTGGGCCGAGTGAAGAAAAGTGAAGCCTATTGGAGACACTTTGGTCATCGGAGAGAAATTTTAAAACACTACTCGTAGCGTTATTGGTCTTGCTGATAAAGCAGAACGAGAACTCACTCAGTGAGACAAATGATGCTGGGGAAAGTTCAGATGGTCTTACCAACCCCTTGGGTTACACATACGAAAACTAAGCTTACGAAGATAAACGATGTCAGGAAGACGATGCGTGTTGTCTTGCTGAAAAAGAGGCGTATCGGAGAGACATGTCATCGTAGGGAGATCTAGGAAACATCACAGTGAATTTTATTTTGTCAGTAGAATAAATTGCTTGGTCTCAGTGACATAAATAAGTAAAGCAAGCATCTCGGTCAGATGAAATACTCTTGGACTAAGGTAAAGAACTGTTGGCCCAATTCATTAAGTCTGAGCGATAGTTGTTTCGATGAAAATATGGTGATATAAAGAGAAAAGGGAAAGAAACTATCGGGGAGACTTGTGAAGTCAGAGAAACTGCAAGACATCTCAGTAGATGGGTGAATGTTGAGCAAGCGGATTGACCAGAGATTTGAAATGTCTTGCCGATATGAGCCCTGATGTGACAGTGAGAATTTTGAAAAAACTTGCAGCATTCATGTCTCAGTAAAACATTAATGACACCACGAAGCATAGGATATTTTGCATATCAGGGTATGATCAATTGAAATCATTGCCTTGCGGAATTCAAAGTGAAAAAGAACAAAGGAGCCAACAGAGAAATTAAGGAATTCACCTAGCTTGAGTCTACAAGAAAGTTATAGTAAGTTTCTCCTCCTTTCAAAAGTCATAAAAATTTGAATTATGGAAGGCACTGGTTCAGGAAAATTAAAGGGGAGAAAACCCAGGGAGGGTAGCCAATCAAAGGCGAAAAAGAAAAAGACTGAATTGTAGCCAGAAGGTACTGAAAGAAAGTTGAATCAGGACCTCATAGACCAGTTACTTGGTTCTGGACCTAGAGCTAGGCGTTCTGCAAAACTCAAAGTGGAAGTTGACAAATTGGATGACAAATACAAATTTAGAGGGGATGTTTGGACTCCCGTTAGGGGTTATGAGTTATTCATTTTCCACTATCATAGGAGAAATCATTTTGAGCCGATATGCAATCCATAGTGGCTTAATTCGGGGAAATTGATGTGCCCTAACATTTTTGTTGATGTTGAACCAGTGAAGATTCTAGCTGGACACTATAACCCGAAAAGCAAGGATATATGTGATTTGTCAGGGAACCCGTTGATACATGTATCTGAGAATGCAATTGCTGAGGTTTTCGGGATGGAAGGAATATGTAGCAAGAAAGCGGTAAGTGAGGAGCTCGAAAATGAGTTCAAAAGGATGGACACCATTTATAAAGGGTGGAGGTTACCTCTGCATAGAATTGGGTGTCATGGCAAGCCTATTCCAATGGAAGACAGTGAGGGGCTACCCTTTCATGTCGATCTCTTCCAACCTTACCTCAAATACACTTACTACTCGGTGGGACGGGTATTAGGGATGGAGATACCTGAGCATATGGCAGTTGTACCCATGGCAATTGCTGCAGACACTCAGTATCACAATTCTAGATCATTTGACTATGTTGCACATATTTTTAAGGAGCTAGATGCAGGTTTGATGGTAATAAAGAGTGGCGCTTCTGTTCTCCATCTCAGAAATTACTGACTACTGATGCATTTAGTGTTGTAATTTGGACAAGAGTTGAGTTTATGGCCCCAGAAGCTGAGGATTTCACAATCCAACAAGGAAGATAGGCCACTGCCTATTCAATTATAGATTGTTGTTTGGGACAACAAGTTTGCCAATTCAAATTTCTTGCATTTTGAGGAATTCTTTGTGAAACCCTTGTATATATTTTTCAACCATCCTTGTGATTTTTCTTTGTCTAAAGAAGTGAAAATATTTCTTAGGCCTAGAGATTACAATGGACCAATTAACCATAACTAGGGGGATTGGTATTGTTTAGAGAATGCCACAATGATTAGGGTTTATGGCTTTGAGGATTCACCTTTCATTTTGCCTATAACTATGCCAGATAGAATTGCATACCTAGAAATTGTTATGCAAGTGGATTACTCCAGTGTTATGAACTTAAGTTCATATGGGAAATAGGCCTTTATGCCCAACACATTGTGTTTTAGTGATTTCACTGTATTAGCCAAGGAAGGTTATGATTTGATTTTGGATAAATTGCTGCACTATAACATGAGAAGAGCACCAGTGAGAAAAAAATTTGATCTAGAAGCCCATATATCCACTCTGCTAGACAAAAGATAAAATTTGGAGGGTACCATCATGTGCCCTATAAATATGATGACATAATCAGAAACCTGGAGGCAAAGGAACCTAAAATTGTGATTGAAAAACATAATTAGGAGTTGATGGATGTTGAATTGTTATCCTCCACTAAGTGGATATCAGAAGCAGATAGGCCACAAGGCTCATCTAGGAAAGTTTCAAGAATGAAGACTGAAGGCTATACCTATGTTTCCAGAGAAACTGATGTTGAGGAAACCATGGATGTAGATACAAGGCATGAAGACTATAGGTCTTTCATATCTGATGATGAACTTATAAAGACCTCAGAGTTTAAGACATTTTAATATAAGCAAAAAGGGAAAGAGATAAGGGGACAAGTTGACAATGTTACTCCAGGAAATGAGGATCAACTGTTGAAGAGCTTAAAAGATGAAGTAGAAAAAGAGATGATTAATATGACCCATGAGAAGGGAAGGGAGCTACTAGAAAAGGCAGGGGTTATGATTTTTCTAGGTTTGGATATGAAATCTGCATTAGTTTTTTGATATGCCACCCATAAGCTAATTATAGAGAAGGCGACAGAGGTATACACAAGATCAAGATACAACCCTGATGATGAGACATTAATGATTTGGGTGTTGTATCCTCCTCACAAAAAATCAATTGTTATTGATACTGAAAAGGCATTTGGACATATCATGACCTCGAAGGCTGGGGAGGTTGATCTTGTAGCAACTATTGATATTGGGATAAATATAGCCAAGTTAAATAAAGCTCAAATCCAAGCATTGATAAGGGAAAGGGAGATGTATAAAAATGCTAATGAGAGGATGTTGAGAGAAAATGAATGCTTGAAAGACTTGGTAGGTGTTATAACAAATCCAACAAGGATGCTCACCCAAGGAGAGAATTCATAGAAAAGGGACGATTGGGAAGGATCAACTACATATTCTCAAGGAAAAGCATATGCACTTGCTGCAATAATCAAAAGAAGGTAGGTTGTTCTAACCACTTGGTTAAATAGGCTATGGGGAAAACATTCACAATTTGTGGATGCAATAAAGGAACACATGAGATTGGACAGCAGAATTCAGGAAAAGATTGAGGAATTGGAACAGAAGGACATTCCTACTAATGAAGAGATTGAAAATGCCAATTGTATCATGGACAGACATAGGGATTTCTTTGAGGAGTTGCTAAGAGATATGCAGGGATTGATAGAGGCTTCCGAAGATAGATTGACCAAGTTATGTGATGATGAAGGGAAAATTAAAGAAGCGACTACGTGGAAAAGTGAGTGTGAAACAATACTCCAAGAGATGTTGAAAGCAGCCACTATGGAGGATGTGACATTGGATGAAGCATGCAAACAAAATGAGCGAATGATAATGATGGAGATTGTGGTCTACGATGCGTTGGGGGATGCTGACACTCATGAGCGCCAAGATTATATGAAGCATATGTCTGCAGTCCATTTGTGGCTTAACAAAAATTAGTTAAACGGAGAATTTGTTAAAACTTTTTATGCTTTAGACTTTTTGAAAAGGCACGTCCTTTTGTAAATTGATGTATAAATATCCGTTATTGGATAAATTAAGGGGGATTGAGAATAGGATAGATCACGGTAAGCATTATATTTTCAGGATGATATTCAAGGAGAAGTATGCATAAATTTTGAAGGATCAAATGAAAGAAATTTGATATTGTGGCACTATTCTGGTATTAATTAGTTGTTAAAGTTAACTGAAATATTATCAATTTGTCTCCAAGGTTGATATTTCTTTGTTATTTAAATTGACATATCAAGTATATTCTCAGTTTATTAGTACACATTTGTTGTATTTGTGTGGTGTGATTGGTTGGTTCTTTCAAGTAAAGACTAATTCCTTCAAGTCATTCACAGTAATCTGGAATTATCATTTAGATCATTAAGAAGAGTTTGATAATTACATTCTTGGATGTTTATACAAGTTATAGACTAAATATCATATGCCAAATAATTAGAATCCCTGCCAGATAGAGGTCATTTATCTAAAACTTTCATTTTGACTCCATTTTTACCCAATAAGGCACTGGTCTCCCTTATTTTCATTTCATTATTTTTATCCATTTCAATTTGACATCTCTTAAGCATATTAATTCATATACCTTGATATTGCATATACAATTTGTACCAAATTAGGATCATATCTTTCCACTATTAGATTTCCATTTGTGGATAGTTAGATCAAGTAGGAAACATAAACTCAAAATATGTGTTGCTCATATAGGTGTACCCGCCTAGGTTTAGCAGAGCCTTAAGAGTAGAGGGTTAAACCATATTGGTTGGCCTTTTCAGTTGACCAAAAACATAGCAAGAGTGTGGCAACCTCTTGTGGTACATTCAACCAGCGTTTTTGAGACCCAACATGCCCATGACCAAAAACATAGTGAGAGTGTGGTAACCTCTTGTGATACATTCAACCAGCGTTTTTGAGACCCAACATGCCCATTCCCCTTTTAGGTGATCTCATAGTCACCCGTATCACAACATATCCGCCCCTACAAATGCATACCCACCCATTCCTTGTCATGCAGTCACCCATTCACTGGAAGGGAGAACACACTTCTTCAAAAGGGAAAATTCACCCTCCCTTGGTAAGCCTACTTCTCCCCTGACCTACATGTCTTGTCGTGAAAATCAAAAGCATCTACGGAAATTCAAATCAAATCACAAAGTTGGTTTTCGAAGACTACTTGTTGGGGTGGGACTAATAGGTGGTAGAGATCTCATATTGTGTCTGCTTGATGAATGATCTCGTTGTCGTCTGACATCTCGCTCTCAATCACCTCTCACTCTAGGGTATGTGCAAGATCATGATGCCTGCCAAAAAATGGTAATATGTAAGTGATATGATGGCCCATGTGGCTGAAAACATTTTTTACCCAAAATTGATGAAACAAAAAGGGTTTTTAAACGATATTCTTAGCTTTCCACCAATATAAATTATGCTTTACCTTGAATTTAATAAATAATATTTTTCATTTTCTATTTGAATTATGACTAAAGTCCTAATTGATAGGTTGATTGAAAAAAATCTATAGCTTTCAAAAAGTATCACATTTTTTGAATCCGAAACATGTGTCACATTCTATGCTTCACATACTATAGGATAAAAGAAAAAAATTAATTTCATGAAGTTTTTACCAAGTTAAGGTGGTTAGACATATGAGTTTTTTATATTTTTTAAAATTTGTAATAAAAAATTTATAATTATTTATTTACTTGGAAAAAAATTACAAACAAATATGCATCACATCAAGATATGAGTCCTCTACTTATATCTAAAATCTTATAAAAATTTATTATCATTTTATTGTGGTTAGGGTGGTTAGACAAACACCTACTTCTTATTTTTTCCCTGAAATTTAAGTACTATTGCATTGAAATTTCAAATTTTTACCAAATTGATTTTAAAAAAAAAAAACCTAGTAGTTTAGAAACTACATTCAATTTGCTACAGATTATATTGTTACATATTTTTGAAATAATATAGATAACTTATTCAAATTTTTACGTCAAATTTCCTATCTGATTTTCTAAATTTTCATTACCACTTAAGGACCTATTTTTTCCATGATGATCCTGCACATACCCTCTATCATCTAATTGCTCAATGACATGTGTGCAAAGTGAAAACCAAGTGAACAATAATTTTTCAAATTTACTATTTATAGGTTTTTGATTTTTGACCCTAATTAGCCTTATTAATTTTGTGATATTCTTAACCTTCTTTTTCACCTTTTTAATCCTTCTACCCCATTATTCCATGGACCACCATTTGCACCCCATTTGTTTGTTTTCCTCCATTCAAAATCCATTATTCATGGTTTTTCGTCCTCTACCATGTGAAAGCCTCCATTTCTTCCTATCGAAATGTCGCTCGGGGCCCATTTTCTTCCCCATCCACCCTCTAGAGGGGGCATACCCTACCATATTTCTGCATAACCTTCCCTTAATCCATCTCCCTATATGATACTAGGGCATCTTCTAGGTTCCTTTTCTTCTATTGATTCATTTTCATTTTATTTTATTTGAAACTCCGTTATTCTAATGATATTTTGAAGAAGTGCAAAATGTAGACACCTGGATTTAACCACCCCCGTATGGTCAAATTCACCCTTGCATTCTTCTATCTCGTGTCTTTAAACCATATTGATCCAACAAATTATTATTTGGGTGATATTTATCCTAGTCCTTGTTGGCAAGAGACATTGCAACTGTCATCTGGTGTTGTCATTGATGGCAACCCTATGTGTTGATAAGGTAGGCATATCCTTATTCAAGCCTATTGGAAGTCAGATTGAAATTAGACAAGGTAGAACAGGGTATTTGGTAACTCAACATTCATCGATCTGTGCATACATTTCAAGTTACCATTTTGTGTTGCGCATCTCAGGCAATGATTATTGAGGTATTATCTATCTTGTGTTTAATAAGCAGTGGCTCGTACCAATTCTCATAAGAATTAGGAGATTCGGTTGGCATATTATCAGTTCTTCATGTATTAAGGCCAACTTTATAAATATATTAAGTCATAGATGTATGAGAGTTAATTAATTGAATATCTATATGATTTTATATGTGTGTATGGGTCTTAGCCAAGTTGTGGTTGACCATTAAGGGTATGCATTTTATATTTCTCATTATGTGAGTCGATAGTTGTAATTTTTTGAAGCCGATAGAGTGAAAATAAATCCTTTGTTGTGGATATATATACAAGTTTGTCTGTATCATCTTGTGTGATGTGCATGTTGAGTAAGCATTCGATTTGAGAGTTAGAGAAAAGCAGAGGTGTGATTAAGTGTAGTTTCACTTGTGCATAGAAGATTTGTTTGGTGTGTGTTAGCAAAGTATAACAATATTGTAGAATCGGTCTGTAAGGCAAAGGATCAATTATTATACTTAATCTGGAATTGTAATCAGGCATTACAAATGTTATGATGTTAGTTCAATTCTTTAGATCGTTTTAATCTGAACTCTTGGGTAGAAATCCCTATTTTTTTTAGCAGTGAGATCTAGGTAGTGCACCTGAATGCAAGTGCATTCCTTTTGTAATCTCCATTTTGAGTATACTCATAATCATTATTGTGGATTGGCCATCCACCATGGTTTTTCCCCTAATAGGGTTTCCACGTAAAAATCTTAGTGTTATGGTGTTGTGTTTATTTTCTTGTTCATGCTTTATGTTTGAATGTTCCTAATGCTTGGAGGCTAAATGTTATTGAAGTTGATTTTTGCACAACACTGATTCACCCCCCTCTCAGTGTGGCTCATTTCCAACAATTAGTATTAGAGATAGTTCCTTAGAAGAATAAGTCTAACAACTTGGGATATATTGGAAGAAATTTCAAATGGATTCAAGAAATATTGAACAAAAGCTTATGGTGGTCCTAGATGACCTTGATCAGTCAAAAGCTAAAGTCCAAAAACTACAAAAAAATCTCAAAGATGCAGAAAAGTTCATTAAGTCAACAGAGAAGAGAAAGGAATTTTGTGATCAAATTCAACAGAATGACAATAAGAGCCCTGAAGATGAGCAATCCAGTAAAGCCCTAAAAGATAAGATAAAGGAATGTGAAAATCTTACCCAAGAGAATACAATTCTGAAGGCTCAAATGGAATGATGAGTATGACTAAAGAGATTGAAGATAGAAAGAAGAATGAAGAAAGCTTGGCACAATCCTTGAAAGAAAAATCTTAAGTATGTAGTTGTTTGAATGATGAATTGGAAGTATCTAGGAATAGTGAAGAAGCACTTGAAAGACAGTTGGATGATGTCAGAAATGAACTTGATAATGCAAATGAGTTCAAAGAAAATTTCAAAGCCAACTCAGCCATGCTCAATGAACTAATTGATAATGAAAGGACCCATGGTGATAAAAGAGGTCTTGGATTTGAGAAAGGAGAGAACTCAAAATCTGGTCAAAAGGATTCTAGACAAAGGAGATTTAGACAGAGAAATTAGATGACCAATCCTGGTAGGTATCTAAGAAGACTTCCCAAAGCCCAAAGATTCAATGGATATTTCTTTAATTGCAAAATTTTTGGACACATGGCTTCTCAGTGTAGAAGAAGAGAAAAACAAAGTGGTCCATCTTTCTTAGGTCAGTGTTTCAATTTTCATAAGATTGGTCATAAGTCAAATTAATGCAGATCTATGGTGAATCAATTTCACAAAAACATCAGATGTTATGTTTGCAATAGACCTCGACATTTTGCTAATCAATGCAGAAGAAATCAATGGAACAACCAACCTGGTAAGAGGAATGTCGGATGCTACAATTGCAACAAAATTGGACACATTGCTACATTTTGTCGGAATAGAAAAGGTCTACTAAACCAAAGGAAAAATATGCAAAAAGGATGTGAAAGGTAAAGGTAAAATCACTGCAGATGAAGTTAGGCAGAAAATACAAAAAAAATGGGTGAAGAAGAGTCCCTCAGTTGAAGAAACTGCACCTACACTAGAACCTACCTCTAGTAATTAGTCTAGAAATTAGTCTTAGGCCCATAGCCCAGGGGAGCAGTCAAAGAAAATCATCAAACCTCCAACTGGTAAATGACACCGGATGCCAGTACATGCTGAAGATGAAAAAATATTCAACAAATGTTGGTAAATGCATCAGAAGAAGTGGTATACCATATATCAACTCTGCGGAAGAGTTATTTGGTCTCTATACACTATAATGGTGCAACCAGATGAATTAAAGGGCAAGTGCATTTATTATGACAAAAAAAATTAGGTATACGAGTAATAAAAAGTCACTTCTACTCCTCATTATTCACTTTTCTATCTCGAGTGAAAGAAGTTGCAGAGCTCTAGATGACCCTAAGACGAATTGAGGCGAAAATCAAGTGTGAAGGTGATTCAGCGATTGATTTTGCATCTAGTGGAAAAAAGGTATTTATCAAGAACTTCTTAGTTTTTGTGATTTGAGCAAGATGAATACTCCTTTAGTGGTCAAATTTAAGGATAGACCTCGTCCCCAATTTAAATTGCATCCCCACAAGTCTTTAGAAACAGATCCACTAGGGGCATTTTTATTAGTTATGCATGGAGTGTTGCATATAGAGGATATTAGGGTTTATATTCATGCAAACTTTGAGGATTTGGGAAGCAATCAACTTGTGAATTTGTAAAATCAGAACCCCAAATCTTGGAAACAAAGAAATTTATTTTGATGATTAAATTTCTCATGTTCATGGAGTCGAAGTGGGTCCACTATGTCTTGATTTGGGTACATGAAGAATTCATGTGGCTTACTATTCCTTTCAAAATCACTAAGGAAGCCATTAGTGTAGTAACTCATTTGAATTCCTTTGGTGGTCTACATATCCTGAAGTTAGTGAAAAATTAGACCATCACCAATGCCACAGGCTTGACATATGACAAGAGAGCAATGTCTATTTACAATATTGCTAATATAAATATCAGATTTGCATCTATGGTAATAGGCTATAAGATTTACCATTCTAGCTAGGAAAACTTTGTATTTGGTATGGAAATTTACACCACCTACCAAATGGTCAAAGAAAACATGGACTATGATCTCTGCAAGTTATTAAGGAGTCAGTTGATGGAAAACCTTGTGAAGATAAAAAAGGATAAGAAAAATTCATTCAAATATGGCAGTCTGCTTTTATGTCTATTTTTCTATTTCATGGAGGAATTTTTGGGTGTTGGAAAAGTTCAATGGTAGAAGAACATTCTGGTAGCTGAATAGATCTAGAACCTATTGTACAACCTCATAGATATGAAAACTAGAAATTTTATAAATATGGGTTATTTGTAAACCTTTCAAGCCAACATGCAAGCAAGGGAAAGAATTGCCACAACTATTGTGGATAAATACAAAGACTCAATTTACTTCATGGTGAACATTGATCAGTGCCTGATGGAAGCAACAGATCCAAGAACTATTTGGATCATGCCAATGGGCTATGAGGTTGAGGAAAATAGATTGGAAATGTATGAAGAGAGATTTGGCACTTATGCAGAAAAGCATACCCAAATCCATAATGAGCTCAAGAGATCAACATCAACCAAAAGAATAAGAAAAGAAGTTAAAGTTATTGCAGAATGTTTGGGTGTATCCGTGGAGCAACTAAATAAAGTCAGGGAGAAAAGGGCGAGAGAAGCAGTAGTAGGGAATATTGCTAAAGAGGCAACAAAAGCTCAATCAGTTGGTTTGATAGCACCACTTGTCCAAACTAGAACAACCAGAAGCTCGACGTCTCACTCAGCTCCTGTAGAGAAATCCACTCCTGTGAAAAGGGAATGCAAAAGGTCTGAGTTGGAAGCCTAAGGAAAGAAGAGAAAAAGCAAAAGAGTCTACATGACTGTTTTTGATGATGAGGAAACAAAATCTGATGAAAATTTCAAGGAGATCAAGTAGCAAGGTACTAAAGTAGCTTATGTACCAAAAACCTCTGATGCAAACACCCAGGCGAAGAAGAAGACAAAAATTGATGCACCTGGTATGTCTATTGACCAAATTGAAAAAGCAATAATTTCAAATGGAAATCTTAAACCTTTTTCTCAATGGTATGAATCTTTCTTTGAATCTGAAAAAATAATTCTAGAAGCTACAATAAAGTACATGAATATTTTGAACAAAGTTCTGGTTGAAATTATGTCTAGCCTCCCAAAAGGTTTATATGACATTTTGGAATCGAGGAGATGGGTATGTGCAGGATCATCATGGAAAAAATAGGCCCTTAAGTGGTAATAAATTTAGAAAAATCAAAGTTAGGCAACTTGACATAAAACATTTGAATAAGTTATCTATATTATTTCAAAAATATGTAAGAATAGAATATGTAGAAAATTGAATATAGTTTTTAAACTACTAGGTTTATTTTAAAAATAAATAAATCTATTTGGTGAAAATTTGAAATTTCAATGTAGTAGTACTTAAATTTCAAGGAAAAAATAAGAAGTAGGTGTCCGCCTAACCACCCTTACCACAATAAAATGATAATATTTTTTTATAATATTTTAGATATAAGTAGAGGACTCATGTGCTGATGTGATGCATATTTTTTTGTATTTTTGTTCCAATTAAATAATTAATTATGAATTTTTTATTACAAATTTTAAAAAATATAAAAAACTTGTATGTCTAACCAACTTAACTTGGTCAAAACTTCATGAAATTCAATTTTTTTTAATCCTATAGTATTCGAATTATAGAATGTGACACATGTTTCAGATTCAAAAAATATGATACTATTTGAAAGCTATAGATTTTTCAATCAATCTATCAATCAAGACTTTAGTCATAATTCAAATAAAAAATGAATAATACTTATTTATTAAATTCAGAGTAAAGAATAATTTATATTGGTGGAAACCTGAGAATTTCCTTTAAAAACCCTTTTCGTTTCATCAATTTTGGGTAAAAAAAAAGTCGTCAGCCACATGGCCATCATATCACTTACATATCGCCACTTTTTGGCCCATCATGATCTTGCACATACCCCGATTAAGTGCCCTAACTGAAGAAGAAAGAATGACAAAAAGAGTTCTTGCAAAACTATGTCTGAAAGTGTCTCTAGAAGAAATGAAAGAATTCTTGAACAAAGCTAAAAAGCAGTTCAGAAGAAAATCAAGGGTAAATAAAATGATGATTGGTCTAACAGATGAGGTCACTCAAGAAACACAAAATTTTTTGAAAGAGATACTAGTGAATGAAAAAATCAAAATCGTGTCTGAGAAGACTCATACATATGATGTCTCATCTAATCTGATTCAAGATGCAGCAATAGAAAACCTTGGTGCCACCGAAGACTTCAAAATCTCACTTCCAAAAATCAATACAAATATACCTATGAAAGTTGATGCAATTGCAAATGCATAAGGTGAATTGGCAAAAAACACTAAAGAAAAGTCAAAAGCTTCAACTAAGGAAGCACCAGCTGAGGAAAAGAAAAGTGATGCAAAGATGAAATCAAGAGACACTGCTGAAATAGTTAAGAAATTCCTAGTGGAGCATAAGGAAGATATTGAGCCCGAACTAATCAGAGGTCCCATTGACCTATCCGCTTTGAGCCTAATCCAGATAATAAAGGTCGCTTCGTTCACTCAAGTAAAAGCTCAAGAGGAATTGCTAAAATCTCATGTGGAAGATAGTGAATTTTTGGCTCTTGCGTCTGGAGCACTAGAAAAGATCATGCCTTCATTTGTAAAGGATCTGATTGAATCTTCATCTAGTGAACTGAAGAGACTCATCAGGTTGGTGGACACTCATTTTGAGCCAATTGAAAAATCTATGTTGGCAAAAGTGCGGAAGGAATTTGATGCAAAAAGGTTTAATGGTTTGAAGGTATTGATTTCCCAAGACAAAGTCACCTTGGCCACATGTGTCAAACACATACATGATGCCTTATCTGAAGGAGGCAAGATTTACAAATCCTGCTTGTCTTTTTCTAAGTTTACTGAAGTAAATGAAAAGAAGGTAAAAGACCTAGAGAGTCGGCTAGCAAATATCTCCAAGGAGTTTGATCCTCTATCTAGTGGAGTTGGAAATATTGAAGGTGAAGTTATGTCTCTGCTCAATGAAATAGAAGGACTATAGCATGAAAATGATAAAGTTATCTCCAGAATTTGTGAACTCGGAAGCATTATAAGTCCCAAAATGGATGTAATGGGCAATGCTCTAAAATAAGAAGAAAATTTGGTTGTCAGTGATCCTACTAGTTTGGAATCCGCAGAAACATTTTCATACCTTATCTGTGGACTTATAACAGTAATGGAAAGCCTGATAAAATTTTGGGATTCAAACTTGGAGCAGTTAAAGAAAGATTTTGCAAACATCTTTCAACTTTTGTAAGGTAAAGAAGTAGCCTTGTACAATCAAACTTGTGATTATCTTTTTGGTATGAGATCCCTACATTTTCCATTGATGTCAAAGGGAGAGAAGTGGTGTGAAAAATGCATAATTAGCTTACAGGGAGAGCAGTATTCTTGGAATTTTGGAAAGTAACATTTTTGAAGAAATTTTGATTTGCAGTATAGTTTATCCTAGTACTGATCCGACACTTAGTCAATATTCACTAAGTGTTGCCATCAATGCCAAAGGGGGAGATTGTTGGCAAGAGACACTACAACTATCATCTAGTGTTGTCATTGATGGAAACCCTATGCGTTGATAAGGTATGCATATCCTTATTCAAGCCTACCGACAGTCAGATTGAAATTAGACAAGGTAGAATAGGGTATTCAATAACTCAACATTCATCAATCCATGCATACATTTCAAGTTACCATTTTGTGTTATGCATCTATCTTGTTTTTAATGGACAGTGGCTCCTACCAGTTCTCATAAGATTTAGGAGACTCGAGTGCGTATTCTCAGTTCTTCATGTATTAAGACTGACTTTATAAATATATTAAGTCATGGATGTATGTGAGTTAATTAATTGAATATCTATATTATTGTATATGTTTGTATGGGTCTTAGCCAAGTTGTGGCTGACCATTAAGGGTATGCATTGTATATTTCTCATTATGTGAGCCGATAGTTATAATTTTGTTGAAACTGACAAATTGCAAATAAATCCTATGTTGCAAATATATATACAATTTTGTATGTATCATCTTGTGTGATGTGCATGTTGAGTAAGCATTTGATTTATGAGTTAGAGAAGAGAAGAAGTGCGATTAAGCGTAGTTTCACTTGTGCATGGAAGATCTATGTGGTGTGTGTTAGCATAGCAGAATAGTATTGCAGAATTAGTTTGTAAGGCAGCAAAGCAATTATTGTACTTAATCTAGAACTTTAATCAGGCATTATAGATGCTATCATGTTAGTTCAATTATTTGGATGGTTTTAATCTGAACTCTTGGGTAGAAAGCCCTATTTTCTTTGAGTAGTGAGCTCTAGGCAGTGCACCCAAATGCAAGTGCATTCCTTTTGTAATCTCCATTTTGAGTATACTCATAATCATGATTGTGGATTGGCCATCCATCGTGGTTTTTCCCCTAACAGGGTTTCCACGTAAAAATCTGGGTGTTATGGTGTTGTGTTTATTTTCTTGTTCATGCTTTATGTTTGAATGTTCCTATTGCTTGGAGGCTAAATGTTAGTGAAGTTAATTTTTGCACAACACTGATTCAGCCCACCTCTTAGTGTGGCTTGTTTCCAATAGTCCTAATGTCTCCTAAGGTATTTCAATTAATCAATTAAATACCTTACCTTATTCCTCTCTAAATTAAATAAATAGTCTAATTTATTTAATTTAGTCACTTTTCCCAAATGAGTTAAAATTAATTTTTAATTCATTTACTTCCTCTCTCCTTGTCCCATCCTCCTACATTTTCCCTAACCCTGGTTATTCCACTTAATCCCTAATGAAGGTATGCATATTCCTAATCATTATTAGGGTCACATCCTCCAACTTTTAAAAGTGGATGCCTAATCAAGGTTAGTTCACCTAATCCTTCATTTGCACAACCTATATCAATGCTTTAACCCAACCTAATCCCAATGACATTTATGGCATGAACCTTTGGTCAACCTTATTTATGACTCTCATTTTGGAGAATTCATGCCCTCACCTTTTTGAATTTTAAATTCAAATTAATTTCTCCCATGAGAATTTTTAATTCCTCACATCCCCCCATAAGGAATTTTTAATTTCTTTCTCAATCACCATGAGGATTTGTGAGGAATTCTTAATTCCTCCTTTGTCCTCTCATTTCATATATGGTCAAGAAACTCCTTTATGAGGATATCTTTCCCATTCCCAAGGTACATGCAAGTACCTCATGTGGCATCCACCTCATTGCCACCTCATTTTCATATCATCTTCCCTTGTCCACATCCCCCTCCACATGTCACCTCCTCATGGCTTGTGATGTCTCAAGATATCCTAGCCCTTGATATTCTACCCTAGGATGAATCCTGGCCATCCATTTCTCTAGAGGCCTTTTCCCTAAATATGATGAATTTTGGCTTCATTCCATCATCACACACTTGGAAATTTTCATACACTCACCTAGCATCTTTGAGACCTCCATTGTTGCAGCACTTTCAAGCCATCATTTTACACTCAATCCATTAGCTAACTCCACCATTGCATCCACCATTGTATTCACATCAATTTGAGCATCATTTAGAGGATTTTTTTCAAACAAAGGAGAACACAAATCTTCAACAAAGGGCCAACCAAAGGAGACAACTTAAACAAGTAAAAAATTGATATTTCATTGTTCATTTTGTGTGGGTTAAGTGAGGCTAATCTTGATTGTTTTGTTTGTGTTTTTTTTCTTGTATTTAATTTTAGTGTCTTGTATTTCTAGGTTATAATTCACTTGCACATAATATTATAACACAATTTTACGCTAATATAGTTCCTATGAAATTAAAACCTTTGAATCATCAAAAATTGTCATCCTATATTTTGAGGTATAGAACAACCAATTTTCTCCATAACTCATTCAAGGAAACCTTAGAGATATCAATTCAAGGATGGAATGAGGGAAATAGATCTACAATAAGGTTTCCTATGGAATTATTAAAGGCTAAAAGGGGGTTCACCACCAAGCTAGGGCTTGGAAATACTAGAAATGCAATGATATGAAAACCTAACTATGCAATCCAAGATATAAAACTAGAAATCAGAAGAATGAACTAAGAAAGTATAGAGGTGCACCTAGAAACTAAAAAGGCTTGAATGAGGGTCTAAAATCCTAGAAATAATAAGATTTAATGCACTCTAGGAATCATATTCTAGTAGGGGTGATTTAGTCCCAAATTAGGATTTTTGACAAAAACTAGAATCTAGAACTAGTAACTCTGGATTTGCTGGAAATATCTGAAATTAGGTATAATAGGACTCATACACCACAAGTGATTATTTAGTTCCAGTATCAGGGTTGATTGGAAAATATTATATCCTCTAGTTCTTTCTTTTAGCTTCTTTCCTACCAAATCTTTAATTCTAAAACTTCAAATTATGCCTTGTAGGTGACTTTCTATGATCTTGCAAGGTAGGTGACAACTTTGACAACTTGAAAACTATTATCCAATCTTGATTCTCAATGGATCTTCAACCTAAATCTCCAAAACACATATCAAAGAGAGGGAAAAATGTCATTTTGTTAGTGGATAGGGTTTTTCCTTTGTCAAACCATGTTTTGGTAATCAAACCTTGAAATGAATAGAAATAGAATGGAGGAATGACGAATGAACAAATATGCAATGTTGTAACTCAGCAAACCCTTGAAAAAAATGCTGCAATATTATAAGTAATGGATATCATGAATATAGATCTTGACTCTTGTATGAGTGATATGGATCTTGACTTGAATTCTTGTTTGAATCACAAAACCCTACATCACAAATGTTACTTAAAAAAACCATGAAGCATGATGACTTTGATAGGATACTTGATACTTGGCTAATGCTTCAAAATGCTTGATTATCACTCTTGAATTCTCTTGTAAACTATTTTAATCATTAATTTGTTATAGTGCTTGAATACTTGAAAGCATAGGAGAAACAAATGTGAAATAACCTTGTATTTATACTTGTTTATGCCAAATTTATCAAAATTACAACTCAATAAGCCGACATCAGATCTAGGAGAATAAAATCCCACCAAGAATTTGAATTTATATTAGGTCTAAGCTAAGCAGGAATCATACTCTAGTTGGTGAATATGAGTCCCATTAGGCAAATCTTGGGACACATTTTTCAAGAAAGGGTTAATTTTATGTTAACTTCAGATCTAGGCCCCTAAACTTAGGTGGCACCCATATGCCCAAGGTGGCGTATGCGTCCCAGATCACTAAATTTTTTGTCATACAATCCAAAATCATTAAATTTTGATTAGTCAATTGATGTATGTCGGGATCATCCTTAGAAAGATGCATTAATTAAGGCTTGTGGATGCAAAATAGGACCAAATAAGGCATAAAGAAGCCTGATTTTAGTAGGGAGGGCCCAAAAAAGTGTGAAATTGTAAAGGATAACATTTTACTATGCTAAATTTTTCCCCCACTTTAGTGAGAGGAGGAACTTGATTCAAACTCACACTAAAGTAAACAAAATCGCATTAAGAGGGGTCCAAGTGTACCAATGTTAGTAAGATAGGAAGACAATGACAAAGAGAGCTATGCAAGCCCCTAAGATCAAGATCCTATGACAAACCAACATAGGAACAAGAGAATACACATGAAAATAATATAAGGAGCAACAAAAAGGCACAACAATACAATACCAAAGACAAAGAAGAAAGAAAATAAAAAATAAAAGGGGTGGATCAAGCTTC
This sequence comes from Sequoiadendron giganteum, assembly GCA_007115665.2. Taxonomy (NCBI): domain Eukaryota; kingdom Viridiplantae; phylum Streptophyta; class Pinopsida; order Cupressales; family Cupressaceae; genus Sequoiadendron; species Sequoiadendron giganteum. The sequence continues at coordinate 651,558,445 of CM021106.1, read as the reverse complement.
GATTGTTTGCCTTGCATGCTATGGATCAGATCTAAGTTGTTTGTCCAAGAAAATTTTACAGGTTTAAAATGATGTCTACTATGCAAACCAATGCACACTCACAAGGGCTAGTGGAACCCCAAGCCATTGAGTAGGTAAGCCCCTAGTGAGACACATATGCATGTGGCCAGTACGTGCTTACACAAACAAGAAAGTGGCTATGGGAAAGTCACACCTAAGTTCAGCTCCCATACATACAACCATACCAAATATATACCTCCTGCTAACTTTGATAAGGTTCCATACAATAATTAACTTCGAGCTTCATGAGGTAAGAAAATATTTGTATGCTTTAAACTCATGAACAAACAAGATAGCACCAGATGCAAGAAAAGTGTGTTATGTAAGGTGGCTATATAAAAAAAATTGTAAATGCAAAAGAGTGTAAGGTATGTTCAAAGGATTTTTTCTCAGTTCATGTAAGGTCTTAACCTAGGGGACATCATGCCTAATATCTCCAAGAGAGGATCAACTAAAGAATATAAAATTCACAACTTAGGGGATGTAGTGTGTCGCATCAAGCCACTAAGAGGAATATAATATGCTAAGAGATATCACACTCTTGAAGGATATCACACCCAATGTTTCCACAAAGCAAAAGACGCATCGCGTGAAGTAATAAGACTACATAATGAAACATGAATTACAAAAGAATAATGCCAATGTATGCCCCCACTTTAAAGAAATTTCTAAACATCATGCTATGTGAAATTAATTTAAAGTAGGAAATGATAAGATGCTATCAATAAAGAAGACATGAGAGCTTATGTGGAAAGACTATGCGAAGTCATATGTTTCCAAATAAAACTATGTCATGAAAAGGTGTTGCCTCCACAATGAAACTCCAAACACATGAGGGATCCATGGATTCAAGGTTAGTATGTCTTTGCTACAATGTTTCTAGAGATCTTGGAACTGTCATCATTCCCCAAATACTCATGGAACAATAAGAATGAAATAAAGAGATAAAAAATAAAGAAAAACCTTTCGGTTCAACATGGAAGAGACATGAAAGTCTCGACGCCTTGTGTCATCCCCAAAAGGAAAACACAAGACAAAGAAAAGATAAAGGAAAAGATTTTGGGTTAACATGGAAGAGACCTAAGTGTCTAAGCGCCTTGCGTCATCCCCAAAATGAAAAAACAAGACAAAGAAAAATAAAAATGTTTACAACATAGAGGAGAATGTAGATACATATAGAGGAATGTCACAAACAAAGAGATACATCAAATAGAATAGTACGGGGGATCACATTATGCGCATGCAATCACACACAAAACATGAAAAAGAATAGTAAGGCACATGTGAGTCAACCTAGTAGTAGGTCATCTGTACATCCCAATCATGTTCATCATATACAAAAGGCAGATAACTAGCCAAAGGGACCACAATAAGTGCAATACTAGGATCATCACAAAATTTGACACTCTTCTTAGGAGAATTTTCATGTAAGCTCATAGAAGAGGAAAACAATGTATTCAATTCATTATGCACTTCTTCATCAATTTTAGCAACCTCGTCATCATCATCCAAGTTAATCACAACGAGATCTTGAATGATAATGTCTAAAGAAGGATTTAGCTCCTGTTGTAATTGCAATATAGGATGTCTTTGTTGTGACAAAGAGGGAGACTCATTGTATATTTACTTAGTCATGTTTGGATCTTGATTTTCTTTGTTGTTCTCTTTTTTTAGTCTTCAATCAAGAGTACGACATCTACACCTATGCTCTCTAGCATTTATGTTTGTTTTTGTGTGATTTTCAAGTTGTGCTTGTGTAGGAATGGTTCTATCAACCATAGGTTTCTTTTCTTCCCTAAGGGGAGGAACAGAAGGAACCATAGGAGGTTGTTCAACCACTTTCTCTTAAGCTCTCTAGACTTGTTTTATCTTAGGAGGTGTAGGGGAACTTGTTTGGTTGTCTCTTGGTCTTTTGTAAGAAGTTGTAGGAAGAATTGTGATAGGTCGTTCTTGGATATTTGGAGTGTCTTTAGGTTCAATCATAGTTTTGTGAAGGATAGGAAGCTTTGTTATAGGTTGAGGCATGTTTTGAAGGGAAATTTTTTCTATGCATTTTGCCTTAAACTTTTGATAAGATTTGAAAAATAAGTCCTAATGAGGTTTAATAGGTTCCATAGGCTCAGGCAAAAATAAATCCAATGAGATATTCCCATAGGAAGATAAAGGATTAAAACCACTATGGTGCACAGTAAATATTTCATTGTCAAAGGGAAACTTTAAGCATTTATGCACAACCAATGGGACGACTTCCATGGATTGTAGCCATGGATAACCAAACTCCACACTAAATTTATCAGATGTCAAGATGATGGAGAATGATACATATAATTTTTTCAATCCAACTTGTAAAGGAAGGGTGATCGATCCCATCGTAGGGAAAGTGAAACCATTATGTGTCTTTATCCATGCTTTTGATTTATCATATATTTCTTGGTAGAGTTCATGCACAAGTAAGAATTCTTCAGTGATCACATTCTCTCCACAAATAGGATCAATTAATATCCCATTAGTGGGCTTGTCATTGATTTGGTCGGCTATGTAAAGAGGACCATCGGGTGCATTTCTAATAATATCTTTAGATGAGAAAGCAATGCCAAGAGGATTTTTAGGTCAGCCCTTACACTTGGTAGAATTTTGATCAATACCACCATATCATCTATAGGATTTTGTTCAAAAGTATCCAAAGGATCTTGTTCAATAGTATCCAAAGGATCTTGTTCAATAGTATCCATAGGACCTTGTTCAATAGTATCCATGTTGTCATCATTTGTGTCAACATTAATCACATCATTCCTTTTAGTTTCACTAGCTTTGACAAATGAAATATCATGGTTTGGCATAGGGTTGGTAAATATTTGCACATTTTGGTTAGGAGGGGCAATAGACTTATTTCCTTGATCATTAACACCTCCAATTTGAAGACGATCGGAATCAATGAGGTATTGCACAAGATGTTTAAGACACTTACAATGCTATGTTTCATGTCCATTTTGATGGTGATAATGGAAATATGAATTTGATCTCAAGTTTAAAGCTAAAGGCCTGTTAGGATTGAGATTTTTAACAGGAGGAAAATTTATCATTTTCTATTCTAAGAGTTGTGACATTATACTGTGTAAGTTATCTGGTAGGGAAGTAAATTGTCTAGTCGGATCCCCAAATGTGAAAGGATTTGTCTTCCTTATAGTAGCCACTTGGGTATCAACATGTTAAGTTGTTTGTTGAGGAGGATTAAGTTGAAAGAAGCCTTTTTGTTTTCTGAAAGGTTGATAATTATTTTGATTTACAAATTCAAACTTCTCAAGTTGGCTAGCTCAGTGGGTTTTGTTTCATGAAGTTACTAACCAAGTTTTGATAATCACGTAGGGCGGTATACAAGTGTACAAAGGAAGGGAACTTCATCATGCCAAGCTTATCTTGTATCTTATTTTGTAATTTTTCGATGAACATTCGTTGAAGGTGAGGATCGAGAATCTTTACATCAATTTGGGAATAAAGCAATTGGTAGCATGAAATGAATTCAATGACATTTTCATCATCTTTTTTCTTACATCTCATCAAATCAGCTAAGGTCATCTTAGGAGTCATGTGCACTTGGATATGGTTTATAAAGGCCTCAACAAGTTCATTTAATGAATGAATTGAGTTATTTGGTAATGAGGAAAACCATTCTAAGGTGGTATCTTTCAAGGATCTAGGGAAAATTTTAGCCAAGAGTTTATCCTCAAGAAGAAAATCACTACGTAAGGTGGTATAAGTGAACATATGGTTACAAGGATCTCCTTTCTCCCATATTTCTCAAACCTAGGGATCTCTAGACCTTGTGGAATCGGCATTCTCAATATCTCCAAGGATAAGGGATCACTTTCAACATAGTATGTAGGTTGGCCATTTTGATTTTGGTTGATGGTGGAAATTTTCTTTTGAAGGGATTAAACAGTTTGCAAAAGTTGATTTATAATGGCATCATTGTTTGAATTTTGAGATAGAGGTGAATATGGTGGAGTTGTATATGTTTTTGAGGGACAAGTGAATGCAATGTTTATGGGAGGTAAAGTGGTAGGATATACTACGTGTGATGCCACAAAGGTATTAGGATTGCTATTGAAAATACCCAAGGTAGGAAGGATATTTCTAGTAGGTTGCATCATTGTTGTAACTTGAGGGTTGTTGTAGGTAGCAATAGAGGTAATAGTTGTTGGAGGAGGAATTTGAGTTCCTCCTTGACTTTGGACATTGTTTTAAGGTAAATCACAACTAATTGTTGAGGTAAGATGTTTTCCAAAAATCTGAGCTAGGTTATGCACAAGTTCAACTCCTTCTTCACTTTCAATCATGCGATGTATGTTATCTATGGTAGGAATAACAGTGGTTGAAATTTTTTCCATACTCAGTTGATTTTGTAGGGTATGTGCAGGATCATGATGGGCCAAAAAGTGGCAATATCTAAGTGATATGATGGCCCATGTGGCTAACAAATTTATTTTTACCCAAAATTGATGAAATGAAAAGGGTTTTTAAAGGAAATTCTCAACTTTCCACCAATATAAATTATGCTTTACTTTGAATTTAATAAATAATTATTATTCATTTTCTATTTGAATTACGACTAAAGTCTTGATTGATAGGTTGATTGAAAAAAATCTATAGCTTTCAAACGGTATCACATTTTTTGAATCCAAAACATGCATCACATTTTATGCTTCACATACTATAGGATTAAAAATAAAGAATTGAATTTCATGAATTTTTTACCACGTTAAGGTGGTCAGACATACGAATTTTTTATATCTAAGGTGATAATACTAATTATAATCTTTGATTGATTTTAATCCTTCATGCAAGTCTAAGATCGATCATGGGTACCTATGCTACTTATGACACCATTATATAATACCAAAGTAACGTTAACACTAATATCATCCCTTATATTAATATGGTTAGATATATATACGAGTATCACAAGAACTACAATTCTACTAGCCAAACCAGATCTCATGATGAATCACTCATCAACCAAATCACCAATTGACATTATATTAGTACTATTCTAATACCTTTAATATTACTAGTAAGGTAGTCATTGATACTAACGTTTTCCCATTTTTTCTAAAAAAATAGATAAATTATTATTATTATATTCATTTGTTTAACTATTATTTATCTGGGTATGTGCAGGATCATGATGGGCCAAAAACTGGCGATATGTAAGTGATATGATGGCCCATGTGGCTGATGAATTTTCTTTTACTCAAAATTGATGAAACGAAAAGGGTTTTTAAAGGAGATTCTAAAATTTCCACCAATATAAATTATGCTTTACTTTGAATTTAATAAATAATTATTATTGATTTTGTATTTGAATTGTGAATAAAATATTAATTGATAGATTGATTGAAAAACATCTATAGCTTTCAAACGGTATCACATTTTTTGAATCTAAAATATGTGTCACATTCTATGATTCACATACAATAGGAATTAAAAAAAAAAGAATTGAATTTCATGAATTTTTGACCAAGTTAAAGTGGTCAAACGTAAGAGTTTTTATATTTTTAAAAATTTGTAATAAAAATTTATAATTAATTATTTACTTGGAAAAAAATTACAAAAAAATATGCATCACGTCGGGACATGACTCTTCTACTTATATCTAAAATTTTATAAAAAATTATTATCATTTTATTGTGGTTAGGGTGGTCAGACAGACACCTATTTCTTATTTTTTCCCTGAAATTTAAGTACTACTGCATTGAAATTTCAATTTTTTACCAAATAGATTTTATAAAAATAAAAATAAACCTAGTAGTTTAGAAAGTAAATTCAATTTTCTACAAATTCTATTCTTACATATTTTTTAAATAATATAAATAACTTATTCAAATTTTTACGTCAAGTTGCCTATCTTTGATTTTTCTGAATTTTATTGCCACTTAAGAGCCTGTTTTTTCCATGATGATCCTGCACATGCCCATTTATGTGTATATTTATCCTTTTATATTTATATTTATATTTATATATAAAAATAAATAAAAAACCTTATATAAATATATATAAAGTAATTTAAAACAATAATAATGTTGAGTATCCCATATCATTACATATATTTCCTATATATATTTTTATGCACATTATTTTACAAGAAAAATAAATAGACAAAAGGAAATTATTCCTTTATTACCAAAACTTTATCTTTGAACATACTCTTACTTTAAATTAATATGATCTTTTCTTAAGGGAGAGAGAATATATTCTTTTTTCTTATACTAATAAATTATGTAAACATGAGAATTACGTATAATTCTCTTAAAAGATTAAATGGTAAGGATGGGCAAAGAACCCCTATATGAAATTTTCCAACATTAGTCTCCTTAGATTAGATTCAAAACAAAAATATATTTATTTTTTTCGTTGTTTCACTTACGATTGGTAAAAAAAAGAATGTCATTTATATTAATATTAAACTATTTTTTTTTTTTTTATTGGAGAAAATATTTTAAAGAAAGCAATTATAGAGAGAATAACTAAAAAGCTATTACAAACAGCAAAAAAAATTGACGTCACTCGATTTTATATTTTGTTTGAGTTTTTATGTAAAGTCAATTTCGATTTAATCTTGCTCTTTCTAAATATTAATTATCTACAACACTCTTCTTGCATAGTAAAATTTTATTATTAAAACAAGCATTTAATTATTTAATCTCTTCACATCTATGAACGATAAGACCCCGCATATCACCTTAAATAAATTATCTACAGTCATAACAATGGGGCTGCAATCCCTAGTGTATGAAAAAAATACAGCTGCTAAGTTAACATAGATTACTCAGAGTTATCTTTTCACGGGTGTTGTGAACAACGAAGAGACTGAGGGCACATGAAATGCTAAGCACTGTGGTAATTGCTATGGTGACAACTTGCTGAAAGTGCCCAGCCGTTGATTCCTCTAAATTAACTTCTCAACTCCCCATCGAATCAGATATTAATTATATGATTTAACCTTCTACTTGCCAGCACTCCGCCATGGGATAACAGTATGAGAATTAATTCTACGACAGTGGCAGGAACGTCTTCAATAACTCAGTGGAATGCAATTTTAATATTGTTTACAGGCATCGGTTCGAGGGACATCTTCAATAGACATTAAGGAGCTATTTTCAAGCAGCTAACTACAATGCATTCATCTTTGTTATCCATCTTGCAAGCATCGTCCACAACAAGAAATAACCACTTTACTTAAAGTCTCTCACCAACTGATTGGAAACTCTTTAAGGATAGAGAAGGTTCATTGAAAATACGACGCTCAAGTGGTAGCATAGCATTTCCTCTAGCCACCTGCCTCCCTACTTGCTTGATGGCGTTGAAGACCTTGACTACACTTGGGCTGGGATGATCCGTACCAAAAGACTAGTCATTCTAGCGCCTTTAGCAACTTTCATACACTTCCCAAATGGTCACGTCAAGTCTGTAAGTGTAGTCATAATCACGCCAACTAGATAATATGGTATTCATACATTCAACATGATTTTGAATCCTTTTTACAACACGACAATAAGGAAATGTTATTTGACATAGGTGTATATTAATTAATTAGATCCTGCCTCAATTTGAAACACACTAACCAAGAGGATCGAGGTCCTTGAATTAATTACGAGCCAACTCGTCGACTTTCCCCTAAGCAGAAAAATTGATTCCTAATTCCTATTCCTACAACAAACCTTCAACCAATAATAGAGGGAATAAAAACCGAGTATACAAGTCTGACGCCAAGAACAATCTCCATTATCCTCCCCTTTTTAACAAATCTTCTATGCTACCGCTTCCTCTCTACGTTAATCTTGATAAAAGTAATGGCTCGAAACTCAATATTCTTGCTGGTGACTAACCAATATTGCGTTGTGGAATGAACGACTTTGTGCAACAAAAATTAGTTTCAAGAGAAGAAAGAGTTGGCAAAGGTCAAGGATAGCCGCTAATAGGGGTTTGAAGGAGATGAAACATTGTTTCACTTTGGTCTGCAGGAGGGGTCACTCAAGACCAATCGATATATGATAGAAAGAGAAAGAAACAATAGCAATGAATGATTGGTTTGATATCCTTATCCTGCCCTTAATCAATGTTATTTTCTTCTTCCTTATTAGTAGAAACTCTCATCCCTCTTTCCTTAGACTAGATTGTATTGTTTAGTTGTGGCGTTCTTCTTGATGAATATGGCTTTCTCCCCTACTCTTCCTTAGACTACAGATTTGGAAGGACGTGAAATTTCAAAAGATGATTTGTAGCCAACCCAATGAGGGCGTGTTATGAGTGAATATAAGTATGGATTTTTGTACAAATCAAATATCGTGGCTCAGTTGTGAAGTGGTTGTCATTCATTCCAACATGTAGGTTGGTCAAGTTATATGGTGTTAAATTCAATGCTATAGATAAAATAGTCTGCTACAAGGTCTAGCCTAGATATATATATTTTTAAGCTATAATGTGGACTATAGTACCCAGCCTCAACCAATATTATCACAGTTTTTTTAATATCGTTGTATCATTTTTAATCAGACCAACATGCATAGCAGCCAACGATAATGCTTTTATCCATCCAAGCCAATTCTTTTTTGTTTTTTTCTTCATTAAAAGGAACTCTAATATGATAGATATAGTTACAAAATGGGCTGAAATGAGAAGATAACCATTTTATTTTATTTTCTGCTACACCGTCATGGTATTATCACTACAAATATGATTAATGCATTTCCTTTTTACACTCTTATAGAGTACTTACTCTCTTCATTGCAATGAGATAAAAATGTAATATCTAAGCTTCCAATATTACAACCAATGTATAGAAATGAAATGAAAAACAAGCCAATGAGTAAGAGCCTACCCTCTTCCATTTTATTTATTTATTATTATCTTCATTATAAAGAAATTCTAAGCTTTCATTGTTACCACAATACTCAAAAATTAAATACACATATATCCCACAATTTCATACTTTTTCTCTTTCAATATTTTTCTTCTAAAACAAAATACCAACTTTTAACATTACAACATTGGTAAAATATAATGAATAAGGCATGCTCTTTTAATTTAAGCAATACCTAGGGATGCAATTAAAACACACAAATAACTAATGCTTGCTCTCCACCCTACCATAATGGCATCATGGAGCCTCATGGGCTCTAGCCATACCCTCGAGCAAGAAATCTATTAACTCCAAGATGATAGATGGAGTTTTCTCAAATTTTACCAACAAGATCAAGACACCATGATATTAAATTTCATACATATAGACTCTCCACTCCCCATATTCAACAAGATCCACCCAACATCTTATCATCCTACAATAGAGTAAACAAGGATGAGGAAGGTAGGGGAAACATATCTTTTTGTTTAGATGAGGGAATTGAGCTCTTCCATCATCTTTTACTATCCAAGCTAAACTATCTTGAGCACCATATTCTAAGATAGAGACTCCTCTCCTTCTCTCCTATTCTCTCCACCCTATACCAAAGTTCTCTAAAAGGAGAAGTGGGTAGCACCCCACTCATTCTTCTCTTTCAAAATATATAGAAGTTTCAACTTGAAACTCTTGGATGGGGATGTGTGGGGTGTAATTTCCTTCATAAATGAGGGTTTTTTCCTTCTCAAATAAAATACATGCACTTGGACAACCCCTCCATCTTTCCACCCCATCCTCTCCTCAAAATTCGTCACATTCATGAATGTGGACTTTTGAGGGGTCTTTTCACACTCCAAGGACAAGTTCACATGTCAAAAAGGTTCCCAACCCATAGGTATAGGTCCTAGGGATCTATTCTTATTCAAAAACCAAGGAAATTGACTCAATAATCCATTTTTAAAATCCACACAAGAATCCATACGAGTTTCACACTTGGATAAGGGTTCCTAAACCCTAACCTCCACTTACACCTCACATGACACAATTAAACACCCTCAAAAAAATAAATAAATAGATTAGCCCTTTAATATCCACCCTCACACCTTAGTCTACCAACACATTAGCTCAATTTCCTTCTAAGCCCAAAAAGAAATCAAATACATAACCACAAGGGGATGTCTTTCCATTTTCTTTCATTGGTTTTTCCTTCTTGTACTAGTACCCTCAATTTCCATAATATTGCCACATAACCACACTATTTATCACCCATATCACATCTCACCATCTATTCAAGGAAACATATAACAAACTAGGATTATATCAATCACACATGAAATGGGGTCTTACATAACATAAGGTAAATTCTATTCTTTAATTTTGATGAAATTAATCTAGATGCAATGAAATGAATGAAACTAAAACTTAGTAAACTGAAACAAAAATCTAACAACAAAAAATAGAAACATAAAAATAGAGTTTTTAATGTTGTAAAATGCAATTTAAGATCTGACATTGGACTAAATTACCTAGAGGGGCATATGAGTCCCAATCAAGGTTTTTCAGGGATTCAAATGCTAATAAACAATCAACACATAATACCCAAAAATTAGGCAAACCCATCTATACTGGAACTAAATCACCCAAAGGGGCGTATGAGTCCCAGATTAGGGTTTTTGCACAAATTTAAAAAAAAATTGAGTGAATGTTATTTTTTTTAGTTTGTGTGATGTCTAGACTAAGTGTAATTATTGTTTTCAAATGAGTTTCAATGATGTGAGATGGAAAAATGCAACCTATATTCACTTTCACTAATGCAAGATTTAGAAACCCTAAATGCAAATTAACTAATGTAAGACCTAATGCAAAGTTAATGTAAGCTAGATATAAGACTATGATGCACTCCAAATTAGAAAATAAGGTGTTCTAAAGGGTAGGTTCACCAAAATGAAAAGTAAAAAATTGTTGTCCTATGTTTTGAGGGATAGAACAACCAATTTCTCCAAGTCTCATTCAAGGAAACCTTAGAGATCTCAATCCAAGGATGGAATGAGGGAAATAGATCTACAATAAGGTGTCCTATGGAGTGATTAAAGGCTGAAAGTGGGTTCACCACCAAGCTAGGGCTTGGAAAGGCAAGAAATGCAATGATATGAAAGCCTAACTATGCAATCCAAGATATAAAATTGAAAATCAAAAGAATGAACTGAGAAAGTATAGAGGTGCACCTAGAAATTGAAGAGGCTTGAATGAGGTTCTGAAATCCTAGAAATACTGATCTTTAATGCATGCTAAGACTCATATTCTAGTAGGGGCAATTTGACAAAAACTAGAATCTAGAAATGGTAACTCAGGATCTGCTAGAAATGTATGGAATTAGGTATACTAGGACTCATGTGCCACAAGTGGTGATTTAGTCCCAGTATCAGGGTTGATCCAAAACTCTAATACCCTCTAGTTCTCTCTTGTAGCTTCTTTCCTACCAAATCACTGATTCTAAAATTTTGAATTCTACCATGTAGGTGACTTTTCATGATCTTGCAAGGTAGGTGTCAACTTTGAAAACTTGACAAATTTTCTCCAATATTTATCTTTAATGGATCTTCAACCTAAATCTGCAAATCACACATCAAAGAGAGGGGAAAATGTTGTTTTGTTAGTGGATAGAGGTTTTCCTTGGTCAAACCCCATTTTGGTAATCAGACCTTGAAATGGAATTGAGGAATGATGAATGAACAAATATGTAATGTTGCAACTCACCAAACCCTTGAACAAAAGGCTGCAATATTGTAAGTAATGGATAGAATGAATGTAGATCTTGACTTGAATGCTTGCTTAAATCACAAAACCCTACATCACAAATGTTAGCACAAAAACAAACATGGTGCATGATGACTTTGACATGATGCTTGATACTTGAATAATACTCCAAAATTCTTGATAATCACTCTTGAATGCTCTTGTAATCATGATTTTTCTATAGTGCTTGAATACTTGAAAGCTTAGGAGAAAAAAAAAGTGAAATAAATTTGTATTTATACTTGTTTATGCCAAATTTCTTGAAATTACAACACGACAAGCTGATCAGATCTAGGAGAATAAAATCCTACCAAAAAATGAATTTAAATTAGGTCTAAGCTAAGCATGAATCAGACGCTAGTTGGGGCATATGAGTCCCATTAGGCTAAGCTTGGGATATTTTTTTCAAGAAAGGTTTAATTTAATGTTAGATTCTAATCTAGGCCCCAAAAATTAGGTGGGACCCATATGCCCAAGGTGGCGTATGAGTCCTAGATCAATAAATTTGGGCCATACAATCCAAAATCATTAAATTTTGATTGGTTAATTGATGTATGTCAGGATCATCCTTAGAAAATTGCATTAATTAAGGCTTGTGGATACAAAATTGGCCAAATAAGGCATAAAGAAGCCCAATTTTAGCAAGGAAGGCCCAAACAAGTGTGAAAATGTAAAGGATGACATTTTTCTACACTACAACCTTATAGTGAGATATTCTACCACCACTTTTTGACCTAATGTGCTACTAATTTGGTTAGATTTAAACCTTATAGATGATATTAAAAGTAAGCATAGTGTGGATTGAGTGCAAAATTATAACGGATTAAGAATTGGCAATGGAAAAGAAACCAACTAGATGGAAAATTGTTGATATTTTGGATTTAGATTTAGAATTGGATAAAAAAGAGCTAACATTTCTAATGAAAATTTAAATTATATTAAAAATTCCTTGGTATTACTTTAGGTTTATGCAAGTGGGAGCCCCAAAACATGCCAAAAACATGCAAAATCATGCACTTAGTGTTATCTTTAAAAAAAATATGACTTTACCCTTAAAGATGAAAAAAATTAACAACCAATTTTTTTTAAATAAGAAGGATTTGTAGAGAAAATTCTCACAATTCTAAATATTTAATTTATCGATCATGAAAAATTTAATAATTAATTATTACTTATTTTTGAAATATAGTATATCTAAATTCCTTATGAATATAATTTAGAAAACTCATATTTTAAAATTCTATATAATTTTTCAAATATGAAGGATTTGTAAAACTCTAGGATTTATTGACTATATGTTTAAAAAGATTCAAATTTCATAACTTTTTTTACTAAGTTAGGTTAGTCATAATTTTATTTTTTTTAGTTTTTTGGAAATGTACATTAAAATTAATAAATATTATTTATTTAAAAAAATCACAAAAAGTATTGATGAGATATGCCCATGCATTAATTACTTATTTTATATTGTTAAAATTGACTCAATACAAGGGATCAAACACATATTAAATATTTATCAAAATGGTGAGAATAATATGAAAATCCAAGGTACACTCTCAAAAACCTTGTGTAAGGAAAAAACCATGCCAAAAATGAACTATCAAAATGATCACATAGACAAAAACGGAGAATGAGAGATACTAAAAATAAAATAGGGTATACAAAAATATCATAAAAGGACACAATATTAAACTACTGTCACAAGAAATACCATCTTCCATAGCTTGAAAATCCCTTCAACCTACTCAAATGCAACCCATAATAATGACGAGCTTGAGAAGAAATAAAAAGGAAAAAACTAGACCTATAACAAACATTCATAAATATCCTTTTAATTTTTAAATAGGACATCGTAGAAGATTCGATGATCCATTAACAATATAAGATAATTTCATCTTAACATAATGAGACTTCAACATAAACATAATGCAAAAAGTCTAAATAATATAAAGGACAAACCACATGTAAGGTATTTATATCAAAAATTAGGAAGTTTCAAATTTGAATAAAAGTAGAAATATTCTTGCTATTGGTTAGGATGTGTATTTAGTGGAGATAAATATTATTAATTAGTAATTACTTTCATTAAGGATAATCAATTTAGAATGTGTCTAGTTGTGAACTTAAATTGTTTTAAATTAAAGTCATGAAGTCATGATATATTTGGATCAATGATGTGCTTGAACACATTGTATTTGGTTCATTTTGATGATTTAATAGTTGAAATTGTAGTTTCAATTATAGATAATGGTTATTAGATTGCATAAATAATTCACCATTGTATTAACTACAAGTGATCAATTGTAGATTATTTAAATTCTCCCTAGTCCTATTTTGCATCGAAGTAATACGTACATGAATATATTTATCCAAACATATAATTAAATATATTTAGTGTACAATTATATTTAGTGTAAGTATTTTTATGAAAAATAATAATTTAAAAGTCAACAATACAATTTTATAGAAGAGGATTTTATTGAAAGCATAATTAATTTTCATATTAATTTTGCCTACCACCTCACAATACAAAAGGGCTATTATTATGGAAATAATAGTGTTTAATGTCATTCAAACAACAATAAAATATTATTAGAGTTAAAATTTGAGCTTCAAATTTATGTTTGAATAAGACTTCTATTGTTGATATAGTTGAAGTTTTATCACAATTATTTAATGCAGTTAAAATATAATAAAATGTAAATAATATTTTTATTTATGCACTAATTGTTCCCAACATGAACAAATAGTCCAAGATAGATAAATTAAAGTTTCAAAATTATTAAATAATAATATTAATTATAGACTATAAGATTATTGCTCAATTTTTTTGATTATATATAATGATTTGCTAAATAAGTAAAATGAAATTACATCTAATTGATGGACTCATATTCCTACCTTTAACAAAAAAATAATGATGACACTCTTAAAGCAAGGCCTAGAGTTAAGTATGGTAAAGATCAAAGAGAGGTTCCATGATAAAACATCAAAATCTAATTAAAATGTTGTAAGGAACACAATAGATGAGGCATCTAAACCCTAATCAAATATAATTTATCAAAGATAACCAATTAAAATATTGACAAAAATCTTAAGGGAAAAACCCTAGGGGATATAAGATAAGTCAACTTCACCAATAAGTGTATAAGAAAGTAACACATCCTAAATAAAAATAAACTAGAGAGAAGTAATGATTTAACACCAACAAGAAATTAACCCTAGATTGAGGAGGTAGAACTAATAAATGCATAGAAATTAAAAATATATCAAAATACATAATTTAAAATTTGATGGAGATATTGTTGTTTCAAGTGTTAGGAATTGATTCATTAGTTAATTAGAACCTCTTGTAATGCTAGATGAACACATTTGACTCTAAAAACTCTATATTTTATGTTATGGTTAACTTCCACAACTAAAAATTAATCTCTACAATTGTAGATCTAGATCTATTGTGTGGATTTTAAGTGAACCCAAATATTTGAACTACAATTTCTGTGATATTCTCATCATAGTTTGTATGGCATACAACAACTTATTATTGGTGTTTAGGAACACCTTTGGGGAGTATACCATGCAAGGATATTCTCTCCTAGTAAAACCCTTATGAAACAATGTAAAAATTTTGGAACAAGGATAGAAGACAAGAAGCAAAACTAATCTCTAAAATTATAGATCTAAATCTATTTTGTGGATTTTAATTGAACCGAAAGGTTTGAATTTCACTAAAGTTGAGTTCGATGATCTCATCATTATTTCTATCCAGCATGCAATAAATTATTTTTGGTGTTTAGGAACAACTATGGGGAGTTTACTATGGAGGGATTTTCTCCCTTGGTCAAACCCTTATGTCCAATTTAAATTTGGAACAAGGATAAAAGAAATAATAAAAACGGATCTCTACAATTATAGATCTAAATCTAATGTGTGGATCTTAATTGAACCCAAAGATTTGAACTACACTAAAGTTGAGTTATATGATCTTCTCATTATTATGTCTATGACACATGCAAAAAATTATTATTGGTGTTTAGGAACACCTTTTGGTAGTTTACTATGCAAGGATTTTCTCCTTTGGTCAAACCCTTATGATCCAATGTAAAAGTTTTAGAATGTAAGGATATAAGACAAGAAGCAACCATTCAATTGATTTATTAGATGTTGTAAGGAGATGATACAATGATGATGCTCTAATTATGCTATGGAGGTATCTTGAGTGTCCATACCCATATGCTCTCCTTGATGATTATTTGATTATTTAGGTAGTGAAATGAGATTAAGGTGTGTTCTTCAATATAACACCCTAGCACACAAGTTAGTGATTTTGTGCTTTTGTTAGCTCATAATAGCTAGCTAGAGGAAGCCAATAAGGGTCCAAATATAAATTTAAATTTTGGAAGTTCAAGGGTCACTTCCACACTCATAGAACGAACCTAGATAAGTTCTATAACTATAGAAATAAATTAGGATAATCAAATAATCAAAGGCCAATCTCTACAAATATATGCAAATATAATCAAGTAAACATCATATTTTCCAATTTTAAAACTATATTATGCTTACTCTACAATAATCATTATATTAGAAAGAATCCAATCAAAATGAATCTAAAATGAAAAGAACAATAGATAATATGCAAATTTCACAATTACAATTATTAATAATTTAAAAGGTAGCAATGCTTTGTTTTACAATAATAAACACATATATTTTTTACTAAGTTTTTTTCTACAAAAAATATTCTAGTGCATCTTATTGATTCTATGTTCTATGACACAATAGATATAACAAGCAGCCAAGAAGCTAAAGAGTCTAATAGGGAAAAATAATATCAGCTCAACCAAAGCCTTTCCAAATGAGTCTGCAGGCATAGGGCCACGAGATAATGTCAATAATGCAAGGCCAATGAATTGGCTTGTGACAAGAAAGGTTCCATTCTTTGTTGCTTCTAATGTATATTTTGCAACATGCTCAGGTGTGTCTGCTTGGCTTCGATTATAGAAACATGTGGCCTTAATAATTTGCAAGATATCTCTGTCATCTTCCAAGCCACCTATATAAATTGGGAATGAAAGAATAAAATTAGGTCAAGCTCAATTGAAGAATACATTAACAACCATGAGAAAGAAAGAAATATTGAATAATAATTTTTACATTGATTGTTTGCTTGATTGCTAGCATGCCCTATATATTTTTCTAAAACCTCAAAGAAACATATGCACATACATGAATTTGAAAAAGACTTTTAAAAAGATTCAGTTTGAAATTTCATAGATGTTAGTGTGATCTATCATTTGGATGAGGATTACATTGTAGATCAAGAAGCTCTTATCTTGCAATCTAAAACATGTGCTAATTTTGATAAATAAAAATAGTAGTTCAAAAATGTAGTAAATTATTTGTTAGAGAAGTTTTTTAAATAATTATGAATTTATCACATAATATAATCCATCATCATAATGAAGTAAGAATTAAAATTATATATTGAGATCCCAAATATTAATATGAAAAATGTTACACAATTAAATTTACAAACAAACATTGCATTCACTAATATAAACTAAACAATAATTTCTAATATAATAATTTTATATTATACAAACATCCCTTCCATAAACACTAATACAAAAAGACCTCTCTATTTATATCTCATTCAAAATTTACATGGAAACAAAATTAAAATGTAATATCATTAAGACAAAATTGAAGGTACATCTCTATTTATATGTCATTCAAAATTTATAGGAAAATAAAATTAAAACGTAAGATTTTCTTTAAGACAAAATTGAGATTAGGGGAGAAGACCCAGTATCCGCCAAGGCTAACTTCATGCAACCGTAGAATTCAAATCGTACATCAAAACGAAAAAAAAAATTATGAGTTTTTTTCGCTCACGAGTTAAGTGCTTATAACTAAGGTTTTGGCTTCTATGCAATTCAGTAGAGTGCGGGAGCATTGGATATGCGCGTGGAGGTCAAAAAGACACTTTTTAAAGGTGTCGTCTGATCGTTGCCACCTAATGTCCCAATATCCGCCCGCTATAATTTCAATCAATTATAACTATTTTATCATTCTAATCCATTCAAAAACATTCACTTTAGCACTTAATGAGCAGTCATTGATGTTTTTGTAATTATTTATTCAATCAAATAAAGTTTTTTAATGGATCAAAGTGAATTTATTTTTGGAAGGTTAAGTAAGCATGGAGGTGGCGGTAATTCAATGGGTGACGATAACTGAGACTTCTCCCCTACCTCTCTATTTATATGTCATTCAAAATTTACACAGAAACAAAATTAAAACGTAATCTCATTAAGAGAGAATTGAGGCTACTTACTGTAATCAAGCATGGGAGTCTCCACATACCCTGGAAAGGCTATAGTAATTCGGATGTTATAAGACATCAATTCAAGCTTGAGAGTTTCACCAAGTCCTTTCAGAGCATATTTGGTTGCAGTATACACAGAGTTACCATAATAAGGGTACTGCCAAAAGAAAAACACACCAAAAGAAACGATCAACAAACTAATAAGAGCGAAAAGCTGATGACTTATTTGGATGTGATAATACGGAAAGATTAAAAATACAATGATAAAAAGGTTGAACATCTTAAAAAAAGAAAAAGAAAAACATGCTTTCTTGGCTAACATATAAATGATGTTATAGTCATAATCTATAGGTTGACTTCACATTACTTTGGCCTTAACTAGGACTTTGAACTGACAATCACAAGTTATGGAATGAAGCGTCCATATCAGTCCATAATGAAGACTTAAAAAATTCTGAGTTATAAGCATACAAAACGTTTTACCAATAACATACCATTCCTGACATGGAATTCATGAGAACAATGGACATGGGTGTTTGGGCACTCCTCTGCTTCATCAATGGAATTCCAACATGCAGAGTATTGACAACCCCTGTCAAGTTAGTTTGAATCATTGCATGCAGATCTTCAATCCTGCCCTCATCCAGGAGTACAATTTTTACCGCAGCCGCATTGCACACCAGCACATCAACAGCCCTCCATTCAAAAGATTCCTTTATTGCCTTCGCCAAAGTTTCATACACACCCACATCTGCAACCTATTCAAAAATAAAAACCAGATTAGACATCAAGATTTGTAAGTCTTAAGGTAAGCTTAAAATGAAGGAATAAGATAAACCTTGGTCGATATTTTATGTTTGGTAGCACCATCTTTGACAAGATTTTGTTCTGCCTTCTCCAAATTAGTGGAGCTTCTGGCTACAAGTGTAACGAATGCTCCTTGAGAGAGAGCCTCTTTGGCAATTGCAAGCCCAATCCCACTTGATCCACCTGTTATCAGGACATGCTTGCCCTCCAGAGATTGCAGCCATGGTGATTTGGTCATCATTATAAAACTGGTGGAAACACCTAATTCTTGGAGTGGAATATAGAAGAAAAGAGGAGCGTTTGATGATTTAGTTCCAGGAAGAGCTATTTATTTATGCTGCAGGTGGGAACTCTTCTCTCTTTGTAATGGGAATGCCTTTACTTAGGTTGATAGGTTCATTAAGGCTATGATCCATTAAAGGAAATACTTCGTACATGAAACAGATAAAGATATTAGTTACTTGCAGGATGTTTTGCCCACCACATTTTTTATTTTAATCTCTCAAATACATAAGATTCTTAAAGAACACCTTTGGCTTCCAAAATGAATGTTAATACCTACTGCCATAAGATTTTTTCGTGTTACAGTCGTCCATAATTATGACTTCCGTAATGAATGGTAATACCTATCACAGCATTATTTTTAGGTTCTATCGTAAGGGATAAACAATTTTGGTTTCTGAAAGTGAATATTAATACTTTTGTAGCTGCATTCTTGTAATCTAAATTGTTTTGTTCAATATAAATAAAAATAAATGCTAATACTTTTGTAACTGCATTCTTGTAATCGAAATTGCTTTGTTCAATATAAAAAAAGTGAATGTTAATACATTTGAAATATCCTAAAATATAAGAGCATATATCATTCACCCATGTTATGACACAAAGGGTTTCTTATACACTTCACTTAATAAGCTTCACTCATATTAACAAACTTTTTCAAGCTATAAAACAATGGAGTTTAATAGACTATTCTTAAATATCACCTACTTTAATAGATAAAAGTAAATTTTGGTTAATAAATATAGGATAAATATCTATCATTTTTCAATAGAAGTGAGCTTTAAAAGTATTATTAATTTTCTTATGATTGAAGAATGTAATATTTAAAAAGAGTGGTCCAATAAACAATAGACAACACACACCATTCTTAAATGAATGAAAAAGCAATGAAGTAGAAGAGAAAAGTATAATGTGTAAACAATATTTCTTGGAGTGAAATAAAGAAGAAAATAGAAGCTTTTGATGGTTTAGTTCCAAGCAAAGATATTTATTTCTATTGTAAGTGGGAACTCCTCTCTCTTTGCAGTAGGTTCCGCCTTTACTTAGGTTGATATGTTCATCAAGGCTATTGAATGTTAATTCAATAACTTTTTTTTGGTTTCAGTCATCCATTAAATGTTACTACTTGCCACATTATTTATATTAGTTTCCAAAATAAATTTTGATAATTATGACAAGATTTTTTGGGTTTGAATCTCACTCGTCCATTGATTCTGAAAGAACAAGTTTAACTTCCTGCCTACCTCAACATTTATTTTTAAGTGGTTCAATAAATGAAGTCAATGAAGTAGAAGAGAAAAGTGTCTCATCCCTGACCAGCGACATCCCTATTGGACAGTATTGGTGGAGTTCGACAATAAATAAAATAAGGAAAGAAGTGATGGGGGGTGGAAAGCACAGCACCCCTACCTTTCTCCTCAATCATTCACGTGAAGGGACGGACTAAGACCAAAAATAAGATGGGCAAAAAAGGAAGAGAAGATGGTGCAGGTCAAAAAGAAAGGTGTCCGTGCCATTAAAAGGCATGGCAACCCAGTCCCCAAGAACCTTCTAGATGACAGGAAGAGTGGGAAAAAGGCACGGCCCAGGCAGACTTTAAACCATCACGACTCCCTCACCTTCTCATTCAAGTTCGGTTTAGAAGATAGAGAAAATGGCGTAGCTGTTCAGAGTGCGAATGAGGGAGAGAGAACGAAGAGGAAAAACATGGTCTCATGGAATGCAGTGAGGAGAAGCCGACGAGCAGGCATGCTGAGAAAAGGAAGATAGCTGCGTGAGGAAGAGAGTGGTGACGGGAGAGGAAAAAGCCAAGTGGAACGCAGGAAACAAAGGCAGAAAATGAGAATACGTGGAGGAAGGAATGCAAAGAATGGCATAAAGAAAGCGAGGAGTAAGAGTCCACCATCGTTGTCATTGTTCTCCCCGCCTGAACCAAAATGGGAGCTTTGTAACAGGGTATTGAAATCTATCAAAATAAAATAATAAAGATGGAGGAATTTTGTTAGATGAGATAGGAAGGTCGAGAGAACAAGTGGGGAAAGGAAGGCAAGGAGGAGAGCTTTTGAAAAGGCGTTCGATCAGCATGCTTTGACTTTGTTTTGCTCTATCTCTTGCAATGACACAAAGTCTGGGAGCCGAAGAATATTCACCACATCCTCCCGCCCAATTGCGCAACCGAATGTAACGCAACAGGTCTGCAGTGACCGTGGGCCTATTATTAACAAGACTTTGTTGAGGAAAATAATGGATAAAGTGAAGGAGGTCATCGACCAGACAAAGCGGGATGACAATGTGTAGACATGCAAAATTGACATCATACATCTCGCTCTAACATCGTACATGAATTCTGCTATTAATTAATTAAAGCAGTTTATTGATTAATTTACTAAGGTTCATTAAATAAATCAAAATTATTTAATCAAATCCTTAAAGTTCTTCTCATTTGATTTAATAAATCAAACTGATTTAATCAAATGTCAAAATCCCTAAAATCTCCTAAGTTAATTAATCTAAATTAATTAACTTCTAATCATGATTATCATTCTCCAGCTTTTGACTCAACTAGAGTCAAAATCCAAACTCCTAACTAACCCACCCACTTGCACCAATAAATCATTTATTTGATTTATTATTTCTTCCAATTACATTCAAAAGGGCATCAAAATGGAATATTCTTCCAATTTGAATCTTCCCCCCAAAAGGGACTTGTCCCTTCCAACAAGGTTTTAAATGCTATTTGCACAAGTCAACATAGCATTTATTGCACCTTTCATCCCCCAAAACATGTCAAGTCAT
The DNA here is from genome assembly GCA_007115665.2 of Sequoiadendron giganteum. Taxonomy (NCBI): domain Eukaryota; kingdom Viridiplantae; phylum Streptophyta; class Pinopsida; order Cupressales; family Cupressaceae; genus Sequoiadendron; species Sequoiadendron giganteum. The sequence goes on along the minus strand of CM021106.1, from coordinate 651,536,477 downwards.
TCAAATTCAAATTTGAAATTGGCACATTTGCCAAAACTTGCACATTCCTCACCCTCTCATACCTTGACAAGTGGCATCTTGTCATTGGCCCATGAATGATCCCACATTCATCAATTTGGCCTCTCCTCTCTTCAAACTCAACTATAAGTTGAAGGCTTTTCTCCTTCAAACAACAACAACAACCACATTTGAAAGCATTTGCACTATAGGCAACTTGAGTTCAAGCATCTCATTGTCTATTTCACCAAGCTTATCAAGGATTGGGAAAGGGCTCTTTCACATACTCAAAGAGCACCAATCCAATATGGGATAGTTTTATTTCATATCTTACATGTTTTGTTCATGTTTAGTTACATTTGAATTATGAAATAATATCTCATAAGGATGTGATTTCTGTTATTTTGTTTGTATCATGTTGCTAACACACTTGCAGATTTTGACATCCTACAATTGGCGCTAGAAGGAGGGCAATCTCATGAAGTATTTGATGCTTTATCACTGTTATTCTGGCTTCTTTTATTTTTGAATCAGATTTCTTTGCTATGTAAACATTACGTTCATAAAACTTCTGGTTAAATTATGTGCTTTGCTGCTTGCTGCAAATTAAACAAGTAATTTGTCCATGCTTCCATATTTTGTAGCCATGTTATAGAATAAATAAATATCTTAGGCATATTTATTTACATAAAAATCTTTTGGACTTACGCTTGTCAATTGCATCTAACTTGGAAAATTTCAAAATATTTTTCAAATTGGTTTAATGCCTGTCAGTTACATTTGCTTGAAAATTTCTAAAGAATTTTAACAAATCCATTTTCTGCATATCTTGTAATGGCTACACTCTTTGTGTCAGATGATTAGGATGCAAACAAGGAGAAAGCATGTGAATTATTAGATAGAATTCATCCCAAAAAAAATTTTAAAAAGAAAAGAAAGGGAAGCTTACCACTTTTCTTCATGGTTTGAACATGACAGCGAGTTGGCTCTGCCTTTTCAAAAGGATGGACGCATGATTTTATTTCTCATTACACATAGAAGTCATTTTTGTTCTATTAACAAGTGTGTATTTTTTTGTTAATAAGTGATTCTTCTCTAACTGAATAAGCATTCAACATCAAACCTACCACAAAAAGCTTCACTTCTAGCTGAAAGAGTTGCAGTTAGTATTTGAGGTTTTCACTTTTCTGGCTGGAGCTTGGCCAGTGCGGTTGTGAATTCCTTTTACCTTGGGTACTGGTTCAATAATAGTAACTTCCTTATTGTCTGTATCATCCTTGACTTCCACAATTGCTGGGGGGGATTTCCTTAAGCTTGATGTTCCTCCTCTGTTTGCTTACAACCTCTCTTTGCTTATCCATGCTAGGCATCTCGTTACTTGAAGTAACATTTTCATTTGCAGGAAGTTGGTGCATCTTGAAGGTGCTCTCAAGGCGTAATCCTCACACCTGGTCTCACGCTTGAAGCAGCTCTCCATGATATGCCCATTTAAATTAGCTCCCTGATCTGCAAAACACACAAGACAAACACTCATCTAGTAAGGAAAAAAGAGAGTTCATTTTCTCACTTCTCATAAAGGTTGACGCTTTTAGCAGGGATGTCTTTAACTAAGCCACCAAGACACTTGGAGATCAAGCATTATGCAGCCTACATAGAGGCAGGTCGAGCAGCTTCCATAAGGGAACCCACAATGTAAGTTTTTAGATCTTTGTCTTGTAGAAGACCGAACACGCATAAAGAAAAGTCACTGAAGCTTTCAGTCCAAATTAGCAGCGACATAGGGACATTGCAGGAGCGACCACACAAGGCTCTGTGTTGTGTAAAGACTTTTCCATTAGAAAGGCCCGAGAGAGACAAGCAGACCCGAACGCCACAGCGAATTAAGCGTATGGCATCCAAGGCGTTGATGGCGCTTATCTTTTCATACTCATAAGAGAGAAAAGTGCCTCCAAGCGGTAGAAGGCTATATTATATGGCCCTAGATCTGGGAAAGGTTGAACTTGGTAATCTAGCCATCGTTGAGGCAGGGTGGATTTGATACAGTCAATGGCGGTTTTGTTGCAGAATGCACCTTCTCCCTAAAACAACCTTTGATTTTGGCTTGTTTTTTTTATCGTTGCTCTGCTCAGTAGAAAAGATGATGATGAATTTTGTGCATATCTTGCAATAACCACAATACATGAGACATCTCTCAGAGGCATTCTGAACACAGTTGATATGTCTTTAAAAAGGAAAAACGTGTCATTAACCTCCCTGCCACTTGCATTAGCTTCGAAGTTTATCTTTACACCTACCAAATGCATTGTATTGAAATGAATTTATGAGCTGAATTTACGCCTGCCAATGACATTTAATTTACAAACCCTCAGGTCTTTTCAGCAATCCTACATTCTAATTATCATTTATTGTCATTGATCAGATTGAAAAGACATGCCATCTGGACGCCTGCCTGCTGCATTTAGCATTAAAGTTTCTAAAGCTTTCTTCTTTAGCTAAAGTTTGTGCACCTTATTTCTTTGAAGCTTCCTGTCAAAAGGTACCAAATCCATGAATTCCAAGCATATCCAGGACGCAATCTTTCTGAGGTACTATTTATGGGCAGGTGGTTGACTTTGGCGAACCAGATGGCCTAGCTGTTCTACAACTTGACTTAGCTTCATTATTTTCTACATCGGATTCCTGCAAGTTGTTCTTTGCTTTTAATGTATTTACAATAACATGAAAGAGTGTGACTGGTTTACGGATTCCTGCAAGTTGCTCTTTTCTTTTAATGTATTTACAATAACATGAGAGAGTGTGACTGGTTTATAATGTTTGTGAACTTTCAAGAGTGTCAACACCATTTAAAACATTTCTGTAGGTGTAAACTAATTTGAGATTGTGTTTTTTTTTTAAGATGGTTGACATGCCACTTGAAAAAAGCGATGGAAACAAGCAAATACAGAACACATACAAACACAAGCTATTTTACTGCGTAGGCAAAGCAACGAAACTCGAGGTGAAATTAATTCAGGGCGTAGGAATGTTGAGTGAATTTCAAGTGATCTAAAGCGATGGACTGCAGATTTTATCAAATCTATGAGCAAGCAGACATATCACACCTTTCACTCTGCAGCTAAAGGGAGTATACTTTATTTCATATCCTTGGTTAAGTTTCTTGAATTCAGGTGTTCCTTTTGTCATGGGTGGTAATGGATTACGTGGTTGATTGTGAAGTACTTCTCATATTTTACAAAGTGACATAATATCAACCAACTTTAAATACAGTTCATTTAATTCATAGACAAATCCACTATAATTTTTATTTCAACTTGCTTTCAGAAATGTCTATTGATAAATGCTAACACATTGTCAATCTTAATGGGAGTTTTCAAGTTCTTGAGAATTTTCATTATAATCAACCTTAGGAAGTCTATTGGTTAGAGGTTTTGAGAAAATAATTTATTAATAGTTGATATAAATCATTCCAACATGAACATTTCCATATTCATAATTAAGATAAACAATGATAGATCATGTGAATTTATTCATTAGGTTATTGGTTCCTTGTGAATGTGTTCATTAGGGTTGCAAATATATTCATTACATCATTGATTCCTTGAAGCATATGATAAACTTTATGTTGTTTGCAGGTTGACTTTGGAATCAAGTGAAAACAAAGGCGAATGGAGTGGAGTTGGAGATATTTTTTGAAATCAAGACTTAGAAAAAGCATTTTTTAATGCTTATTTTAAATCTTAGAGCTTCAATTCACTACCTTTTTTTTTCTATTTTAAACCAACTCACATTTCCTTTTGGGCTTAAAATCAATCACTGATTTGATCTTTTCAAGGTTGGTTAAAAAGAATCTAAGACATTTACTAGATTTCAATTTGGACTTAAAATTGAATAAGGCAACCTTCACACTTGGATTTTGGTGCTTAAAACGAATTCATCATTGCTTTTTGGACCTAAAATGAACAACTATTTGTCATATCTTGCAATCTTTTTCACAAAGTAATATCATAAAAAAGACGTATGCGCTTGTCTCGCGCCTCACGGCGATCTTGAGAATCAAAAGTTTTTTTATGATATTAAGTTGTCAAAAATATTGCCTCCACACTTCAATTTGGGCATTTTAAAATTGAGCAAAACATGCGAGTGTGAGCACGATATATTGCGGAGGTTCTCCCCTTTGTTTTTCAACAAAGGTTGTGTGAACAATGGGATATTTTAGCTCGCTATTGTTTATCTTAGAGGGCCTACCTTGTGGGAAAAAGTAATCACCCAAGGGAACGACCCGACCGGGAACACGCTAAAGCCAAGCGACTTCCACCCGGGATATAAGTGTGGATATTGGAACAAAGGCCAATATCACGAGGATTATTCCGATGAGATGGACAGCAATGGACTCTCGCCGACGTTGGATAATCCCCCACGAACAGAATGCCCAAATTAGAACCCTTGTTTAGAAATTGGCCAAAACCTTATCTATCTTGTTGGTGCAAAAGGTCATGTCCTTTGAAGCCGCCCCACATAACATGCGGTCTTGTTGTGGAAATGGAAAGTATGCCATGGGAGATTCATGGGTACTAATGCTTGGCTGACCCGAATAAGTGAGTGTCGTGGAGGGGAGCCAGTGTGGTCAAGCATTTAGCCATTCGCACAAGATATGCGCAGCTGGATTTATCCAAGTGGGAACCCAACAAGATATTGCCTCATCAACCTAGGAGTGTGAAAGTGCTTGGAAAAAACACATTGCTTGATCTTCAAAACATTGAAAAACAAACATACACAAGAGCCTCAAATTTCAAACACCTTGGAGGAAACAAATACCTATTGACGAACTTGCCCACTCTTGCTTTCCCTAGGAATCACATTCCTAGAGGTTTCTAAGTGTGCAAATTCTATCATCATTTGTTTTCACTAAGGATAAACCTAGGAAACTTTTGCCCTATTTTCCTCAATTTCCGCATAAAGGACCTTGTGGAATGAGAAAGAGAATGGGACATTAGACATATAGTTTGAAAACCTAAGCAAGCAAGTGTCTTGGATAAAAAGAACCTCAGTTAACCAAGATAAAAGACAAATTTGATTACACATGTGTTTTCTAACATGATCAAAATCCCAAAACCGAAGTTCAAAAAGCTTAGTGTGAAAGCTAGTGAGGAGCATCTTGAGATCCTGAATTGTTTGAAAGGTTTACTTTCCTCTCATAGGAAATATAGCATGTTCTTCAACACCGAGGTCTTGTAAGCAAAAGTATCATCTAGGTCAAGTCTAGGATCAAATTCAATCACTTTCATCCATCTTTCAACCATCAAAATCAGTCAAATTTCCATCTCACCAACAGCTCTTGGAATCTTTGTCATTTAAACTTTTAGGCGAAATCAAAACCTCTTTGTTTGACTTAAAACACCTAGTCAAACCATCATCCTATACACAATTTTTCTCTAGGATAACACAACTTCCTAGGGTTTACAAGTTCATCTTGTTTGGCTTAACACACCTAGCCAAATTATCAAATCATCACATCGTTTGACTTGACACACTTAGTCAAACTACCATCTTGTAGGAGTTCACTCTTGGATAACACAACTTCCTAGAGTTTTACAATTACATTTATCACTCTTGTTTGACTTAACACATCTAGTCAAACCATCAATCCAACCACGATCAATCAAGTCCTAAAAATCTAGCATTTCCTTCAAAGGTTCTTTAAGAGTCCCATTCATCCATATCGCTCATCTTTCGTTTATCTCATTCTCATCATCACTTTGATCCTTCAATTATCCTAGTTCTTTGCTTCTTTAACCTAAGGTTTAGACCGATCTAAAGGATTAAGAGGTTCATCTCTTACATTCTTGAAAATTGATCTTCATTTTATGGTTCAAACTCAATCTCAACACAAGAGGAGCATGGAATATAAATTTGATCCATCCATCATGAGCAATTCGATCCAACCAAACTATCCAAGCCTTGCAATACCATTTGATTATCAAAGCTTGTACAATGCATACATGGGAGCATTATCTCATACAAACATCAATGGTACAACGAATGTGAGCATACCCAATCTGAAGTTTGGAACACCTTTCCCAATGACAGATTTAAATCCAAGTCCAAATCTACAAATCTATCAACCAAACACTCAATGCATGAGTTTTCCAAACAACATCATCCCACCAAATCCATACATACCAAGTGCAACTTTACCAAACATGACCATTTCAAATTCACACTTGGTAAACTTTGGGGTCGACATGTTTGCAAATCCCCCTAATGTTGTTCAAAATCCTAGCAATATATTGGCAACTCCATATGTTGATTCAAATCAAGGTAACCCCATGCAAAATCAAAGTTACCTAAATCCAAGCAATATGATTCCCAACCACAACAATGTTCAATTTCAATCTATCATGCCAAATCAAAACATCATACCAGATCATCCCATTTTTCCATCGATATCACAACAATAGATGGCAACCATCCAAGCAACCCCAACAATCAACACCATTCCCATTCCACCACCACCGCCACCACCGCCAAAACACAACACGACCAATTCATTCTCCATCATGTTGCAAGCTGCTCAAAAAGCTTCCCGCAAAAAGGCACTCCAAGCCCAACAAGCTACACAGCTAGTTGCTCAACAAGCATAAGCAGCTCAAGTAGCCCAACAAGCACAAGCGCAAGCAGAATTCTACGCACTATTGCAATCAATCCAAGAAGAAGTAGCACAACAAAGAGCCCAACAAAAAGCATTGTTGGCACAAAAACAACATGATGAACAACAAGCGTTGTTGGCCTAGCAGCAAATGCAGGCCTTACTCGCCCAACAAAGCTTGCAATGGATTCCCACCGCAATTGTTGAAAACAATGATCAAGAGCTATCCATCAATGAATACATTGAAGATGTTCCCATCTCATTCAATGATCAAATCATCACACACCAAAAGCCACTTTTCAATCATGATCAAAACTCACCAACGATGTCTAACAATGATCCATTCAAAGGAGGGTTAACATTATTTGATCCTATAATTTGTGATCCTTCAACTAATGATAATGTTGAAAATGTCTCTACATCACCTAATGAGCTAGAAGACATATCTCAAGAATTTATTCCAAAGCATGATCAAAATATCCCATCAAGGCCTAGCAATGGTCCCTCCCAAGGCATATTGACATCCTTCGACCTTATGATTGAGAATAGTGAAAGAATCTTTGACACTACACTTGATCCAAATCCATTCAAAGAACAAGTAGATATTAATCCACTTCCCATGCCTAAGGACGATGTCCAAGAAACCCTTGAAAGAAATCCATTCTTTGAAATCGACCCATGTCAAGAACTTGATCCAAAGCATGTTGAAAGCAATTCTGAAATCACTCAAGATCAAGAATTTGTATCTCCAAGCTACTACAACGATATAATGGACACTCTCCTATCCATACAAGGTGACCACATCCACATAGGACATACTCCTCCATCTACCCATGAGATGCTTTCTTTGGATGGACACGTGGATGATCTTCAAAAACAAGAGTCTCATACTCTTCAAATCATTACCAATGAACAAGAGTCTCCTACTCTTAAAATTTGTACACATGATCAAGATGTAGAGAAATGTAGAGACATATCAGAAATGGATCATGAAGAAGGCTTGTACATAAGTCATGAATCAGAAACATCCTATGAAGTGAGTCATGAGGAAGACTTTTGTGTAGACAGCGAAGCATCAACACTTCTTGAAGAAGCACTACAATCTGATATCTCACAAGATCAAACCAAAGATATCAATCAGAAAGTCATCCCACATGTGGAGGATCATATCACTTATAAAGTTGGATCACTTACCTTTGTAAGGGAAAATCATCTTATCAATAAAGAAGCTGACACTTTTGAAGGTCCACGACAGAGCAGAGAAGGAGCAACACCTTGTTTCCAAGGGAAATCATATCCTTTTGCAAATAAAATGTTTCAACAAATTAATTATCAAGGAAGAGGATTAGGCCTACATGAACAGGGTATCCTAGAACCAGTGCAAATTTTTGGCAATCCTAAGCATCAAGGCCTTGGTTACTCAACAATCAAGGGATCTCGACATATCAGTAATACTATCACCATACTGGGGGCAACTTCGTCTCGAGAAAATGTCAACATAGGGAGCACGAAGGATCCTTATGATGAAACCAATGCCAATACTACAACCCGCCATGTCATGAATCTTCATCCACCCATCACCCCATACACAAATTGGGACCAACGTCAAAAGAAATATTTGAATCAAATGATGAAGCATGAAGGACAAATAAAATACAAGTGGATACCAAAGAATACAAAGAATGACTATCCCTATCAAACTCCATTAGTCAAAGAAACTATGGGGCAAAATAAAAATTGGGCAAGTATCCATCAAAGATTTCCACAAAGGAAAAAGCAGGCTTCTCAAGCAACGTACAAAGTGTATCAAGCAGTTGGTCCCAATTCCATGCACACTTCCATATCCACCCATTATTGCTCATCTTCCCAAGTTTGGAGAGTCAAAGGTTCCAAACCATCGACCAATCCATCTTTTACTCCTAAACACACTCCATCCACGCCTCCACGCATGATATCCAATTCTCACATTGACCATGTGTTGGCAACGACCCTTCATCATAAGGATTCAGAAGGCACCCTATCGTGATGTGCGCACAAAGATAGAGTTAAGTCCATTATCAGCAAAGCAGAACAGATTTCTCAAAAGTTGCATTCAAGTGCACGTATCTTGGCAAAGCAACTTCTTCAAGCAGGATACTGATGGCACGTTATGACAGAAGCATCAACATCAGCACCACCAGGTGGTTCAGCATCCACTTAAAATCTCTCAGAAAATACAAAAACAATCAGAAAATGTCCTGAAAAAATGGTCACCTTGATGAAAACCTGGCAAACAGGCAACTTGGTGACAACAAAAAAATAAAAAAATACAAAAATCCAAAAAAATCAAAAAAAGGATTGAAAACAGTAAAGAAAAAAATCATCCTCCAGCGAAAACCATTTCGGTGGTGCTTTGGACAAGTACCATGGTGAAAAACTAGCAAACAGGCGTCATGTGTAGAATCGAGCATCTGCATGTGCTAGTTCAAGAGAAAGCATCTTATCACATCCATAATAAAGCTAGCATTCCATCCATATCATTCGTTCATCCATGAACTATTTATCCAACACATTGCCATTTATCTACCTTATCTTGATCTTGATGAAGGTTTGGTAAACGCTTTACACTTGCTTATGGTAAACACCTTGACATGGGTCATTTTCATTGATCCCATCCTATCTAATGTTATCTGAGCCTCAAAGCATTATCCGAATGAGCATTCCTCTGTTAAAACACCCTTATCTTATTGCAAGATAATCCATATCCATTCGTATCCAAGAATCCACCCATGGCCGTTCAAACATTGCTAAACACTGGGGGCAGATATTTATATCTCGCTTCGGGAATAAATCTTGATCTATATCTTCACACTTATGTGGTGATCCGAACATTGGAAAACATAAAATCAAATTGGTCAAGGCATTTGTGAACATGAATCCAAGTCACTAGCCCATGGCATATTTTGACAGCAAGACAACATTCCTAATCAAGCTTTATCTTTCATGGAATATCCATTTGAACAATCCATATCAGATGCATATAATGTGTACTTCAATGTCACATCAAATCATCAAAGCAACTTTGTTCCAAACCAAGCTTCATCAATCTTGATCAATCGAATCCAATCAATCATCACTTTGTTTGACTTAACACACTTAGTCAAACTATCATCTTGTGCACGAGTTTACTCTAGGATAACACAACTTCCTTGGGTTTACAAGTTCATTATCATCACTCTATTTGGCTTAACACACTTAGTCAAATTATCAAAACCATCATCACCTTGTTTGGCTTAACACACCTAGCCAAATTATCCTTTTTGTATGAGTTTACTCTGGGATAACACAACTTCCTGGAACTTACAAGTGCATTATCACTTTTGTTTGACTTAACACACTTAGTCAAACTATCAATCCATCAGTCCGATTGATCAACATTAAAGCTTGGTTTTCAACAAAATCCCAAAACAAAGCACTGATATCATATCATGTCCATATCCGAATCGTCAAAATCATGCGAAAATTCCAAAAACATTCAGAAAACTCATTCAAAATCCAAAAACATTCATAAAATCTTGAAAATACCAAAAACATTTGTAAAACATCTCAAAATTCCAAAAACAGCCTCAAAACATTTGAAAAAACCAAAATGGTGCATCCATTTCATCTCGCTTTCACCGTGATTGTCATCACTCATAATAAATCATCGTCGCTTTCACCCTTTGGTGAGTTAGTCAGAAGCAAGTTTAGCAGGTTCTAAAGTGAACGCCTAATCGTCAAAGTCTCAAGTCTAAGTCAGTAAGTCAACAAGTTGGTCAACTCGGAGTATCAATAGCTTATCACCCAATCAGTCCTCACCAAAACCCTGATCACTACATGTCCTAGGATGAAGCTTTCCCACGATGGACATAAGCATCAGGTACCCCACAGTAGTTTAGCCTTGGCTAGCGGTACGAAGAACATCAACTTGTTTGTTTACTTTATTTTGGTCTTTTTGACTTATCTTATTTTGCGCTCATTCCAAGGACCTCTCGATGATGCCTAAACAAAACAGGTTTAGAGAGAAAGGAATGGGGCAATGATCATTATCTTTTTATCTGCTGTGCTTGTTGGATGTTCTTGTAAAATAACTTGGCGAATACTTTCTTTGTTGGGTCCGTCCTAGCAGGGTTTCCATATGTCAAGTGTGAACAAGAGCACTCCTATCTGATTGTCGAGTCAGAGTCCATCACACTAGGCGCAACGCCATCCTGGTTCTTAATACCTTGATGCATCGCCCCTATGTGTGTTATCAAACATAAAGAAAGTTACGCTCTTTATCTCCCATTCCTGGATAAGCAATACATCATCATCTTTCATCATCATCTCTAATAAAGTTGGCTTGTTGAACTTCTGCATCTTCTTGGATTCAAGGGTTGATCCCTCTCATTCTTCTATCCTATCTCATTCTTCTATCCACTTTCATGCTAACAATGCATCCATGTTGCATCCATCTTGCATCCATCCTGCATCCATCCCGCATCCTGCATAATCACGTCATCTCATTTTCATAATCATATAAGTTGTTTAAAATAATATAGATTTGTTATTCTAAGCATCTTCCAAACATCTCATTTACATCATCATTATCATCCATACATCCATTTTGAACCTCTTTATCATGAGATCCACCTCAAATTGAATCTTTTCGCTCGATCTCTCGAGGGGGCAATGTACTAACGTACTTATTTTCACCGAAGCATCCGAAAAATCAGAAATTTTTTAATTTTGATATCGGCAGAATCATTCTTTGAACCAATGCAACAAGTACATTGCTTCAAAGAGGGGCAAAATGTAGACATGCAAAATTGACATCATACATCTCGCTCTAACATCGTGCATCGAATTCTGCTATTAATTAATTAAAGTAGTTTATTGATTAATTTACTAAGGTTCATTAAATAAATCAAAATTATTTAATCAAATCCTTAAAGTTCTTCTCATTTGATTTAATAAATCAAACTGATTTAATCAAATGTCAAAATCCCTAAAATCTCCTAAGTTAATTAATCTAAATTAATTAACTTCTAATCATGATTATCATTCTCCAGCTTTTGACTCAACTAGAGTCAAAATCCAAACTCCTAACTAACCCACCCACTTGCACCAATAAATCATTTATTTGATTTATTATTTCTTCCAATTACATTCAAAAGGGCATCAAAATGGAATATTCTTCCAATTTGAATCTTCCCCCCAAAAGGGACTTGTCCCTTCCAACAAGGTTTTAAATGTTGTTTGCACAAGTCAACATAGCATTTATTGCACCTTTCATCCCCCCAAAACATGTCAAGTCATTCAAATTCAAATTTGAAATTGGCACATTTGCCAAAACTTGCACATTCCTCACCCTCTCATACCTTGACAAGTGGCATCTTGTCATTGGCCCATGAATGATCCCACATTCATCAATTTGGCCTCTCCTCTCTGCACGCTCAACTATAAGTTGAAGGCTTCTCTCCTTCAAACAACAACAACAGCCACATTTGAAAGCATTTGCACTATAGGCAACTTGAGTTCAAGCATCTCATTGTCTATTTCACCAAGCTTATCAAGGATTGGTAAAGGGCTCTTTCACATACTCAAAGAGCACCAATCCAATATGGGATAGTTTTATTTCATATCTTACATGTTTTGTTCATGTTTAGTTACATTTGAATTATGAAATAATATCTCATAAGGATGTGATTTCTGTTATTTTGTTTGTATCATGTTGCTAACACACTTGCAGATTTTGACGTCCTACACAATGTACTAGAGTAGAGGAGTGTATCTACAAAGCAAGGAGTTTTTCACCATGAGAGGAGTCAATCTTAACGCCTACGTTAGAAATATCTTTCATATTCATATAGCTAAGTACACACATTCTTAATATTACTTTTCAAAGAACGTAAACTAGCAATTGCACCTTGGTGTGCAATGGGTGCGTCGAAGAGTTGTGTAAGGTCGACTTTGGAAAGTTTTGATATATTTTTTGCAATATGTTGTGTGTTGGATCTCAAAGATGCAGGTTACAAATCCTAAGAGGATGTCAAGCTCTATGCTTAAACTTGCAACGTTCTTGAACCAATGAATGGAAATAACCTATTCAGTTAGTGACTCCCTACATTAAACTTAGGCTGGTAGACCTTGATAGCTGAAACAGATTTAGAATTGTATGACTAAGTTGAATATATGGATCTATCCGCATGGGCATGAAGTGGGATAGATGAATTCTTACTAACTACTTTTACTCCTAATGAAATTTGAAGTGTACATGTATAGATAAGATTTTATGAAATTCTAAAATAGAATTGGTATGACTAGTGCCTACTCCTTTTGTGTAAATGGAGTCAAGATGTAAATGATATGTGACTTATTTACTATCTACAATTTTAATTGTTTGGCACTTATAATTGTTCATACCTGACGTAAACGTGTGAGGATGTGACTGACAAACTCTTCTTATTGATCCAAATGACCGTTTCTAGATTACTGTGATTAATCAAAAGAATTTAATCCTTCCTTGAAGAAGCCAGATAACTAAACCATACAAGAACAACAAATGTGCATTGATAAATTGAAAATATTCTTGATATATCAATTTAAATAATAAGAAAATGTCAACCTTGGAGACAACTTGATAATCTTATCAATTACCTAACTCTTCTTATTGATCCAAATGTTACCTCCAAGTTATTGTAATCGATCAAAAGGATTTTAATTCTTTAATAGAAACCAATTAAATTGATCACACAAAAACAACAAGTGTGTCTTAACGAAACTGAAATATCAACTTGGATACACAGGTTCAAATAACAGAGAAATAACAATGTGGAGACAATCAATTAATTGTTCAACTCAACAAACAATAGACACCAGATTTTAGCAACTAGATTAAGACTTCTTCGCCATTTGCATTATTTCAAAATATTTTACAATACATAGCACAATGTTTTATTTCGGCGACTGTTCCACCTATCCTACTACTTAACTGCTAAATCTAATCTCTCTCTCCTTTGATTTTATTTGGCATATATACAATATTTTAGGGTTATGACCCCTAATATCTGTTTGTTGCATCTCTTCAGTATTATTCTTCTTCAACAAATATATTTAATTAATTGCCTTTGGAAAATTAAATATTTTAATCTTCATCATCTCCATGAAATTTAATTCAATAATAATCTCCTCTTGTTGGAAATTTTCACTTCACTTTCTACAGTATATATCTTCAATATGCTCTTCGGGTACAAATAATGATCCCTTTTATAACCCTCTGGTGAAAATTGATTCATTTGCACTTTGAACAATTTTCTCATGTGAGCAATAGCACCAAATGGATCAATTCTTTAACCTCTGAAATATTTCATTTCTCTAAGAAGATTTTTCATCCTTATTCTTTTCACGCCTCTTTAGTCATTGTTTTAATCTTTTCACTCTTCTTGGACTATCAGGGAGACTCAATGTGACTCTCAATGATATTGGAGTGTAACTTTCCATCGTGGCACCTAGGGAATGACATGTCACTAATGCTAAACAATTGAATAACTTTTCTTTTTAACATTTAATATCAACATGTGAACATCAACTTAACATGAACATTCTCGGGTTCCACAACAATGCTACTAAAGTAAGACAATAAATATAACACATCAAGTACCACATACAAGATCATGAGTATAAACCATAAAAAAGATTATATTATCAGAAAGAGTATCATTACAAGTTCAATTACAATCAAACAAGATTGTGACAAATCTTGATACATCATAATTCATAACACAATGAAACCTCATATAACATCATGAGTGAGTACAATAAATAATATGAACAAGAATAAGTGACGACAAAGTCCACAAACACATCCAATAGACAACTTCGTGAAAAATGTGCATCTGGGAACCTATCAAGAACAAATTCATCTTGAACAATATCACTTGAAAGGGGACCCAAAGGAAAAAAAGGCATGTTCCTCCCAACCATGTGGAACTCGAAAGCCCACCCCCCGTGCTAGGAGATAGTAATAGGTCCTCAAGTCAAAAAAACATCAAAAAGAGATAACAAATTTCACATGTTCGACATACACATGGCAACATGAAGACATCAAAACCACATGACAATAGACATACTCCCAGAGGCAATGGTATAATCACAAGTGACTCTACAAAAGAGACCTAACATATGTACAAAGACAAGAGTTTCATCACATAATCATAATAGGTTACCCTGGATAGTTTTCCTAGGTTATCAGCCCTCTACCAGAGTTACCCTGGCAACCTCTAACGACTTTCTGCCCCTATACAAACTTATGTGGCATTGAAACACTTCTCAAAGAGACAAAGTGTTTGATCAGCCATTCAAGACCATCTCAACCTATTTTAACCTATACAAGCATTAAAGTACAAGGTGAGGCAAATCATTATCTGTCACGTATGGATTTTTATAGACTTATTAAATGTAGACATTAATTGTTATGTCAAATTTAGATAAAAAATTAATGATTATTTAAAGATGGTTAAATTGAATTTCGAAATGAAATGAAGTTGAAATTGAATTGAAATTGAAATGCAATTATTGTATTTATGTTTATTTCGGGGTTTTTCATTACTGATGATAAATCGAGTGCAAGTGAATGCAAGAAATAGGTGAACGAGGTTGAAGGCAAGAACAACGATCAGGTAGAGTTGTTTAGCCTATTGATGTTTATGAATAGATGTGATCTCACACACTCACGTAGATTAATATTTTAATGTATTGTGCGTATATCATGCTTACGAATTAAAAAATTTAGTTTTAGTGTGATTTCTCAAAAATTGCAAAAATGCATGTTCGTGAAAGATTATTTTCTTAAATTGGTGAAATTTAATGTAATTTAAATAAATAGAATGCTTGTTTAATATTTTACTACTATTTGGGAAATATGAAGTTAAATTTTGAAATTCAAAAGTAATAGAATTCTAAATTTAAAGTTTGATTCAATTTAGTTAAACAAAGTGAATTTAAATTTAAAATGTTATATAATTTTGAAATTGTGAAAATAAATGAATTTTAATATTTAGAAATAGAATTCATTTTTAAACTCAGTTAAATTGTGAAATGGAAACAAAATTTCGTTCAAAATTTTTGATTGAAAATTGAAATCAAAACATGAACTTAGCTAAATTAAAAGAATAAAATATCTTAAAATATCTTAAACTGAGAGTTTGAATTTAATCTGAAGATCAAATTGAGATAATGGTGGATCTGAGTTATGCATGAATGCATGAAAAATAAATATAGATCTCATTAAAAATCCGAAATAAGATATACAGAAGATTTGCACACACAGAAAAATTTGAATTTGAAGGATATTGAACAAATTGACAGATCTGAGAGGGAGAGTTTTATCTTTTTATTTAGTTGCTATGCATTTCTTTTCCCATGCACGATAAATTGTGAGAGAGGTAAGAGGAAGACACAACAGCAAAAATAGAGCTCACACGCCTCCTCCCATTTCTCCATTCGCAACAGATAAAGGAAGAGTGTGTGGCCTAGGAGAGGCACGCACAACCCTCCCCACTTCCCCTTTCTCACACAAACACCCCACACACCCAAGGAGTCCATGCATAAAACAGCAAAGGGAGACTCTCCATCTGCTAACCTCCCCATGCACGGCCTAAGGAAGGTCCCTCCACAGGAATTAAGCAATCTACGTAGCCAAAGAACAAGGAGGAAAGAGAGTGAAGTGCGGCCTTAGCAGCAAGGAAGAAAAGAGTAAAGTGCAGCCAAGGCAGAGATAAGGTGTGGCCACAGTAGAGACAACAACAACAGAAGAAACTCCCTCTTCCTCCATACGCACAAGTCTCTCTTACCAAAAACACAGAGGAAATTTACCAGGTAGGAACTTGTAAATGAATTTATAAATTAGATCTTTCAAGTTTTAATTCAAAAAATTCTGGAAATGATTATTAGAAATTTAAGGAAGATTTTGATTGTTACAATTTAGGAAAATAGACAAAACAAAAACTATGACTGTTAAAAATTATACTTGAAATTTGCTAAAACTGAAAATAGAATTAAATTGGATTGATTTCCAGAATCTTAGACAAACTTTAGACATAGATTAAATGAAAAATCAGTAGATAAAATCTTCCTGTTAGGTAAAATTTAACTGTGTTTTAATTTCCAGACTTCAAGAAAAGATTAGAAACATAAATTTAATTTATTTATGCTGAGAATTAGATAAATTTTGATTTAAATCATTCATAGAACAATGAACTGAAAATTTGAAAACCAATTTAAACTTGGAAATGAATTGACCATATTGAGAAAAAAGAAATTATGTTGATACAAGTTTGTTAAATCATGTTGACAGAAAATAAAGAAATTATTGACAGAAAAACATAGAAACAAAATTTTAACTTGATTATTTCGCTTTTCATGGAAATTGTCAAAACTTGGAAATTTAAAATAGTTAGATTTAATTTGATAAATAATTAATATTTAAACGCCGAAAATAGGATTAATTTGAATCACAACGTTTAAACTTGAGTTTCAGTCAATTTTTGAAAACTATCAGAACAAATTTTAAACAACTTAAATTAAAGAAGAGTTTGAAACAACTGAATGTGTGCTCTTTTAATTTATGTTTTTATATGTATTATTCAACATATTGGAGATACACCTTCATTTTTTTAACTTTTTGATTATTTAAATGACTGAATTAAGATACTGATTTTATGACTTTTTACGAATTGGAGCAATGAAAAGTAGTATTTGATTAACTATTTTTGCGTTAAACGATGTTTTCAGTTAATGTTTGATAGATTGTGAAAGATTGTGTTTGACTTTTTGAACCATGCATGAATGATAGATAATTTTGCATGTGTTGTTTTTCGGAAAGTACCTTCCAGGATAGGTGCCGAATATGGGTAAATAGAGAGCTTAGTTTTTCTTTTTCCAAAACTACTTTTTATTGTTGTGCATGACATTTTACTTGGCCAAGTAATTTTTGTACCATTGAAATAGATGGATTATTTGAGCTCTCTACCATATCCTAGTACCCAACTTGCTTCTTTCTTAACTGAATTATAAAAATGAAAATGCTTGTGGTTTACTAATAGTACTAGGCATGTACCAGATTCCATCTTGCTCGTAGACTATTTTTTGCTAAGCAATTCGTGCAGAGTCGGGTATTTCTTGACCGATTAAGAAATTACGGGGAAGCGTAAGCTTCGAGGTTGGGCAGAAAAGCGCCTGATTCTTGTTCTCGTCTTCTTTTAAAGATTTTCTTATGGATGGAAGATCGACAGACTAAATCTTTTTTTTAATGCTTTATTATTCATGATGTATGTAATGACGAGCTTATGGCTACTGAATGCCTAAGTCTCGAGTTGTAAACTAGATATGTATCATCTTTTGTATTTATTATTTGAAATGTGTATTTCGACACTTGTAAGATTTAGACTGAATTATAATGAAGATATCTTTTCAACTTTTATGTCGTTGTATGTAATCGACTTGTTTTATGATGAATGAATGAAAGAGATGGTGACTTTATTTGGAATATAATGGAATTTATTTTAATTATTGTCGATTTGTTTTAAGGAGTTTTCTGCTCTTTACATTATCTGAGTGGTTAAATGTTAACGACCCAATCCCCTAAAATCTTAATTTAGTTATCACTGGTTAATACACTTTCGAGAGGTTACCCATGCAACCACTTCCAAGTCCAGCTCCTAGCAAAAGCCACTCCCCTTAGGTACAACTCACTAACAAAAATGACACATAGCCATTCGGCATGAAAATATCCATTCACATAGACCCATCAAAAGATACCATGATATTACAATAACTGTCACAAACTACACAACATGCATGGCTAAGTCAAGGCCAATTCATACAAAGATGACGATAACATGTATCCCTTTTAAAACAAAAAGCTAAACTATGCCTCTGGATGATTTAAAGAGAAATCTCAACCCCAAAAGAAAAGCCCTTAAAATTCAATGATAACAAAACATATATGGTTTTCCACATATTAATCGATCATCAAACGTAGAGTTCAATAATGCCAACATATACCATTTAAATAATATTGATGAATTTCATTCATGATTTCCAATCATACATGCCTCATTTAATACATATAAACTCATTGATCAAGAAGACAATATATTCTACCATACAAATGATATTTAACTCAACAACCTACAATTGATAAAATTAAGTATTTAAAGTCTTAATAACTAAAATCACATATATTCATTATAAATATTAAAGTCAATTCATCACTCTAAATCTATCAATACATGTGTATTACAATCTATAAACCATTTTAAAAAATATAAGAAGAACTTAAAAAAACATATAAATACCTAAATACTTATGTCATAATTTAAAGATCACCAAGTATAAATAATAACAAGTATACATATAAATTTATGATCTATACTAACTATATTCTAATTTTATGTGTTTTACGCTTTATTCTACAAAAGCTCCGAACATCTCACAATGTCTTATTTTCTTTTCCTATATTAAGACTTCTATGCTCTAAATAAACCAACATGCGCGTATGAGAAGCTAATAATAAAACAACGAATTCATTACATCATTATTAACTATATTACCAAATGAAAGTAACATAAATTTTCTTTGCAAAGATATTAACAAAACTTCTAAACTTCCTAAGTATTTTTGCACTATTTTATACTCGAATTAAGTGATACTTAATCTCCACATGGATATCGAATAGAGTCAACTAATTCACATTGCAACACCTAATATAGGTTGAGTCGGTAGTCGATTATTGCATGCAAACTGCATGCATGAAATTACACAGAACATAGAATAATACAAGTCCTTCATTCGCAGCCGACTAGGTTAGAATGAGAATGAGTTAGCGGTAGAAAGAGAGGCGTGATGATGGCATTAAAGTTAAGGATAAGAGTATATAATGTATTACTCAATACAATCCCACGGAATTCAGAGTAGATGAGACAGAAAAAAAATCAGAGAACTTAGTAATTAAAATCATTAAGCACAAGAGCGTGGCATCAAGGAGAAATTTTGACAAACACAAATTCGTGAGTGGAGGTAATAGATGTCGATGGAAGAGCCACAACTTACGCAAATCAGATATTTAAATGAAGACACATTCGTATGAATCAGATGACAGAGATAATAACACAGAAATCAGCAAGATCTTTACCAGCCGAATCAAGTGTATGATAGAGTGACCAAGAAATCAATACTTGAATTCCAAAGCGATACAAAGAGGTAGCTAACTACAAAGTTCGAGGCACTCATGGAAAACGACGGCTTCAAAGTGAGCATGCAATCACATGAAGATGTAAAGAAACTAAACTACGCACAAAAGAAAAACATTATCATCATAGGATAGTCACCCCAAGCAAAAACCAAGGGTAAACAATAAGGAGCAGGCCGAAAAAACCTAAGTGTAGCAATCATGAAAGGAACCCTATGCGCAGGAAAGAATATCCACTACGCAGCCAAGACAGGGGTATCTGCTCCTCATAGATTGTGAATTAACTAGAGGTTAAAAATAAAATACTGAACATAAACAAAAAACCAAACAAATAGGAGTTTATAAAACCATAGCAGGATGAAAACATGGTTAAGCAACAAATAAACATATGAACCATGACATATATAGAAACACATGCATGTGACAGTATCAATAGCATACCCAACTTGCAAAAGAGAATAGTGACAGATCATTCATGCATTATTCAAAGAAGAAGAAATACTACTCTAGCCATGCAACCCGAAGTAGGATGAGTAAAAGAAATACATGATTAAAATTAAAAAAAATATTGATTTGGAGAAGGTTTACTGTGAATCATGATCAGATTTAGATGTTTGAGAGAGTATAATGATGGATTTAAACAACCATATTTTTTTATGAAACAAGCAATTTCCTTACAAACCGAGCCAAGACCAAAACTAGCCAAACATCATAGACAACAGATTCATTTCTTAAGAATCACAACTAATCTATAATAGATCTAAGTTTTACTGGCTAGGTTTTCTATAATTTTTATCCATTCTTGAGTTTTTTTTCTTTTATATAGATTATCTAATCTCTAATGGTTTCGGTTTTCAATTATTGTGTAGGTTTCAAGACACGATTTCGTCGTAAAACACAAATAAAATTCAACAAAGTCATCACAAAATTCAATTAAGAGCAAGCTAGAATCTACAAGAAGAAAACCTAGAAATCTTTCTCGGATTCAAACAACAGTGAATCCAAACAAAATTATTCATCCCTCAAAACTTTCACAACACGAGCAAAAACTCCAATATATAATTTTTCCAAATTTTCAACCAAAACCCTAGAAAGTACAGAGACATGCTTCTTCACATGAAAACAATTTCTTTTTCGAAAACCAATTGTCGTGTCTCCAAATTAATATTTTTTTATATGCTATATCATACCTTTTTGATCACAATGGAAATACATCACTTAACTCATTGTTTGCATGCAATTCATCCACTAGTTCAATTTTTGCGTCATGATTAAAACAAGATATTTTGCAAATTTAAATCACAACTAATTGTTATAATTTATCAATTTTTTAAAACATTGAAATTGTACAAACAAATCAATTACACATAATTATTCTTACACAAATAATATATTTTAATAATCCTCAATAAATTAATTCCTCAATAATCTAAAAGACTTTCAAATCAAACATGATAATTCGTACTTTAATTTTGATAAAGCAATAAATCAATGATAATTCTAATGCATACGATTAAACCATATAATTAATATAAGAAAATCAATATAAGACATGACAAACATAAAATGACAAGAGGACACAGCGAACAACACGACAAAGTGAACAACAACAAGACAAATGGGTAACAAAATGATAATCGTTCTTTCCAGAATGATAGTTCCAGACAGAGGACTAGAACTATCTCACATCAAAAAATTCCATTGGGCCTTGGCATGCTCAGACCTAACAAAGTGGGTGGAGTCAATGCTTGTACCTAAAAACTACATCAAACTGCATGGTTAACCTAACAACATATATATCAGAAGACACACTATGAAGAAGAATTTCAGCGTAGCAGGGTACTCATAGATGAGTACTGCTACACTATCTCCTTCACCCGAACTGACATAAAAAATTACATCAAACATCATAGTACCTTAATTAAAATTCAAGAACAACATATACCATCATAATAATGTCATCTCACGAAAGTAACCAGGTGATCATAAAGTCAAGTATATCATCAACTGAGCATCACAACTGATCATATAATCCATGACATAGTGCATCAAAGTAACATAGACTCCAAAGTAACTAAACAACTAACATCAACTAAAAAAAAACTAAAATAGGAAAGTCATCTAGAGGGTCAGTACATCCTTCCCCCCTAGGGTGACACTTACTCCTGGAGGCCTGCAAATAGATAGGGATAAATTTCCCTCATACGTGTTGCATCCTTCCAAGTAGTTGAATCGTCATCACTAGGGTCCCACTCGACCCTCATCGGATCAACGTCTTGACCCCTGAGGGTGAGCCTCCTGCACTATAGAATGCCCATGAGCTCCAAAGCCAACTACTCGTCCTCAACCTATAAAGAATTCCAATCGAGCACATGTGAAATATCAAGATGATAGGGTCTAAGAACAGATACATGAAATACATCATGGATGTGTGACAAGCCAGGCAGTAAGGCAAGTCGATAAGCTATAGGACCGATCCTCTTCAGAATCTCGAACGACCCAAGGAATCGAGGTGCGACCTTAGAGCCTTTTCTATAACATCAAACTCTTCCATGGACTCACCTGAAGAAACACTATATCACCAACAAAAAATTAGTGATCTACATGATGAGCATTTGTGTACTTTTGTCTATCCTGTGCTGCTACCAAATGCTCTCTAATATTATCAACTTGTTGCTCCATGTATCATATCATGTCAGGTTCAAGAAGCACTCTATCCTCAAGTCTATCCCAACTCAACAGAGTCCGACATGGGCGTCCATACAATGCCTAAAAAGGAGGCATACCTATGGAACTATGATACCCATTGTTATAAGAAAACTCCACCAAGTAGAGATATTCTTCCCATCGCAATTGTTGATCCATGATGTACATCTTGAGCATATCCTCAAGAACCTGATTAACCCTCTCAGTCTGTCCATCAATCTCAAGGTGATAAGCTGAACTCAAGTTCAACTGCATGTACCTAAAGAATTCTGTAGATATGTCCATAAAGCTGATGTGAAAACATGATCTCTATCTGACATGATGTTGCATGGGCTTTCATGCAAATGAAAAATTTCCTCCATGAAGATCTTTGCCACAAATGAGGCATTATATGACAAATGAACCGAAGAGAAATGAGCTACCTCAATCAACCTGTCGATAGTAACCATGATGGCATCATGTTGACGAGATGACATAGGTAACCCAACAATAAAATTGATCGATATGATGTCCCACTTCCATTCTAGAAAAAGGTGAGGTTGTAATAATCCTGTAGGATGATGGTGCTCGACCTTCACCCTCTGGCACTCAAGACATCTCAAAACAAAATTGGCAATGTCACACTTCATCCCAGGCCAAAATTACAACTGTCGAAGATCTTCCTGCATCTTCTTAACACCAAGATGTGCTGAGTATGGTGCTTGATGTGCCTCTAACAATATCAAGGTACAGAGACTGTCTGTAAATGGAACATAGATATGACCCAAATGTCACAACAAACCATTAGACTCAAGTGTATAACCTGAAAACCTACCCTCCAATGATCTATCTGATTCCAACACTACCTTCACCTCCTAATACAATATGTCTGTAGTAAGTGCTGCTACAATATGATTCCTCAAATAAACTCCTAGAGTCATGAAAAAAATCTCATTTCTACACTAGCTAAGAGCATCCGCTACCATGTTCTCTTTCCCTTGAATAAATTTCACCTCAAAATCATATTCGCACAAGAACTCCATCCGTCGTCTCTACCTAGCATTAAGATTAGGCTAAGTAAAAATGTATTGCAGACTATGATGATCAATGTGAAGCTCAAAACAATGTCCCAACAAGAAATGATGCCATCAGACCAAAGCATGAATGACTACAACTAACTCCAGATTGTGAGTAGGATAGTTCAGTTTGTGATTCTTGAGCTTCCAAGACTTATAAGCAATCAAACAACCTTCCTACATCAAAACGGCTCCCACACCCTTCAAGGATGCATCAATACAAACTACAAAGTCCTTAGTAGGATTAGGAACAACTAATATAAGCGCACTCGTCAAATTTTCCTTGAGTGTCTAGAAAGCCAACCGACACCGATCTGACCAAAAGAATTTCTTCCCTTTCTTGTGAAGAGAAGTGATAGGATGAGCAATCTTGGAGAACCCCTCTATAAACTGCTTGTAATACCCTGCAAGACCCATAAAACTGTGAACCTTAGGCACATTGGTACGCATGGGCCAATCCATAATGGCTTGGATCTTTGAAGGTTCCATTGCAATACCCTCTCCAGAGATAACATGACCGAGGTATTTCACCTGATTTTGGAAAAACTTGCACTTCGACAAATTTACAAATAGTTGATTCTCCCTTAAGCACTACAATACTTGTCTCATGTGCTCCTCATGCTCCTTCATATCTCTAGAATAAATCAAAATTTCATCGAGAAACACAAGAACAAATTGATCCAAGTACGTGCAAAAGACATCATTCATCAGGCTCATGAAAACAGATTGTGCATTCATTAACCCAAATGGTACCATGGTGAATTCGCAGTGCCCGTAACGAGTTTAGAATGTTTTCTTATGTATATCTACTTCATAAATGCGCAACTGATGGTATCTCGATTTCAGATCAATCTTAGAAAATAAATTTTCTCCCTTAATCTGATCAAAGGGGTCATCGATTCTAGGAAAAGGATATCGATTCTTAACTGTCACCTTATTCAATTGATGATAATCAATGCATAACCTAAGGGATCTATCCTTCTTCTTCATGAAGATGACAGGTGCTCCCCAAGGTGAAACACCCAGATGAATGAAACCCTTAGCCAAGAGCTCCTTCAACTACAAACGGAGCTCTTCTAGTTCTTATGTAGTCATTTTGTACATAGCCCAAGATATAGGATTAGCTCCAAGAACTAGATCAATTCTGATATCAATATCTCATTTCAGCGACATTCCTAGAATATCACTAGGAAAGATGTCAGAAAATTACCCAAGGATAAGGTAATCATCAAGAGATACCTCTTGATTCTCCCCTACCTCCAAGTCACTAACAATAGCTTCAAATAGCTAACAACCCTGTCGCACACACCTCCTTAACTGCATAGCAGATATAATCCACATGAAGATGGGTCCCTCCACACTAAAAATCTCAATCTCTACACTAGAATCATCTAAACAACTTACTATCTTCCGTCAATATTCTATTCAATCCATTCCTAGAATAATTTCATATGATCCAAGGAGTGTAACTCGAAGATCTATAGAGGTAGATAACAATCCAATCCTAAGTCCACAATCATGAACAAGGGATTCAACCGCTACCTTTGCCCCAGAAGCCAATTCAACTTGCCACCTAACACCTTTCTTAACCGCCACTAGCCTACATCACTCAACAATGGAAGGAGAGATAAATGAATTAGACACTCTATAATCAAATAGAACAGAAACACTAACACCCTATAACTAACATGAAGTCTCAACCATAGTATTCTGTTGATCTGCTTGATGATTGTCCACTGTAGCAAAAACTCTATGAGATCAACTTGCATTAGCAACCATTAGCTCCAAAGCTGTCGGTTGCTGACCAAATCCTAAAGTACCTTTCATCCACCAACACCTTCTCCAGTAGCTACTTTGATTGGTAAAAAGAGATTGGTAAAAGTCTCCAATAGCTACTTTGATTCTAGCAAGATCAAGAAAATTTGGAGGGAGGTGCTCAGAGTTCTAATGGAATATATAACGTTGGATGGGAGATTCACCAGAGTCTATGGGTACCACTTTTTTTTACTCAACCACTTCATATATAAGGTTAGGGTTTCTCTCCCTACTACCTTTTGTGTTCTTTGAACAATAGTATTAAGGAGTTTAGAAAAAATCTTGATAAGAACATGGTCCTGCATGTTGGCATTATTCGGCTAATTAATGGGCACTTCAAAAATATTTTGGTTGTTTCTAATCCTATCGTGGCCTCGGCCTCGAAGGGCTATGACACTAAGTTTCACTTTCCTTAGGATATTAAGGGTTCAAACCGGTATTGGGTTGATGAGGTTACTCCCCCTCCTAGCAAAAAAAAGAAGAATACCCCTTCTGCTAAGCCCTCAAATAAAAATGTTGGTCCTTGAATAACTCCTCTTGAAGCGTCTTCGGCGAAGGAAAAGATGAGGGATGAGTCCCTTGTGGAAAAAATGGTGGCCTACTGGGAGGACTCTCCAGATGAAGACAATGTTGAACCTTCTGGAAAGGAGTTTTCCTCTTCTTCTTTCCACTCTATTGACAGAGAAAAAAGTCCTAGTTCTCCTATGGACTTGAATCCTGAAGAACCATTTTTTATACCAGATAGGGATTTTTATAGTGATGTCCTTACTCTAGCCAAAAAGGGAGCGGTTGCCAATTTTAAAATTCTGAAATGGGATTTTCATGCGATTAAGGATCTCAATCTTAAAAATAGGGCTATCACCAAAAAAATGGAAATCCTAGAAGCTAAAGTGGTTGAACAAAATTCAGTTGGGGCCTCATGGACTACGGATGAGAAGATGGATATGGTTTATTACCTCCAAAAAGAGGTTGACTTCACTAAAAATCTAAAGAAGGATGGAGAGAACCTAGAAAAAGAGGTTGAAAAGATTAGGAAAACCTTGAAAGAAACTATTGAACATAACCACAAAATCATTAAAAACAACTCCACTATCTTAAGAGCTTTGGTTGAAAAAATGGATCACTCAGCAGGGTTTTCTGATTGTGGATCTGGATGTTGAGAAGAACAAAAACAAGGTAGAGGAGTCGAGCCCTTCAAAGAGAACCAGACCCAACATGAAGAAAATAGTGGATGTGAGGCCTCTGGAGACCCATGACCTAAAGATGATGGCTCAGGATTTGGACAACCTAGAAGCAGAAGTGGCTAAGACTTTAAAGTCTCTAGGTTAGGTTTGGCTATTTTTTTTGTTGTTTTCAGTTTTTTGTTCTCCCTTTTCTTGGTTTTTGTTGGTGGCTGTTGTTTTTCTTGTTAATCTATGGCATGCAATTGTACTATTCCTGGATTCTCTAATTTTCTATCCTTTTATGGTTTGTAAACTTTGTGTTTTCGGATCCCTATTATAACCCATTTTTTCCTTAATCAAAAAACATAATGAAATCTCATGTAAATCATGAGTGAGTACAATGAAGAATATGAAAAAGAATAGATGATGACCAATTCCATGAACACGTCCAATGAACAACTCCCTGAACAATGTGCATCCAGAAACCTATCAAGAACAAACTCGTCTCAAACAATATTACCTACAAGGGGACCCAATGGAAGAAAAGGCACTTTCCTCCCAATCGTGTGGAACTCAAAAGCCCACCCCTCATGCTAGGAGATAGTAACAAGTCCTCAAGTCAAACATACATCAAGAAGAGATAACAAATATCACATGGTCTACATATACATGACAACATGAAGACATCACAACCACATGACAACAAACATACTCCCAAAGGCAACTATATAATCATAGGTGACTCTACACAAGAGACCTAACATATGTACAAGGACAAGAGTGTCATCACATAATCATAATAAGTTATCCTGGATAGTCTTCTTAGGTTACCAACCCTCTACCAGAGTTACCCTGGCAACCTCTAACAACTTTGGGCCCCTATACGGACTTATGTGGAATCGAAACACTTCTCCAAGAGACAAAATGTTTGATTAGAAATTACAAGCCATCTTAACCTAATTTAACCTATAAAAGCATTAAAGTACAATGCGAGAAAAATCATTATCTAAGTGGTTAAATTTTAAATACCTAATCCCCTACAAGATTAATTTAGCTATCACTATTTATTACACTTTTGAGATGTTACCCATGCAACCACTTTTGGGTCTACACCTTAACAGAAGCCACTCCTCCTAGGTACAACTGACTGACAAAAATGACACATACCCATTCAACATGAAAACATCCATTCACATATACCCATGAAAAGATACTATGATATTACAATAACTGTCACAAACTACACAACATGCATGGCTAAGTCAAGGCCAATTCATACAAAGACGACGATAACATGTATCCCTTTTAAAAAATAGAAGCTAAACTATGCCTCTGGATGATTTAAAGAGAAATCTCAACCCCAAAAGAAAACCCCTTCAAATTCAATAATAACAAAGCATATACGGTAGGGGTTGGGGCCCTAGCTCGGTTGGCTAAATCTTTCCTATTGCAGGAGGTCGGTCACGAGGTCTAGTCTCCCCCACCCCGTGGTACCGAAGGGTGTGTCACACCAGCACCGCCGGTCACGTTAAAACGTTTACAAGGTGCACTACAGTTTATAGGGGGTCGTGCTACCCAATTCCTACAGTCTAATGAAAAAAAAAAGCATATACGGTTTTCCACATATTAACCATTCATCATACTTAGGGTTCACTAATGCCAATAGATATTGATCATTTAAATAAGATTAACAAATTCCATTCATGATTTCCAATCATACATGCCTCATTTAATACATATAAACTCATTGATCAAGAAGACAATATATTCTACTGTATAAACAATATTTAACTCACCAACCTACAATTGATAAAATTAAGCATTTAAAGTCTTAATAACTAAAATCACATATATTCATTATAAATATTAAATTCAATTCATCACTCTAAATATATCAATACATGTGTATTCAAATTTGTAATACATTTTAAAAAGTATAAGAGGAACTTAATAAAAAAATATAAATACCTAAATACTTATATCATCGTTTAAGGATCACCAAGTATAAATAATAACTGTAGAAGTTGATAAATCCTAACCTCACAATCCCCAAGAATCACCTGCATGCAATCACCTATCACATGCAATAGATATCTAGAACAAACAGGAGGATGTTCTGTAAATCCTCAAAAAACTTCAAATCCTCGTAGATCTGACGCCGTGAAGCCAAATTTGATGAAACAAAGGTCAATCTTGTCAGAATCAATCATTCCAAATGCAATGGTGAGGTCCAAATTGACTCAAAATTCACCAAATGAAAGAGGTATGCCCTAGATCAAAAAAGAAAACCCCAAACCCTTGAAGCTCCAAAAATCCTTCAAAACATAAACAAGAAGCAACAGGGCTGGAGCTCTAATACCATGTAACAAGTGATTGCATGTAGGTGATTCTTGGGAACTGTGAGGTTGAGATTTATCAACTTCTACATGGTATCAGAGCTCCAGACCTGCGGCTGCCTATTTGTGATTTGAAGATATTCTCTCAAAACATTTTTTTTTTTGTGCAAGGGTTTCAAGATAGATTGATTTTTTGTGCATATGGGGGTAGGCAATTTTTCTATACATTTTTGGGCCAAATGGACATTGCCATCATATTTAGAGGGCCCAAAAACCCCTAAACTGACTGTCAAATCGTCACAATCGGACACAGTGACTCTGGGAGGCAATTTTGTTCATTTCTAGGTCGTACAACCTAGTACGACATGCAATCCGAGAAAAGAAAATTAAAAATCATAGAATTAATGGGCGGCACTGTTAGTTAACTACGAGCGGTTAGCCTAACCGCCAAACTTAATCCTCAAACCTTTTTGGAGCATTTTTGGTATTTTTGCCATAACTTTTGCATACGAACTTCTTCTTTTAGAAACAAAATATCATCGAAAATCTGATTCGATACTCTTCGTAGTGGTGGCTCTTAGAATTTTTTATTTTTCTATTTTGCTTCCTTTTTCGCTTGTCAAAGCCAGAAGTTTCTGTTTTCACTCCGGGGGCGTATCTTTTACGTCCAACCTCCATTTTTCGCAAACGAATAGGCATTAGAAAGGTGTTGCAATGATATTTACAAATCTGCAGTCTATTGCATCAAAAAATTTACCAGGTAAATTTTATTCAGCTTGTGTGTTTTTACACTTTGTTCAATTACTTGGCCATTCTGGCACCTACATGTGTTTTGTTTGCGTGAGATGGGTTATATTAATTTGATCTAAATGCAGTAAGGTCATATTTCTCAAAAATTTTTTATTTGAAGAGTTATCATGGGTTTTTCTACTCACGCTTCAGTTGTTATTCTGGAACGGGGTAATTATGAGTCATGGGCAAAGGGTATACTTACACATTGTGAAGGAAATGATAGAGATAAACAAACACAGGAAGAATTTAACTCAGATATATATTCAACACATAATAGCCATTAAAAATTCTATTCTACTTCAGAGCTATTTTTTTATTTTATAAAACTTTTGTCTACACAAAAATTACAACCAAACCACTATATACGAATACAGTCCAGTCAAAAATAAATGGCAATTAAAAATGCCATCAAGCATTCGTACCACCATGTAAAACAAAAGTCCTATCATATTAAATACATGTCCTTTATCCTATTTGACTGCCAACACATACCAAACAAAACAACGCAGCCAAAAAAAGGTCAACCCACGTCAACCACCGCACTACCATAGTGGTTTTGGAAGAGACTATGGTGGTCGTGGTAACCAAGCGCACAACAAAGAAAAACACCAACCACCGTACCATGGCGGTTATGAAATAGACCATGGTGGTCGCAGTAACCGCCCAGACCCAATCACTATACAACAAAGCAAAGGCACCACGATACCGTCGATGGTTAATGGATAGAATGTGGTAGAGCGGTAACGACACCAATGGATGAAGACGAAAAATGATGATGGTCACCGCGGTACCGCATGGAGTTAGACTGTAGACCATGGGAGGGAGGTAACAACTATCTGGTAGTTAACCATATTGCCGCAGGCAACATGCAGTTAGATCGTAGTAGCGAGGTAAGCATTAAGGATTGCCACCGTGAAACCGGTGTTGGTGAGAGACATGACCATGATAAAGCGGTAAACTATGGAGTGCATGACTGTGAAGCTGCGAATAGGAGAGAGAGTGGGCGTGGTAGCCCGGTAGTCATCGTCAAACCGTGAGCATTAGAGATTGAGGGCACGGGGGCACGGTTAAGGCAGGAAACGAAAGCGGGAGTGGAGTGAAACTCCAACAGTCCCCCTTGAACGGAACTCACATGGTCAATGATGCCCAGTCTAGCTCTTTGGCGTATAAACTCATCTCGGCCCAGTGGCTTGGTAAAAAATTTTAATTGTTGGTCATCAGTATTGCAATACTCTAGAATGATTTTGCCTTTTGTGATCAACTCCCAAATTAAATGAAACCTTGTGTCTATATGCTTGCTCCACTTGTGGAAGACCGGATTTTTTGACAAAGCTATGGCAAAGTTGTTATCACAAAAAAATTTTGTGGCCCCTTTCTGTTCATTTTGAATTTCCCTCAAAACTCGTCTCATCCACACTGCTTGACATGATGCACTTGTGGCTTCAACATACTCAGCTTCAACTAAAGATAATGTACCGATTGGCTGTTTCTTTGAAGCCCATGTGACTATTCCACTGCCAAAGTGAAAAACATAGCCAGAGGTGCTTTTCTAGTCATCAACACTTCCAACATAGTCATTGTCAGTAAAGCCGATCAATTTAAAATCATCTATTTTAGAATACTGAATGCCATAGTTCTTCATTCCATTGATGTTTCTCAGAATTCACTTTCCAACCATCCATTGTGATTCTTTTGGTGCTTCCATGAATCTAGAAATCAAACTGATTGCATACATGATGTCAGGCCTTGTGGCTATCAAATACATTAAACTTCCTTCTAGTTTTTTATACAACGTTGGATTAACATTTGAGCCTTTGTCTTCTCTACTCAATTTTAGTCCAGTCACCATTGGAGTAGGTGCTAAATTACAATTTAACATATTAAATCTCTTTAAAAAATCCTTTGCATATTTAGACTATGAAATTAAAATACCATCTTTATTTTGATTTACCTCAATTCCTAGAAAATACTTCATCAATCCCATGTCTGTCATCTCAAACTCTTTCATCATTTTTGCTTTGAACATTTCAATTGATAGATTTCCAGTTAAGATCAAATCATCAACATACAGGCATATGATCAGAATTTTACCTTCATCATTCACTTTGGTATACAGTGTTGGTTCACTGTCGCATCTAGTAAATCTATTATTTGTGAAATAATTGTCAATTCTACTATACCATGCTATTGGGGCTTGTTTCGAACCATATAGTGCCTTCTTCAGTTTATAGACTTTCTCCTCTTGTCTTGATATCTCATATCATGGTGGTTGTTCAATGTAGACTTCCTCTTCTAGATAGCCATTGAGAAATGTTGACTTCACATCCATTTGATGAACTAACCACCTGTTTTGTGCTACTAAAGCTAATAACATTCTGACTATGTCAAGGCATGCAACTGGTGCAAAAGTTTCATTGTAATCTATTCCAGGTTGTTGTGCATAACCTTTTATCACCAATCTTGCTTTGTGCTTCTACACTTCTCCATTTGCATTCAATTTAGTCTAATAAATCCATTTAACACCTATGACATCTTTGTCTTTTGGAAGACTCTGCAATTCCCATGTCTGATTGTTTTCTATTGAATCTATCTCATCATCCATTGTTGTTAACCACTTTTCTTCCTTGATTGCATCTTCATAATGAATTGGATCTTCAGCTTGTGAGTAAAATGCAAAAAGTGTAAACTGTTGAGAATTGTTCTCACCCACATTTCGATTATAAAGATTAGACATGCTTCTAATTTTCTGCCTTCTCATGCTAGCCAAGGTTGGGTTTGAAATATCACTCGAATCTGCAGAATGTGGACTTGAAGGTCCTACACCAGAAGTTCTCCCCGTGGTTGGCATTTGTAGTCTTCTTGCTACTTCTCTTGTATTACTTGTTGGTGTCATTTGTTGACCACCTGCTTGAGGTTGAATTGGAACAACAGGTACATTAGCTGGAACTGTATTTTCATTCTCATCTTGAGGGATATTGACTGTAACATTGACTATATTATATTTGCTTCCATCCCATGCTTCATCTTGAATAAATTGAACGTCCCTATTGATTATAACTTTCTTGGTTGATGGATTAAATAGTTTGTATGCTTTGGATTCTTCACTATATCCAACAAAAATGCATTTCTCTCCTTTGTTGTCAAATTTTCTTCTCAACTGTTCAGGAACATGTGCATATGAAACACAACCAAAAAATCTCATGTGAGACACACTGTGCTTTTTACCTATCCATGCTTCTTCAAGGATTATATTCATCACACTTTTTGTAGGGCATCTGTTCATAATATATGCTACACAAAATACAGCTTCAGCCCAAAATTCATTTGTTAAGTGCTTGTCTTTTAACATGCTTCTAGCCATCTCCATTATGGTTCTATTTTTTCTTTCAGCTACACCATTCTGTTGAGGTGTGTATCTTGTTATGAATTATTTGTGTATTCCATGCTCTTTGCGAAATTTAAAAATTCTCTTGAAATATATTCACCTCCTCTATCTGTTCTCAGCACTTTGATGAAACAACCACTCTATTTTTCAGCTAAAGATTTAAATTGACAAAAATAATTAAACACTTCACTTTTCTGTTTCAGAAAATACACCCATGTCTTCCTTGAATAATCATCTATAAAAGTCAGAAAATAAAAACTACCACCTATTGAAGGTGTCTACATTTGACCATATAAATCTAAATGAACTATTTCCAATGGGGATTTTGCTCTTATGGATTTCCCTGCTGGAAAAGATTCTCTATGTTTCTTTCCAAGTATGCAACCTTCACAAACTCTCTTTGGTTTTTGAATTAATGGAATTCCCTTTACCATGTTCTTCCTATTAAGTAAATTCAAACCTCCAAAATTTAAATCACCGAATCTTAAGTGCCAAAGCCAGTTTTCATCCTTTACCTCTTCCTGAAAGATAGTCTGAATAGCAATTGATACCTCTTGTGTTTGTGCAAAGTTTTTACTCAAAGCTGGCTGAATTCTCAAAGGAAACATTCTATTGTTTGTTATATGATTTTTTGCAATCAACTAGCCACTTGGGTATTTGTCTAAAATAGTGCACAACCCATTCTTGAAAGACACTTTATAACCCTTTTGAATTAACTGTCCTACACTCATCAAGTTGTGTTTAAGACCAGGCACAAAATAAAAATCAGAAATATATTTTTGCTCCGCCTGCTTGGTTAGAATATTAATATTCTCTTTTCCTTTAACTAACACTTTGTTGTCATTACCCAAGGTGACATCTGACTTAATATTCTCATCTAAACTTGTGAAGAACTCTAAATTCCCTGTCATATGATTACTACAGCCTGAATCTAAAAACCAAACTTCTTTCTCACTAGCTTGAGCTACATTACATGCTAAAAAATTTGTGCTATTACCAGGCCTATGATCTTGACTTTCTCTAGAAAATTTTGCATTTTGTCTACTCATATCATTCTGTTTCTTTCTACACTCATTCATGTAATGGCCAAAATTTTTACAATAATGACATTGAACCTGAGATTTATCATACCTTTGTCCTTGAGGAAAATTTTGAGATGGGTTTTGGCTACTACCTCTTCCACTTGAACTTGACTGGTTATTTCTTCCACCTCTGTTGAAGCCTCTTCCTCTTGCTCTGAAATTCATTCTACCTCTACCTTTTCCTTGGTTAATTGAAGCTTGTGACTTGAATGCATGCTCCAATGACATATTTGTTGTTCTGCTGAGTCTATGCTCATGAGAAATTAGTGAAGCATATAGGTCATCAACTGAATACTGTGTGAGATCCTTTGTCTCTTCTATTGTGACTGCAATTGAGTCAAAACTTATGGGTAAGCTTCTTAAAATATTTTCTATAACTTTGACATCTTCTAGTATCTATCCATGTGTTCTCATCTGGTTTACCAGTCCCATTATTTGAGTAAAATATGAATCTATAGACTCATTTTCTTTCATAAATAGAGTCTCAAACTCTCTTCTTAGTATTTGCAACTTTGCAGTTTTGACTTTGTCCATTCCTTGATATGCAATCTGTAAAATGTTCCAATCTTTCTTGGACTTGGTAGTGGCTGAAATTCTGGGAAAAATACTTTCATGTACACCTTGTAGAATGAAGAAGTGAGACTTTGAATCCTTCTTCTTGTTATCCTTCAACAAA
This sequence comes from Sequoiadendron giganteum, assembly GCA_007115665.2. NCBI lineage: Eukaryota > Viridiplantae > Streptophyta > Pinopsida > Cupressales > Cupressaceae > Sequoiadendron > Sequoiadendron giganteum. The sequence continues at coordinate 651,501,575 of CM021106.1, read as the reverse complement.
TCTTTCTCTGCTTGTGTCAAGGCATTATATGTTGTTGCATCTGCTAGTTCTAGAATCTCATTCTCTACATACTCCCATAAATCTTGTGAACAAAACAATTCTCTCATTGTTATTGACTAGTAGTCATAATTCTTTCCATTCAACTGTGGAATTTGGGGATTACTCAAGCTTGCGCTTGCTGCCATGATTTACAGACTCTCTACAACTAACCTTAGGCTCTGATAACACGTGAAGGAAATGATAGAGATAAACAAACACAAGAATAGTTTAACTCAGATATATATTGAACATAGAACAACCATTAAAAATTCTTTTCTACTTCAAAGCAATTTTATAAAACTTCTCTACACAAAAATTACAACCAAACCACTATATACGAATACAGTCTAATAAAAAATAAATGGCAATTAAGAATGCCATCAAGCATTCGTCCCACCATGTAAAACAAAATTCCTATCATATTAAATACACTTCCTTTATCCTATCTAACCGCCAGCGCACACCAAACAAAATAACACAACCAAAAAAAGGTCAACCCACGTCAACCACTGCACTACCATATCAATTTTGGAAGAGACCACAGTGGTCATGGTAACCAAGTGCACAACAAAGGAAAATACCCACCACTGTATCATGGTGGTTATGAAATAGACCACGGTGGTTGCGGTAATCGCCCAGACATGGTCACTATATAACGAAGCAAAGGCACCGTGATACCGCCAACGGTTAGCGGACAAACTGCGGTAGAGAACCAATGGATGAAGAAGGAAAATGATGATGGTCACCGCGGTACCACACATAATTAGACTGTAGACCGCGGGAGGGAGGTAATGATTGTCTGGCAATTAACCGCATTACCACAGACAACATGCGGTTAGACTGCGGTAGCGAGGAACCATTAAGGACTACCACCGTGAAACCATCGTCGATGAGAGACATGACTGCAGTAAAGTGGTAAACTGTGGAGTGCATGACCGTGAAGCTATGAATAGGAGAGAGAGTGGGTGTGGTTGCCCAGTAGTCATTTTCAAACCGTGAGCAGTAGAGATTGAGGGCGCAGGGGCACAGTTAAGGCAGGAAATGAAGGCGGGAGTGGAGTGAAACTCCAACACATTGTAGGTGGCTTAATATTTTTCCTTATTTGTATGATCTCATACCTGAACCTGCCACTTCAGAGGGAAAATTAGCATGGGATATCATTAGAGATCACATAATAGGACTTATATTGTCTAGTGATGATCATGACATTGTGTTGGCTATATCGGACATTGATTGTCCTCACCCACTTTGGACATGCATCTTTGGGAGATATTTGGAGCTGCTAATCTATCTCCATTCCCAGAGCATCTTGCTTGAGATTGTCTCTTACCCATTGCTTGGAGAGAGAATACACCCTTTGATCATGATACTTTAGAGGAGCTTAAGTATTTAGACACCCTTACATGTTCCGATTGATCAGAGGCTTGTCACACAGTTCCTACTCTTCAGACTGAGACTTCATTAGCATCTCCTACTGTTCCTGGTTTAGTGCAGAAGGGAATCATATACCTTCTAGACATAGCTACTTTGGACTCTTATGTTGCAGAAATATCTTTCTTGCTTGTGGAGTCCTATATTGCAGATTTGGAGGATTATTTTGAAGACATTCATCTCCTCTACCTTGACAGTTAGGTTATCACTGTACGCCCACCATTATTAGTGCATTCAGAGGTTGCATTTCAGGATTCTCCACATCATTTTTTTTAGTTCAAACAAAGAGATTCCTTAGCATTCGATCATGGCACACATCTTGAGACAGATTGGCTCATCACTCTTCACAAGAGTTTCTTCATTGTGGGGGGGCCTTCTTCTCTCTTTCTATCTCTCCTATGGAGACCATTGTACATGTACTTATATGATAGAAGTTGTCTATGGGGGTATCATGTAATCCACCTCCTATCCTTCTTTCATTAGTACATCATATTCCTTTCTTTTCATTCTATTTTGGGGAGGAGTTTTGTTCCCACTAGGTTTTCTCCTTTACACCGTTTCATTTAGTTTGCATTGCTTTTGTAAATGGGTACCTGATCAGACCTAGTTGCCAGGACCAATGTTTACTTTCATGCATTGTAGTTACCTTTTCTTTCTTGCACATGTTTGTAGCTGCACTCTTGCTCATCTTAAGGGGGGGTGTTAGAGTAAAGGTTTTAACTTAATTATGTTAATTAAGTTACCTTTATTCCTCTCTTAAGATTTCACTCTAGTTTGCATAATGTGACATTTAATAATTATATTAATTATTAAATGTTTACCTATTAGGGTTACTTTTAGGTTTTGTATGATCTCCTTTCTTAAGAATTGATCTCATTGTATTTTACTCTCTCTGATTAATACAATTTTGAGCTTTCAAAGCACCCTTGCTTTTTGTCTCCAATGTCTTCTTCTGTGATAGGTTATTTGCATGCAGGTGATCTTCGGGGTCTATGAAGTTGGATTTCACAACTTCTACAATAAAAATTACACATATAAATTTATGATCTATACTAACTATATTCTAGTTTTAGGTGGTTTACGCTTTATTCTACAAATGCTCTGAACATCTCACAATATCTTATTTTATTTTCCTATATTAAGAATTATATGTTCTAAATAAATGAAGATGTGTATGAGAAGATCTAATAATAAAACAATGAATTCACTATGTCATTATTAACTATATTACCAAATGAAAGTAACATAAATTTGCATTGCAAATATATTAACAAAACTTCTAAACTTCCTAAGTATTTCCACACCATTTTATACTCGAATTAAGTGATAGTTAATCTCCACATCCATAACAGTGAATAGAGTCAACTAATTCACATCACACCACCTAATATAGGTTAATTCGATAGTCAGTTATTGCATGCAAACTACATTGTGCAATTACACAGAACACAGAATAATACAAGTCCTTTATTCGCAATGGACTGTGTTAGAGTGAGAATGAGTTTGCGGTAAAAAGAGAGGCATGATGATGGCGTTAAAGTTAAGGATAAGAGTAGATAATTTAATAGTCAATACAATCCCATCGAATTCAAAGTAGATGAGAAAAAAAAAATTAGAGAAATTAGCAATTAAAATCCTTTAGCACGACTATGTGGCATCAAGGAGAAATTTTGAAAAACACAAATTCATGAGTGGAGGTAATAAATGTCAATGGTAGAGCCACAACTTACGCACAAAAGAAATTTAAATGAAGACACATTCGTATGAATTAGATGATAGAGACAATAACTCAGAAATCAACAAGATCTTTACCATCTGAATCAAGTGTATGATAGAGTGACCAAGAAATCGATACTAGAATTCCAAAGTGATACAAAGAGGTAGCTAACTACATAGTTTGAGACACTTATGGTGACCGACGACTTCAAATTGAGCATGCAATCACATGCATATGTAAAGAAACTAAACTACGCACAAAAGAGAAACATTATCATCATAGGATAGTCGTCTCAAGTAAAAACCAAGGGTAAACAATAAGGAACAGGCCAACAAAACCTAATTGTACCAATCACAAAAGGAACCCTATGCACAGGAAAGAATATCCACTACGCGGCCAAGACAGGGGTATCAGCTCCTCATAGATTGTGAATTAACTAGAGGTTAAAAAGAAAATACTCAACATAAACAAAGAACCTGTGGATGCTAAAATCTGCAAGTGAGACCTAAACAATTTCATGTTGTTAGCACAAAAGTTAGTTTAAATCAGCAAACTCAAACATCTCTATGAAATATAGAATCATGTTAAACAATGCAACTAATAAGAACAATGCAAAAACATGAATCATTCCTATCCCATAGTGGATTGGTGCAACTTAGTTGTGTAGAAAGTTGCCCTTTCCCAATCCATGATAAGCAAGATGCCAAGATGATGAGATAGACAATGAGATGCTTGAACTCAAGTTGCCTATAGTGTAGATGCTTTCAAAATGTGTGTAGATTGTAGATGATGAAGAGCAAGATTGATTCTCAAATGAAGAGAGTAACCTTGCAATGAGTAAGTGTTGTGTTGTTGTGTTGTAGATCATTTGTGTTGAAATGCTTTGCATTTTATAGATTCAAGATTAGGAAGAGTGATAGATTTTGAATGAATGTGGGATCATTCAAAAAGCCAATGACAAGATGACATTTGTCAAGGTGTGAGAGGGTGAGGAATGTGCAAGTCTTGGCCAATGTGCCAATTTGAAATTCAAATTTGGATGAAATGACATGTTTAGGGGGGATGAAAGGTGCAATAAATGTCATGTTTGACTTGTGCACATAGAATTTAAAACCTTGTTGGAAGGGACAAGTCCATTTTGGGGGGAAGATTCAAATTGGAAGAATATTCCATTTTGCCATGTAATTAGAGGAAATAATAAATCAAATAAATGATTTATTGGTGCAAGTGGGTGGGTTAGTTAAGAGTTTGGATTTGACTCTAGTTGAGTCAAAAGCTAGACATTTTCACAGCACGACACCATTTTTCCAACTCAAAACCAAAACACAATTTTGAAATTCAACAATCAAAATGCAAATACATCACTCATCACATGATTACAACGTCATGATCAAAAGATATTTCGCAAAAGCCATAAATTGAAAACATTGAAATTGTACACATAGAAGAAAACCTTAGTAAGCCTCAATAATCTCCCGGATTCATACACAACGAATCAATATAAGACATGACAAAATAAAATGACAACAATACATAGAATGATTCAAATGGGTAACAAAATGATAATCGTCATGATGGTCCACTTTCACAGCACGACTTCAAAAACTCAGAAATATACTAATTATATTTTTATTCCTCTAATAGAAGCTGATAGGAACTTCAACAGTGACAAGAACCATAAACTATAACAATCTGCAGCAAGTAAAAATAACAGTTTATAATAGACACAACCCATTCATGTAATCATTTAGCTAGTGTTTAACAAGAATTGAAATCACGCAAAAATGAAATCTATCTTAACAAACAAAATCGAAAGAAATAAAATGCAATAAAATGTCGGAGTGGGCCCTTGCTCCATGTTGGCACGATGGATGGGACGAAATACTTTTTCTTATCTTGTGATTTCTTTTATTTATCAAGATCTGTTTATGCGATAAAAAGTGCCAAAACTCTCTCTAAAATCTATATTATCATCCCTTACATGCACCTATTTCACGTTGTTTGAAACAATGAATGTAAATATTAAGTTTGTTTTGGCAAATGACAAAGCTCACTGACTAGATCTCATATTTTTGATTTGGCAACAAATCTCTAACACGATTTTCCTCGTTCAGCATCTCCACTTGGGTTTGTTTCAATGGTATATGTGGAACTTTACTTATCTACGGCATGAATAAAACATGGTTTTAGTTTCCTCTACACAAGGATTGTATCTTCGTTTCGAAATTTATTGAAGAGGTAACCATTTCCACCTTGGATGATGATGTCATAATTGTTGGTCAAAAGGTAATACACATTTATCCAGTTCTTTGTGACAGAAGTTCTTCTAATCAACATGAAATCTGTTACCAAATTAATTTCCATAATTCTATTAAATACACATATTTAATTATATGCAACATAAAATAAATAGTCCATAATTGGCTTCATCACTATGTTTTATATATCTTCTATATTTTAATTTTTTCTTTTATACAAATTATCTAATCTCTAATAAATTAAGTTTCAAGGCAACATTTCACCACAAAACACAAATGAAATTCAACAAAGTCATCACATGATTCAATTCAAAACAAGCCAAAATCTACAAGAAGAAAACCTAGTAAGCTTTCCCGGATTCAAACAACGGTGAATCCAAACATAATTATTCAGCCCTCAAAACTTTCACAGCACGAGCAAAAACTCCAATATACAATTTTTCCAACTTTTCAACCAAAACCCTAGAAAGTACAGAGACACACTTCTTCATATGAAAAGAATTTTTTTTCCAAAACCAATTGTCGTATCTCCAAATTAATCATTTTTTATATGCTATATCATACCTTTTCAATCAAAATGCAAATACATCACTTAACTCATTTTTTGCATGCAATTCATCCACCATTTCAATTTTTACAACGTCATGATCAAACCAAGATATTTCGCAAATTTAAATCACAACTAATTGTTACAATTTATCAGTTTTTGAAAACATTGAAATTGTACAAACAAATTAATTACACATAATTATTCCTACACAAATAATATATTTTAATAATCCTCAATAAATTAATTCCTCAATAATCTAAAATAAACTTTCAAATCAAACATGATAATTCATACTTTAATTTTGATATAGAAATAAATCAATGATAATTCTAATACATATGATTAAACCATCTAATTAATATAAGAAAATCAATATAAGACATGACAAACCTAAAATGACAACACAACACAACAGACAACATGATAGAATGAACAACAACAAGACAAATGGGTAACAAAATGATAATCGTTCTTTCCAGAATGATGGTCCAGATAGAGGACTAGAACTATCTCCCATCAACAAATTTCATTGGGCCTTGGCACACTCAGACTTGACGAATCAGGTGGAGTCGATGCCTATACCTAAAAAATGTATCAAACATGGTTAACCAAACAACATATATATCAGAAGACACACCGTGAAGAAGAATCACAGCATAGAAGGGAACTCACGAATGAATATTGCTACACTATCTCCTTCACCCGAACTGACATAAAACATTACATCAAACATCATAGTACCTTCATTAACATTCAAGAACAACATATATCATCATAATAATTTTATCTCACAAAAGTAACTAGGTGACCATAAAGTCAAGTGTATCATCAACTGAGTATCACAACTGATCATATAATCCATGACATAGTGCATCAAAGTAACATATTTTCAAAAGAAACTAAACAACTAACATCAACTCAAAAATAACTGAAATAGCAAAGCCATCTAGAGGGTCACTACATGGAGAGCCTCCTCAATTTATTATTCCATGCATATCACTGCATCCGGAGGACTTTACTCTATCGAGGATCTCAAGATATCTCCTGCCGATATCATTTATCTCACAGATGTGTTTCCTTTACATGCTTTGTTAACTAAGAAAGGTCGAATGACTTTCTCTGAGATTATTCTCATCGGTATGACTTTCATCATCAAAGAGACTTGAGAGGTTCAATCCAATCATACATGTCTCTCTAATATATCTTTTCCATCGCTTTATTCATTTGGATGCATCAACAAGACTCTCCCCAAAATTTCCTTCCTCGGTGCGACCCAATAGATCAGTGGGAACTAAGTGATTCATTTGGATTGTATAAGTCTCTCCCATTTTGATTCTATACGTCCCTCTAATACATTGTCTTCATGCCTTTTTCGGTAAGAGTGTGTACGCCTCTTGTCAATAACATCCATATCGACATGATTTAGTTTTTTTCTTTTGATCAACTTGTTCTTGCCGATAAGCTCTTTCATGGGTGAAATGAGTGCTATCTCTGAAAACCTTCCTAGTTTCCTTTAATCGGAGAGAACCTCATAATCAGAGAGACATGAAGGGCCTGTTCTAATTTTACATGTCTTCTCGATACTTCTTTTCCATGCTTTATTCATTCGGTTAAATTGGCAAGACTTTCCTCGAAACTCCTTTCATTGGTGTGAAACTTGAGCTTAGTGAGATCTGAGGGATTCTAGCCGATAATAGATGTCTCCCCAAGATATTTCCTTTAGCATTTATTTGTTGGGACAAGTCAGTGAGACTTTCTTCGAGGATCTTTTGATTTTTTATTGCCCAGGGTGACTCATAAAGTTGGGGAAATCCAAGTAACTCATTTTGATTATGTATATCTCTTTAATGAGATCTCAATTTCCCATTTGTGCTATCAATGAGATCGTATGCATGTCTCTCCCCGATGAATTCTTCATCGGTGTGACCAAAGTGATCGGGAAGATCTTGGTTTATTTGTATAATTTTCTCTGACATATTTTTTCACTTGCTTTATTTGCAGGAGGCAATATGTTTCTTACCGATGGTATATCTATCAGTATGACTAGTGAGCTCGGCCTGGTTTGAAAATTCTATTCCGACTGCTTTGCTCATGTAGATGGAAATGCATCGGTGGAATGATAAACTTTATCCTCTTGATTATGCATTCTTGTTATCTCTAGGGATTTTTTATCGATGTGACCTAGCTCATGTCTCCCCGATGTTGCAGGAAATGTTTGAATGAAGGATTTTTGACATGTTGATTGAGAAGACATGCGTATGATCTCTCTGATAAGGAACAATTATCCATGATGCAACTTACTAGAACAATCATTTGTTCTAAAGTCACACAATTGATGATCATCATCTATGGAATGGATATCCTTAATCATTTGGTATGATGCCTCTTCCCAACTCTGAATCTCCAGAGTAAGAGTTGCAAGCATCCAAGGCTTTGCATGTAAATTAAAAATCCATAGGCATTTCATTTTGTCTATTCAAAAGCCATCTAGAATTTATCAATGGATTCTTCATAACATTCATAGTCACAATCTATTATGTAGGAAAGACTATACAATCATCTATATCAAATTCATCATCATCAGCCAGGCTATCATAACAATCATTTTCACTTGCAGATTCGTCTTCTACGAACTGATCACAATCATTGTCTTCTTCATTATTGGAAGGCATGATGTCCTCTTTTGTTTTAGCTTGTCAATCTCATTATTGCCAAAGCTATGATCCAATGCATACATGATGCTGCTCCTCCATATCATTTGAATCATGGCTGACATATTCTTCAAGTAGTGTGTTCCCAACAATATCTTTATTGTTGCAATCATCCTCCAAGGTAGAGAATTGTTCCTCAAAAAATTCATCTTAATTGAAATATGAATATCATCAGTGAAATATTTACTTGCACATGTGTCCTCTTCTAGTTGTATTACTTGATCTGTTTCTCGAGTGATCCCGCAAAACTAGTTTACAATATTTGGGCAAACTAGACATTGAACTGATTTTTTTAACTAAATCCTCACTTTCAGGCTCCTATAGTGGCTAAACCATGAGGAATTTGAAGATGATGCAAACTGGTGATTTGTGACATTTTCTCTATAGATTCTAAATATGTTTTTTTCAAATTTTTTGGAATCATATTGCACTTCTTTTTCTATCTCCTTTGAAAACTATCTTTTTTTTAAAAACAACATTTTTTAAAGAGTGACACTCATCGTATACAACATAAAAAAAATTGTATGAAGGATTAAATTTTAATTTTTTCAAATTTATATTTGTAACTACGATAGCTAACTAGTTCATTTGGTTTCATAGTATTTAATTAAATATTTTTTTCTTAATCAAGTTTCGAAGTCAAACCAATTACAATTCAAACATAGGCGGACCATATACAACATAACTTTTTATGTATGTATCGATATTCAATTTTATTTTTAATGGATCAAGGACATCAATACCTAGCATGAACATATTTTCCAAAAAAATTATTTTGATAATTTTCTATTTTCCCACATGTGCAGAACAAAGAGCTTGATTTTCAGTGAAAAACCTATGTTTAATAAAACAAGAAAAACACATATATAATAAAACCAAAACATATTAAAATTATATTCATTGGATAGCTTGTTCTGAAGACTACCTAATTCTAGTTGGGTTTGTGAAATCTCCACCATTTTCATCCTCGACCTAAACTTTGAAGGGCAAAAATCTGGAGCTTTTTTGTATCGGAGGGTGGGAAGGTGGGAAAAGGGGGGTTCAAGCGAACCCCCTTTCCACAATGGGAAAATGTGGGTTCCCACATTTAAGGGGTTCACTTGAACCCTGGTTTGAGCAAACCCTTTTTGGGTTCACTCGAACCTAGAGTTCGTTTGAACCCCCCAAAACAATTTTTTTTGAATGGGGTCATTTTTTGGAAGTTTTCCTTCCTCACTCCAATTGTAAACAACTTTTGTGGATTCACCCTCCCCATATTGATTATCATTAGTTTCAAATTTCATAGCATCCTTATTCCTAATTTTTTCTACAAATCCAATCATTTCATACACCTGATCGAAAGTGACTAGCTTTCATGACTTAGGCCATTTGTTTGAATGAGGCACATATATTTTCATGAATGTTTCAATGCACATAGATTTATCAAGTCTAACATTAACAAGTATTTTCATATAGATATCCAGGGTTATTTTGAACAAGGAAAATCTAGATTCTAATGTTCTTTGACTTCTCTTTTGAAAATACTCATCATTTTCCTTTTTAAACTGGTAGATGAATTTGTTTGCCAAAGCATTCCATGAAGTTATACAAAGCATAGGAAGGCTACACAATAATCTTTAGCATCTTTTTATAATTCTCCCGCAAAAAGCTTCATGATAACATCCTCTCCACTGATTTTCCAATTCACCACTAAATTAATGAATTATTGTAGGTGCATATATTTGTTGATCCTGATTTGTATCCACTAAATTTTCACAAATGATTTTTAATATTAAAAGGAGGAGGAAGATTTGGGTAACCCTAAATATTTCTAAAATCAAGTGGTTTGTGCACTGTAAGATCTTCTAACCTTTATTGGAAAAGTACTCGCTGCATTTTTACATCTTCTTGTAGACTTTGATTAACACGAGGGTTAACATTGCTTTGTAGATTTTGATTTGAAACTCAATACTGATAATGACCAACATATTGATTATATTCATGATCTTGGTAACCCACTAGTTTTTGTTTAAGAAGGATAGGATAAGCATTCATGTGATTTGATGACTATGGTGCATAATTGTCCTATTGTGAATGATGTTCATTATTGCCAAGATTCCCAATTGTACCATAATGTGTATGGGGAAAATGATAGTTGCTATACATCCATCAACCTTTATCTCTTACTAGAAATTTTGTAATGTGAAATTTATTTTACCTTCTTTATCAAATTCATTTTACAGAGTCACCACCTACTTTTTTCCAAAAGTAGGAAAATGGATTTTGTAATTGTTCTTGGTTTACCCTAGTGAAATCTCCTTTTCCTCAAACTTATCAACTATGAACCTCTCTTCAATGACTCTTTATGATGGTCCCTAACTAAATATAACTAAAATAGTCCCTAGTGTAGGAGTTGAGAAAATACAACTTCAGAAACCCCAAAGATCACCTGTATGCAAATAACCTATCACAAAAGAAGAGATGGAGACAAACAAGCAAGGGTTCTCTGAAAACTGAAAATGTATATATCAGAGAGAATGAGAAAATGAATTGATATGAAATACAATGGGATCAATCCTTATAAAAAGGAGATCATGCAAACCCTAATAGAAGCCCTAATAGGAAAACACTTAATAATTAATATAATTATTAAATGTCACTTTACGCAAACTAACGTAAAATCTTAAGAAGGGAATAAAGGTAACTTAATAAACATAATTAAGTTAAAACCTTTACTCTAACAACCCCCCTTAAGATGAGTAATAGTGCAACTACAAACAAATGCAAGAAAGTAAAGGTAACTACAATGCAAGAAGGCAAACATGGGTCCCGGCAACTAGGCCAGATCAGGTACCCAAATACAACCAAATCTTTGTAAAGAGGAAAAATGGAGAAAACCTCATGGGAAAAATATCTACTCCAAAAAGAGATGCAAAAATCCAAGAAGAACATCACTGAAGCAGAAGAAATTGTAAACAACTACCGAAAGATGATTGCTATGGTGTTGAAGAACCTCCGCTGAAGATGGAAGATCCCTTCCAAGGTGAAATCAAGGAAGAATTAGCATGAACAATATAATAACCCCCTCATAATGTTGAACTGGGAGAGTGGAAAAATCCACTGAAATGATGTGTAACACCCTGTAGTGCATGAGGAAGAAGAAACAACATCTGAAAGTGCACAAAAAAGCAACTACAACTAAAAAAGTGGTGTGCAAAACAAAGCACACATGCATGAGGCTGGAATCATATGGATCCATTGTCATCATGGAGGGACACTCACCGAACAAAGGTGTGATGGAAAAAAAAGGCAAACTACACAACCCCCCATGGTATGGATTCACTGTCGTCATGGAGGGACACTCACTAGACAAAGATGTGATGGCAAAATAAAGGCAAACTACACAACCCCTCATGGCACTTTATAATAACAGTGCGAGTACAAAATATGGCACAACCTTATGTGAAAAATCTCTAAAAATACATGTACAATAGTGTGGCACTTTATCTCAGTGTGTTTACATAAAAGAAATTGCTTACAAATGATGCTCAAAATGCTCAAAAAGGACAAAGCTAGAAATACATGAAGAACAGCCAAAAAACTGACTATAGAATGCACCAATAGAAGAATGAAGTAATGAAACCCACACCAATGGAAAGATGAGAAAACTAGCTTTCCGACGATATCTCGTTTGCCAGAAAACGATATCGTATGCCCAAGTTACGGCCTCTGGAAGAAATTAGGTCCAAAAGGGAAAAAAGTCAGCACTGGATTAAATTTGACGGTCATACGGCCGTCGCAACAAAATTCCGAGCTTAAATTTGATGGCCAAATGGTCGTCACTGTAAAAGTGTGATAGGGCTTATATAGAAAAAATTGTTTTTTCAATAATTAAAAAACCTTTTGATTTTTAAAAAAAAAAAAATCATAAAAAAATGTTTTTTATTTGAAAAAAAATTTAGAGGGCGGGTCCACATGGGGCCGCCACTATGGCGGTACATGCACCTAGAAGAGAGCCGACACCACCACCGCCCCATACCATCCCCTAGTCAGTACAAGGTGCCCTTTAAACTTTTTTTTTTTTTTTTTTAATTTTTCTTTAATAAAAATAAAAAATTACAAAGAAAACTGCGAAACTTTTTTTTGAGAAAAAATATGATTTTTTTTTATGAAAAAAGAATTTTGAAACAAGTAAAAAAAATTTTACCAGGAATTTTTTTCTATTTGGATGTAGACGACGGTCGTATGACCGTACTTGCAAAAAAAAATTTGCCCTAAATTTCAACTTTGTCCAAAATGGACAAATGAATAGTCGATTTAGGGGTTTTGGACTGCTGTGGATGCAATGGAAAGCTCTGTTTGAGCTTAAAATGCTTTGAAATTGCAGGTATGCCCTGGATCAAAAAAACAAACCCCAAACCTTTGAAGCTCCAAAAATTTTCAAAACAAGAATAGGAAGTAGCAGGTCTGAAGCTCTGATACCATGTAGGAGTTGAGAAAATACAACTTTACAAACCTCAATGATCTGTGTAGGATCTAGACTAGATTGCATAAATGAATGCTTAATTTTTACAATGCTTTTACAATGATTATTTCAAGTTAATTAAAACGAAATTAACTTAAGGAAATAACAGAATGAAAGTAATATCAAGGTGATCATAACAGAAATTAACAAAACTGATAGAAGATGAGAGAGAGAAGAAGAGAAGTGCAAACAGTTGATAACGGAGTTCGTCACAACGTGACTACATCTCCGGGTCCACTCCAATAGAGAGACCGATCCGATTAACTCCAAAAATCAATTACAATAGCACCATAACCATTCTCCAAGCATTTCGGCAGCGTAACAACACTCTGTCATGCAAGAATGATTTGAAAACTCTCCAACAAGGCCTCTCTTTCGTCACCTCAGCATCAGAACTTCATCACCTGAAAAAAACTTGATCACTCTCACCTTACACCCCTTTTTTATACAAAGAATTAACCCAATTTGACCCTTAACCAAAAGATTCACAATATTCCCCTTATCTCTCCAAAATACATAAAAATCCTTATAAATCTCCCGTATTTGTATACAATTTTCAACCTCCTCCATTTTTAACATACTAGGATTATATTAATCCTTCACAAATATTTTTAACCCTTCAGTCTTTTTCTAATTTTCGGGTTTTGTTGCTTGAGGAGGTTACTTAACTTAAAATATTTAAAATTGGTGGGGTTTTGTGTTTAAGTTAAGGCATTCGGTTTTAAAACATGATGCTAAATATATCTTAAACCGCTATGGCCCGTTGGTGGCTAAACCATTTTGGGACCCGGCCGGTGCGGGTTCAACTCCCATCGGCTCGTTTTTAAAACAAACTCCCACAATATTAAACAACAAAAGTAACCACAATCTATAATTAGTAAAGCCGGCGGATGTGGTGCAACGGTGCAATGACTGGCTATAATGGAAGAGGTCGTGGGATCAAACCCCAACCTCACTTTTGATAAAACAAACCATCAAATTCGCCGAAAATGAAGGGACACGTGTCGATCACTGATTCGCCGAGGATGCTGACTGTGTGCTGCCCGTACTGCTGACTCATTGCTGACTGTGCCGACAGAGCACTGACAACTGTACTTTCCGCCAACTCACCATGCCACGTGTCCAATCCTGATTCGCCAAACTTTGCTGACTAGGCGTACGGACTGCCACGTGTCACTCTGCCATTGGTCCGTACAAATGCCACATGTCACACTCTGGTTTGTTCACATCAGATTCCGTACCACGTGCTGACGTCATCTGTACGGATGATGACGTCATCATTGTGCCTACTAGTCACCAAGTCAACCGAGAGCTTTGACCGCTGATAACTCTCGCATACGATGTCGGATTTTGACGAAACGAACGTTGCCGGAATCATCTCGACGAGCTCTTCGCGATGATGCTGACTTCGAAGATTTTTGACGATGCCATTTTTTGCGCCTTTTGGAAGTTTGACCGTAAATAACTCGTGCAAACGGAGTTTTCGAGTTGCCAAGATCACTAATGATCAGACTGCATGCAACGTCATCACAAATTTCTCTAAAAACTAAAAATGTATATATCAGAGAGAATGAGAGAATGAATTGATATGAAATACAATGGGATCAATCCTTATAAAAAGGAGATCATGCAAACCCTAATAGAAGCCGTAATAGGAAAATATTTAATAATTAATATAATTATTAAATGTCACTTTATGCAAACTAACATGAAATCTTAAGAAAGGAATAAAGGTAACTTAATCAACATAATTAAGTTAAAACCTTTACTCTAACACCTAGCAGAGTTGCTAATCTATTGGATCTCAAAAATTCAAGTTACAAATCCTAAGAGGATGCCAAGATCTATGATCAGACTTGCAACGTTCTTGAACCAATGAATGGAGATAACCTATTCAGTTAATGACTCTCTACACTTCAAGCTCTACCAAACCTAGGCCGGTAGACCTTGATATATGAAGTAGATTTAGAATTGTATGACTAAGTTGAATTTATGGATCTATCCATAGTGGCATGAAATGGGATAGATGAACACTTACTAACTACTTTTACTCCTAATGAAATTTGAAGTGTACATGTATAGATAAGATTTTATGAAATTATAAAATGGAATTGGTATGACCAGTGCCTACTCTTGTTGGGTAAATGGAGTCAAGATGTAAATGATTTGTGACTTACTTACTAGCTACAATTCCAATTTTTTGGCACTTATACTTGTTCATACCCATTATAAACATGCAATGATGTGACTGACAAAATCTTCTTATTGATCCAAATGACCTTTTCTAGATTATTGTGATTAATCAAAAGAATTTAATCCTTTATTGAAGGAGCCAATTAACTAAACCACACAAGAACAAAAAATGTGCCTTGATAAATTAAAAATATCCTTGATATATCAATTTAAATAATAAGGAAATGTCAACCTTGGAGACAACCTGATAATCTTATCAATTACCTAACTCTTTTTATTGATCCAAATGTTACCTCCAAGTTACTATAATCGATCAAAAGGATTTTAATTCTTTAATAGAAACCGATTAACTTGATCACACAAAAACAACAAGTGTGCCTTGATGAAACTAAAATATCAACTTGGATACATAGGTTCAAATAATAGAAATAACAATTTGGAGACAACCAGATAATTGTTCAACTCAACAAACAATAGACACTAGATTTTAACCACTAAATTAATACTTCTTTCCTATTTGCATTATTTTAAAATATTTTACAAAATATAGCACAATATTATGTTTCAGAAACTATTCCACCTATCCTACTACCTAACTCCTAAATCTAATATCTCTCTCCTTTGATTTCATTTTGCATATATACATTCTTTTAGGGTTATGACCCCTCATATTTGTTTGTTGCATCTATTCAGTATTCTTCTTCTTCAATAGAAATATTTAATTAATTGCCTTTGGAAAATTAAATATTTTAATCTTCATCATCTTCATGAACTTTAATTCAATAATAATCTCCTCTTTCTAGAAATTTTCACTTCACTTTCTACATGTATATAGCTTCAATATGCTCTTTGAGTAAAAATAAGTATCACATTTATAACCCTCTGGTGAAAATTGATTCATTTTCCCTTTGAACAATTTTCTCATGCAAGCAATAGCACCAAATATATCAATTCTTTAAGCTTTTAAATATTTCATTTCTCCAAGAATATTTGTCATCCTTCTCATTTTGACACCTCTTTAGTCATTTTTTTATTCTTTTCATTCTTCTCAGACTATCAACGAAACTCAGTGTGACTCTCAACAAAATTGGAGAGTCTCCCAAAACTGTGAGCAGTGATGATTACCAAAGGAGAATTGTAGACCAAAATACTAGAGGATATTTTGCATACCGATTGAGAATACTAGATCAACTTTTAACTTATAGTTGCAATTCATATAACATGCAGACATCAACAACAACACAAAAACTGTATTAATGATATGTTCTTCTTCTTCATTCTTCCAACGCACTAGAGTAAAAAAAAGCCCAAAACACCACCCCTACATCTAGAGGCTTGAAGAACTAACACAAAACATCATCTTCCTCTCAATGAGTGCCACCATCTCCCTCCCCTTCAAAAAAATTTAAAACCCCCGACCCACTCCCATTCCTACTCCCATTCCCACTCACCATGTTGATGTGTGCATTATATATGTTGATTTGTTAAATAAGTGAAAAAATGTATCTAATGGACAGAATCAGATTCTCACCTTCAATAATCTAACTAATGACGGCTCTCTTAAAGAAAGACTTGGAGGTAAGTAGGGCAACGGTCAAAGAGAGGTCACATGATATAACTTAAAAATCCAATTAAGATGTGATAAGGAAAAAAATAGATGGGATATATAGATCCTAATCAAATCTAAAATGAAAGATACGAAATTAGAAAAAATGAGTAAAATGTTAAGGACTAAACCCTAGGGGATGTAAGATAAGATATGTTCACCAATAAATATTTAAGAAAATAACACATCCTAAATAAAAATAAAAAGGAGAAAAGTAATAAATTAACACCAACAATAAATTAACCATAGTTTGAGAGCTAGAACTAATAAATGTACTAAAATAAATGCATAAAAAGTAAGAAAAACAATAAAAATACATAGTTGAAAATTTGATAAAGGTATTTTTTGTGCCAAGTGTAAGGAGTCGATTTGTCAATTTATTAAAAAATATTATAATTCTAGATGATCAATTTTGACTCTACAAACTATATGTTTGATGTTATGGTTCACTTCCACAACTACAAAACTAATATCTACAATTGCAAATATAAATATAGTGTGTGGCTTTTAACTAACGAAAAAAATTGTACACTAAAGTTGAATTCTATGATATCATCATTATGTCTATGACACGCAACAACTTATTGTTGGTTTTGGGAGCACCTTTGAGGATTTTTCTATGTAAGGATCTTCTCCCTTGGTCAAACACTTATGATCCAATTTAAAAAAATGGAACAAGGATAGAATACAAGAAGCAAAACTAGTTTTTTGTAATTATCGATCCAAATCTATTATGTGAATTTAATTGAGCACAAAGATTTGAACTACACTAAATTTGAATTCTATGGTCTTGTCATCATTATGTCCATTACATGCAACAATAAGTATTATTGGTGTTTAGGAAAAAATTTAAGGGGTTTACTATGCAAGGATATTCTACCTTGGTTAAAACCGTATGATCCAATTTTAAAGGTTTGGAACAAGGATAAAAGACAAAAAGAAAAACTAGTCTCTACAATTGTAGATATAGATCCATTGTGTAGATTTAAATTGAACACAAAGTATAGAGGTAATGCTGCAATTTTGGATGATGCAGTAGGCCCTAGCTGAAATACTCCACAATGTACAAGTTTATTATACTATTTCTAATACAAAAAAAAATTGAACCCAAACATTTTAATTGCACTAAAATTGGGTTATGTGATTTCATAATTTTTTCTATTACATGAAACAACTTATTATTGGTGTTTAGGAACACCTTTGGGGAGCTTACTATGCAAATATCTTCTCCCTTGGTCAAACCCTCATGGTTCAATTTAAAAGTTTTGGAACAAGTATAAAAGACAAGAAGAGATCATTCAAGTGATGTCTTAGATGTTTTAAGGAGATGATGCAACGATGATTCTCTAATTATGTTATGGATGTATCTTGAGTCTTCATACCCAAATTCTCTCCTTGATGATTATTTGATTTTTTAGGTAAGACAATGAGACTAATATGTGTTCTTAAATATAACACCCTAGCACACAAGTCGGTGTTTTTATGTTTTAGTTAGCTCACAATAGCTAGTTGGAGGAAGCTAATAAGGGTATACATATAAAATTAAATTTTAGAAGTTCAAGGGTCACTTCCATACCCATATAACTTGCCTAAATTAGTTTTATAACTATGAAAATAACTTAGGATAATCATCAAGATCATCCCTATAAATATATGTAGAAATAGTCAAGTAAAGATCATAATATTGGCCACTTTTACACTATAATATACTTATTCTACACTAATAATTGTGTCAATAATAACCCAATAAAAATGATTCTAAGATGAACATAAAAATAGATAATATGCAAATTTCAAAATTATTATTAATAATAAAAAGGTGGCAATAATTTTTGTACAATAATAAACACATGTATTCTAGAATTATTTATTCTTCTAAAAATAACATTCTAACATTTCTTATTGCATCTATGTTCTATAACATAATAGACATAACAAGCAGCCAAGAAGCTAAAGAGTTTAATAGGAATAAATAATATCAATTCAACTAAAGCCCTTCCAAATGAGTCTGCAGGCATAGATCCACGTGATAATGTTGATAGTGCAAGGCCTGTGAATTGGCTTGTGACAAGAAAGCTCCCATTCATTGCTGCTTCTAATGTATATTTTGCAACATGCTCAGGTGTGTCTAGTCGGCTTCGGTTATAGAAACATGTGGCCTTAATAATTTCCAAGATATCTTTGTCATCTTCCAAGCCACCTATATAAATTGGGAATGTAAGAATAAAATTAGATTAGCCTCACTCAAGAACACATTAACAATCATGAAAGAGAAAGAAATCTTGAATACTACTTTTTACATTAAATTTTTTTTTGATTGCTAGCATGCCTAACGTATTTTCTACAACCTCAAAGAAACATATGCACACAGATGAGTGCAAAACACTTTTAGAAAAGTTTAGTTGGGAAGTTCATAGATATGATTGCGCTATATCATCTAGATGAGGATTACATTGTAGATCAACGAACTCTTATCTTGCAATCTAAAATACATACTTATTTTGATGATGGATAAATAATATGATCCCAAATAAATATAATAATTCAAAAATGTATTTAAATTTTTGTTAGAGAAATCTTTTGAATAACTCTAAATTTATCATATTAAATTATCTATCATAATGAAGTAAGAATTAAAATAATATAATATGATCCAAATATTAATGTAAAAAAATCTACATAATTAAATTTAGAAACAAACATTACATTCACTAATATAAATTTAAAAGTATATTTCTTATGTCATCCTGCAAATTCATCGCCAGCAATTCATGGAAGGAGAATTCACTCTCAGCAATTCACTGCCAAGTAAAATTCTCAGCCAAGTAAAATTCACTGTCAACAATTCACCAATATTTTTTAATATATATTTCAAAAACTTGATGAATTGCTATGAATAAATCAGTGTAATAATTCAACCATGATACACACGTCCCTTTGATAAACACTGATACAAAAAGACTGCTCTATTCATATCTAATACATGATTTAGATAGTAATAAAATTTAAGGTCATTCTCATTAAGAGAAAATTATAATTACTTACAGTAATCAAGCATGGGGGTTTCCACAAACCCTGGAAAGACTACGCTTATTCGAATGTTATAAGGCATCAATTCAAGCTTGAGAGTTTCACCAAGTCCTTTTAGAGCATATTTGGTTGCACCATACACAGAGGTACCATAATGAGGGTACTGCCAAAAGAAACGATCAACAAACTAATAAGGGCGAAAAAAGCTGATGACTTCCTTGGATGTTATTATACAGAAAGAAGACTATAAATACAATGATAAAATAAATGATATTATAATAATCGTAATCTATAGCTTGACTTCACATTACTTTGGCCTTCACTGGTAGTTTGAACTGACAATCACAATATATGAAATGAAGCGTGCATATGAGTCCATGATGAAGACTTAAAAACTTCTGAGCAATAAGCATATAAATAGTTTTACCAAAAACATACCAGTCCTGACAGAGAATTCATGAGAACAATGGACATGGGTATTTGGGCACTCTGCTTCATCAATGGAATCCCAACATGCAGAGTATTGACAACCCCTGTCAAGTTAGTTTGAATCATGGCATGCAGATCTTCAATCCTGCCCTCATCCAGAACTGCAACTTTTGCCGCAGCTGCATTGCACACCAGCACGTCAACAGCCCTCCATTCAAAAGATTCCTTTATTGCCTTTGCCAAAGTTTCATACACACCCACATCTGCAACCTATTCAAAAATAAAAATCAGATTAGACATCAAGATTTCAAGTCTTGAGATAAGCTTAAAACAAATGAATAAGATAAAAACCTTGGTCGATATTTTATGTTTGGTAGCACCTTCTTTGGCAAGATTTTGTTCTGCTTTCTCCAATGTAGTGGAGCTTCTGGCTACAAGTGTAACGAATGCTCCTTGAGAGAGAGCCTCTTTGGCAATGGCAAGTCCAATTCCACTTGATCCGCCTGTTATCAGGACATGCTTGCCCTCCAGAGATTGCAGCCATGCTGATTTCATCTTCATTAGAAAACTGGTGCGAATACCTAACTCTAGGAGTGGAAGAAAGAAGAAAAGAGGAGCTTTTGATGGTTTAGTTCCACGAAGAGCTATTTATTTCTGCTGCAGATGGGAACTCCTCTCTCTTTGAGATGGGAATGCCTTTACTTGGGTCGATAGGCTCATTAAGGCTATGATCCATTAAACGATATACTTCGTACATGAAACATATAAAGAATTTCTTATTTGCACGATGTTTTGCCTAAAAGACTTTTTTTATTTTCATCTCCCTAATAGATAAGATTATTAAGAACACCTTTGGCTTCCAAAATCAATTTTAATACTTCCACAAGATTTTTTTTTGGTTTCACTCGTCCATAATTTTAACCTCCATAATGGATGTTAATACCTACCACCATTTTTTTTCGGTCTCTCATTCTGAAAGAGCAATTTTGGTTTCTAAAGTGAATGTCAATACATTTTAAATCTTCTAAAATATAAGAACATATATCATTCAAGCACTTTTTATCTTGTGTCATGACACACAAGGTACTTTCTATCAATTAATTTCCTCCCAATAAAACAAGGGAGTTTAATGAGGCTATTCTTAAATATCACCCACTTTAATGGATAAAAGTAAATTTTGATTAATAAATATTTGCCACTTTTTGATAGAGATGAGCTTTAAAATTACTATTAATTGTGAGATGGTTGAAGAGTGTAATATTTAAAAAGATTGGTCCAATAAACAATAGACAACACACTATTCTTAAATGAATGAGAAAGCAAAGAGGTAGAAGAGAAAAGTATAACGTGTACAAGCATTCCTTGGAGTGGAATAAAGAAGGAAAAAGAAGCTTTTGATGGTTTACTTCCATGCAAAGTTATTTATTTCTATTGTAGGTGGGACCTCCCCTCTCTTTGTAGTGGGTACCACCATTGCTTAGGTTGATATGTTCACTAAGTCTATTGAATGATAATACACCAACTTTTTTGGGTTTCACTCATCCATTGAATGTTAATACTTGCCACCATTATTTAGGTTGGCTTCCAAAATAAATTTTAATACTTACCACATGATTTGTTGGGTTTGGGTCTCACTCATCCATTGATTTTGAAAGAGCAATTTTAACTTCTATACTAAATGTTAATTCTTACCACAACATTTTTTAAATTGGTTCAATAAATGAAAAGGCAATGAAGTAGAAGAGAAAAGTGTAATGTATATACAATATTCCTTTCACGTATAAAGTTTTCATTTCAAACTTAAAATAATTTGGAAGAAATTATATTTGTAGAATTTCTTTTAATAAAAAACATTTACCTTAATATTAGGAAAAATAAATTAAAGTACATAATTAGGTATAAATTATTAGTGTAGGGGGGCTAATGTAGTTGGCTAAAGCATCCTATTGGAGGCAAGAGGTCATGAGATCTAGTACCCCCCTATCCCCATGGTACCAAAGGGCGTGTGCACCAACATCACTAGTCATGTGAAAAAAATTTACCAAGCGCATTGCAATTTATAGGGGGCTACATGATTCCTATAGTCTAAAAAAAGAATTAATAATTTTAGCATAAATTAAATAATTAAAATTTTAAATTATGAAATTAAATAAAATAGATAGGACATTTCATTTCAGAAATAATTGTGGGAAATAAAATTTATCGTGACACTAAAATCTACTTGTCTTGAGACTAAACATGGATCATTTTTTCTTGATGAATTGGAATGTGGATTCTCTCTTTCCTTGAATATGACTAATTTCACATGTACTTAGCATGAGTGATAATGGATTGGAATGAGGGATAATGTGTCTGAATTTATAAATTTTGGGAATGGGGAATGGATGGCTAAGATTGGATTGTGAAATCAAGGGTGGAAATGATTGAGACGAATTTCCAAGGATCTAGGAGAAGATGAAGGGTGGAGATGAAGGTAGTTAGAAAGTGAATGGATAGGATTAACTCACCAAATTTAATAAGTAATTGTGAGCATGAGGGAAATTAGGGATATGTGTGCACCTGTAGTGTAGGAAAAGTATCTTTTTTTTCACACTTAATTTGGGAATTAATACTAAAATGAATTTAATTATGCCTTAATTTAGTGTTGTAATATGTTTTTTATATTCACATTAAGTTTAGGGCCCTTTTAGATTAAGTGGACTTAATTGTGTCTTATATCAGTGTTGTAAGGTGTACCTTTACACTATCACATTAATTTAGGGCTTTATTAATTGATTGAGGTTAATTTTCCTTAATTGGCCACTTTAATTCAAATCCAAGCCTAATTAAATACAATTTTTGAGGGATAAAACCTGGCATTCATAAATGCCATTTCACAACACTAAACTTTGGAAGATGTGTGCCCTAGGTAGGTGACCTAGGACCCATTCACCATAGGTAAAATGGGTCCTCACTTAGTCCTAGGATAGGTAAAAGCAAGAAGTTGGGCCGACGAAGAGGGGAAGTTTCGGCCCAAAAAAAATCTCGCAAAAAATGCATACGCGTTATTAAAAAATGTGTATGTGTTATCCATCAGGTGCCTGAGCCTAGAAAAACATGTATGTGTTATTAAAAAATGTGCATTTGTTATGCATCGGGTACTTGAGCCTAGAAAAATGTGTATGTGCTAATAAATGTGTGTGTGTTATATAACGTATATATGTTTTATAACACATACAAGTCATTTATTTCAAAAAATAAATACTTTTTAGAAACATGTACACATTTTGTGTTTCAAAATTCCTACGCATTTTAAAATGGGTACGTGTTTCTAAAAAGCATTTATATTTTTAAATAATCAAACAAATAAAGAACACATGTGTTTTATAACACTCACATGTTTTTAAAGACACATACGCGTTATTAAAACTTTGAATCTTCAACCCACATATAGCCTTTGTTTTAGGCTTGAGAAAAGCTTGGCAATTTGACCCTTAGCCTTTGACCTACAACTAAAAAACTAAGGCAGATTGAAGAAGAATGTCCAACTTTGGCAATATGGTTGATGAAAATTTTCTTTGAATCAATCTATAAAATTAAAACCCATTAGAGAACATGATGTCTAGTTTCCAAATATATAATTTCTATTAAGATTGGATTATATTTTTTATTTTTTAATTAATTTCTAAGAAAACTAGTCCTTAAACTTGAAATATCAATTTTTTTTTGTTTTTTAATAACCATTTTTTGGTTAAGTTTCTTGTAAAAAAAATTATATGGCATCAAAATTCAGACAATTCTTTACACAATGAAAAATAAATAAAAATATATTTAGTTTAGGTCCAATTATGTTGTCTATACATGTTGATTTTTAAAAACAACAATTAAGGCCAATGAAAATTCAATAAAAAAATATATTAAAAAAAAATTAGAAAAATAATTCCTCATCAATCTTCATGTTGTTAGCTTTCTTTCCCCAAAAGGAATTAGAAAAATAATTTTATTTGGGTCAAAAAATGGTGTTCGTACACATGCATGGTTTGGTAAAAAAATTAGGGACTTTTAATAAGTGGTTTTTATACATCCCTATCAAAATTTAATTTCTATCATCTCGGTATTTGAATAAATTACATATTTGGAAACTAGATTCAAAATGATAAATTTGATATTACTAAATTTTTCTAAGATTTATTGTGTAAGTGCCTCAAATTTTCAATCCAAGTGTGACAAATTCTAAAAAACAACAAAAACACACATTTTTTGTGCTTTTTGTGGACCCAACTTCTTGCATCAGCTCAGACCCTATTTTTGTATAATATTTCATCTTTTCTAATGTGTTTCCTAGAACCCATTCAGCTAATGGTTCATCACTTAGACCTAGGAACCCTCTTTTCAATATGTTTTTGGAGGCATTTTGGTGATTTGAAATCCACAATTCAATGTTGGCTTGTGATATTTGAATTTTGGGAATTAATGTTAAAATATGCATGAATAAGAGGTCATTTCACTAAGCTCATCCTAAGAATTTTCAAGAGAGGATTTCTTCATCATTTGTTGCAACAATCAAGATCAAAGCATTATGTCAAAATTATGTGGATTCATGCATGTTTTTGGAGCTAACATGTTGATCTAGGTTTCATATGATCAACCATACAAAGTATCATTTCAAGCAAAGTTTCATGGTTCAATATCTATATCCATTGAAACCATTTCATGCAAGTTGTAGATCTCCATTATCAAGGTTCAAATAAGGGTTTGGTGATTTGTGACATAGAATTTTTCATTCATCATGTTCCTTTTATGCTTTTATTCATTTCAAGGTTTAATTACCAAAATGGGGTTTGACCAAGGAAAACCACCATGCACCTAACAAAAAACATTTTTCTCTCTTTCATGTGTGATTCCAGATTTTAGGTTGAAGATCCTTTGAAAACCAAAAATTGTAAAGTTGTCAAGGTTGTCAAAGTTGTCACCATTCTTGCAATATCACGAAATCTCTTCTATATAATTTATTTTTGGTTGTCCGACAATGAAAATCGAGAATTTGGGAACGCGTACATAGAGGAACAAAACCCAAAAAAGTAATTATGCAGCCCTAGTTAGGACCCATTCGCCATAGTTCAAATGAGTCCTTGGTGAGTAATGAAAAGGCACTTTTTGCAAAAGGTACACAACATTTATCCCTTTCAAACTCTCCCTAAAGTCTATAGGTTCCATCAGTATTATGTTCAAACTTCTAAATGCACATTATAGCTTGTAACTTGGAGTTTATTTGACAGTCTTAATCTTTCTCCCCAAAGTGCTATTTAGCTTAGACCTCCATCCTAGCATAAAAAAATAAATTGTAGATTCACACCTTGGATTGACTCACCTAAGGGTTTTTGGTCAATTTTTGGTGTGGATATCATTTCCTAAATGAAAATAGAAGAATAGGACCCCATTTTCCCTCTTTGGATCCACTTTTCTATTTTGGGAAATTCTCCTATCCTATTTTTCTATGTTTCATTTTGGTGAACTTGACCTTGTACATCAAAATTCTAAAAATTGGAGGACTTCCATTAAAACCATAGATCTAGGATTTTCATTATTTTGCATTGCATTGCATTAGTTTGCATTGCATTTTAGGTGTAAACTTGCATTTTGTAGTGATTTTAAATCTAAATTTTATTTTAAAATGCATAATTTTAGGCTAATTTTTTATAGTACTTGCATATTAGTGTATTTTCAATCATTCACATTTAAAAATTAGATCAAAATTGAATTTTAAAAAGTGTCATATAGTTCATCATTTTTCCTTCATTGCACTTGCATTTCAACATTAAATTTTGAAAAATTCTATCACAAAAGTTACAGTTTGAAATCTAAAACAAAAAACACATAACCACTTAGAAATCTCATTTTCAAATTTCAAAAAAAATTGTACCAAGACCCACTCACAACTGGGAAAATGAGTCCTTGGAGACCTATAAAAATCAACTTTTCCAAGCTTTCTGGTGATTTCCCGTACTTCCTAGGCTTGCTGGTAACCTACTGTATCAGTTTGGAAAGTTTTAAAAAATTATATTTTATGTGTCAAGGTCAAATCATCCATTTAGTGTATTCATTTTTAAAGCATTTAAAAAATAATTTTAGTATTGAAAAATCTTTAGATTTGTAGGACATTTGTTTACATTTTTGAAGCATTGCATAAGTTAGATAGTTTTCTTTTCATGTTAGCATTTTTCTTTTCAAGAGATTTGGTTTTGATATGGTTAAGAATTGATTACATAAGTACAACATCCTCTCTTATGAGTTCAATTTAGAGCACAAAATGAGGTCATTATGAAACATGTTATCCATCCTTCCACTATCTTTACTAGTTATGAGAACATCTTAGAGCAAGAGAATCAAACCATTGACTCAATCCTTAATATCACCTTGCCTATCCCTCATTCAAACCCTACTATATCTCCCATTTGTGAGGATGACATGATACAAGAACATACAAGCATAGATAATCATGAAAACCATAATTGTTCTTCTCTTGATACCTCTCCTAGTAGCGATGAAGGTATCTTGGTGAAAGAAATCATTGGGAATCATGAAAGTCTTGTTTTTCCCTCTCCTCCTCCCCCTTCAGAAGATATTATGACACAAGAATATGGGATCATTGAAACATTCATTAACGTTACTTAACCTAATCTCCATTCATCTCCCAAAATCTCTCTTACTTGTGAGCATACTTTAGTGAAAGAGGATACAATTGTGGACAATCATGAAAATCACATTTGTGAAGAGTATATGTTGGGGTTAAGAGATCAAATGATTGAGAGCTATGACAACCTATCTCTCATACTTGAGAAGACATTATAGGACATGGGGATGTAATTGTAGATAACCATGATGATCAAAAAATTTCTTCCCCTAATATCTCTCCTATAGGAGAAAAAGATAATTTGGTGTTATAAGATACACTTATTGAGAGTCATGAGAATCTTGTTTCTCCCTTTCCTAATGCTCCTACAATTTGGAAAGATCTATTTGAAAAAAAAATTGAATCATTGGTAAGCATTCAAATCATATTCATTCTTCTCTTGATGCCTCCCTTATTTGTGATGGAGTTACTTTACAAAATCTAACCATAGAATGTGATTAACCTCTTGTTTTCTCCTCTCCTAAAAGCTCTCCTGCTAGGATAGACATTATGGTACAAGAGGATGAGACCTTAGAGAGAAAGGATGAAATGATGGACAATCGTAACAATACAATTTGGTCTTTCCTAATATCTCTCCTATTTGTGAAGAATATAATTTGGTAGATACAATCGATGAGAGTCGTGAGAATCCTATTTGTCTCTCTTCCCCTGGGGAAAACATTATTGAACACGATAATGTCATTGATAAGAAATAAAATCCAATAATTTATAACTCCCTTGCTTTAGATGAAGGAATTTTAGAAGAAACAACCTTTGAATGTCATGAACATCTATTTTTTAGCTCTCCTAAAAACTCACCTACTAGGGAAGATATCATGGTGCAAGAAAATGTGTACATTAACACATACCTTTCAAAAAATAGTAATGTTTCATCCTTAGATTAAGATTATTAAGTGACATTAGAATCCCCTTTACTAAGAGATCATGAAAATAAGGATAAGTTTGGTGAGTTTATGAACATTAGAACTCCCTCAAGTCATCTAATTTTCAGACATCCTAGAGATCCTTTAATTATTGCATCTCTTGAGGATAAAATAAACTTGTGCTTATCTTAGAAACACCTAAAAGGAAACTTGATAATGATAATTCTTCACAAAAATCAAGTTATAATACCGTTTCTCATACATATAACACTAGAAAATATTTGTAACCAAGAAAAACAAATCCAAAATCCCTCCCATTACCTCAACCTATCTTTCCTAGTGCTTCTCATTTTCCCTCACATAGTGGAAAGGAGTATGATCTTGTGGAACAACTTAAAAATACTCCTGCTAAGATATCCTTATGGGACCTTATTCAATCCTCACCTAGTTATCATGTAACATGCTTCAAAGTTATTTACAACAAGATCCTACTCCTCCTAATATCCAACCAAATAATGCGGCAGCCCAAATTCAAGTTATAACTCCAGTCAACTTAGAAATTACTTTCCATGAAGATGAGTTACCTTTGTTAGAAGAGAATTAAAAAAAAAATAGCTTTCATGACAATAGCTCATGACAATGGATCTAACCTTAATGTGTGTAGCATAAACCTTCTGGATAAGATTGACATAGACAAAATCCAAATACAACCAGATTCTTTATCCATTCATGGGTTTGATAATGTAGGAAAACAACCGTTTGGTGTGATTATATTACCTATTAAAGATGGGAAGGTAACATTACAAACTCAATTCCGTGTTATGCCTCATGATCTTTCATATAATATTATTTTAGGAAGGCCATAGATTCATACAATGAATGGTGTGCCTTCTACTCTTCATCATAAAATGAAGTATGTTTACAACAATAAATTGTATACAATGAAATTTGATCTTGAGCCTTATAGTGTTTAACAACTTGAAAAAGACAAGGAAAATCCTTTGAAAACATTGACACCAACTACACAAAAGGAACCCACACAAGAGAAAGAAAAAGAGAATCATATTGAATAAGTCATGAAGTTATTGGAATATGATTGGGGTTCCTTAGTTTTCTCACCTACACTCACGGGATAATACAAGATCATAACAAAAGATTCTAAAAAGGGAAAGAAAAAGCGGTAATGTCAACACAAAATTCAAAAGCAACCAATTTAGAAGAAGAAGAAAATTACACAACAAAATTTGATAAAGTTGATTATGAGAAACCATTGAATTCAAAATAAATGAAAAAAATCTATGGAAGAGGTTATGAAATTATTAAATAACAAGTGTGTATAGTGGAAAATGATGTGGTGCTAGATAACAAGGTATTTGTGTCCCTATAGAGCCTCACATTCAAGAAACAACTAATGGTCTTGGTTATTGTCCCTCAAAAGAAACAAACTAGCCTTCACTCAATATCAACACTCTTTCAAAAGATTCTTCTAAGCCAACTTTAACATTAGTACATCCTAAAAAATAGAAACTAGTGGTCTTGGTTATTATCCTTCAAAAGAAATGAAAGAAATAGAGAAATATTTTATTATCATCAATGTCATTACACAAAACACTCCTAGGACATTTCTTAGAAATGATTAGAGTTTGTTATATTTTATGTCGTGCTTTAAAGAAGAGTACAAAATATCACAATCTAAAGAGTCTTGTGTAATTATGAAACCTTATACTAAGCAAGACATATCTTTGTCACAAAATAAAGGAACGTCTACTATTACTGATCAAGAGAGTATCTTGTCAAGACTCCTCCAAGATCATTTGATATCTCTCCCTATAAGAATATGAAGGAATTTTACAACATGGTTCATAAGGAATAATAATTGTTGAAGATTTTTCAAATGGGGTTGCAAGCTAAGTTGGCTTAACCTTGAGGGAAACTTTGTGGTTAAGCACGCTTGAACTAGAGCAGTACTGGGATGGGTGACATCCCAGGATGATCCAGTATTTCACCTCTATGAGCATCACCTAGATGCAACGAGTGCTAAGTGTGTCATTCATTATCATGAGATATGGGTTCTTGTGAACCACTACTCATGAAACATGGGTCAATGAGTTTGACTCCAAAACTATAGGGTTGAATCCTGATAGTAATATCATAATTTGACACGCTATGGAAGAAACCTCATACTTATCAATTGATGAGCTAAAGGGGCTCTATAATGAATTATTCATAAGGCATAACACTTGATAAAGGTTTTTCAAATGGGGTTGCAAGCTAAGTGGGTTTAACCTTGGGGGAAACTTTGTGGTTAAGTGCACTTGAACTGGAGAAATACTGGGATGGGTGACCTCCCAGAATGGTCCAGTGTTTCACCTCTATGATCATCACCTAGATGCAATGAGTGCTAAGTGTATCATTCATTATCATGAGAGATGGGTTCTTGTGAACCAAAACTCATGAAAAATGGGTCAATGATTTTGACTAAAAAATTACACGGTTGAATCTTGATAGCAATATCATAATTTGACACACTGTGGAAGAAACCCCTTACTTATCAATTGATGATCTAAAATGGCTCTATAATGAATGGTTCATAAGGAATAACACTTGCTAAAGGTTTTGCAAATGTGGTTGCAAGCTAAGTGGGCTTAACCTTGGGCGAAACTATGTGGTTAAGTTTGCTTGAGCTAGAGTAGTACTAGGATGGGTGACCTCTCGAGGCAGTCCAGTCCTTCACCTCTATGAGAATCACCTAGATGCAATGAGTGTTAAGTGGACCATTCATTATCATGAGATATGGGTTCTTGTGAACCAATACTCATGAAACATGGGTCAATGAGTTTGAATCAAAAACTACATGGTTGAATCCTGATAGCAATATCATAATTTGACATGTTGTGGAAGAAACCTCCTACTTATCAATTGATGAGCTAAAGGGGCTCTATAATGAATGTTTCATAAGGCATAACACTTGTTGAAGTTTTTGTGTATAGGGTTTCAAGCTAAGTAGGTTTGACCTTGGGGGAAACTTTGTGGTTAAGCGCGCTTGAGCTGGAGTAGCACTGGGATGGGTGACCTCTCATGATGGTCCAGTGCTTCACCTCTATGAGTATCACCTAGATGTAATTAGTGCTAAATGGACCATTAATTATTATGAGAGATGGGTTCTTGTGAACCACTACTCATGAAACATGGGTCAATTATTTTGACTAGAAAACTATACGATTGAATCTTGAAAGCAATATCATAATTTGACACATTGTGGAAGAAACCTCCTACTTATCAATTGATGAGCTAAAGGGTCTCTACAATGAATGGTTCATAAGGCATAACACTTGTCGAAGGTTTTGTAAATGGGGTTGCAAGCTATGTGGGATTAACCTTGGGGGAAACTTTGTGGTTAAGCGTGCTTGAGCTGGAGCAGTACCCTTGATGGGTGACCTCCCAAGATGGTCTAGTGCTTCACATATTTGAGCATCACCTAGATGAAATGAGTGCTAAGTGGATTATTCTTTATCATGAGAGATGGTTTCTTGTGAACCACTACTCATGAAACATGGGTCAATGAGTTTGACTCGAAAACTACATGGTTGAATCCTAATAGCAATATCATAAATAAAAAATTGGTTTAGAAATTGATGAAACTTTTCTATGGCCTAAAACAGAGTCCTAGGATGTGGTTCTAGAAATTTGATACGTATGTGATGAGTTTTGGATTTGAGTGTTCTAAATCAAATCATTGTGTTTATTATAAAAAAAAATTTGATCATTTCCTATTTATTGCATTATATGTTGATGATATGTTATTTATTAGTAAAGGGAAAGGTATGATTTTAGAAATAAAATCTCGACTTGTTACTAAATTTAATAATGAAAGACCTTGGTGTAGCTAGACACATTCTTGGGATAGAAAAATTGTAAAACATATAGAGTGAACAAAATCCTATGGCTTGGCCAAATGAAGTATGTCAATTCAATTTTATAGAGGTTTGATATGTAGGATTGTAGAAAATTTTGTGTTCCCACTAATACATTTTGACTCAAATTCTGACGAAAGTTCGTCAAAATTTTGACAAAATTTTGTTGGAATTATTTCATCGATTTTCTGATGAACTTTGAAACATCAAAATTCTGACCCAGCATCGTTGGCTAGGTGAAAATTTCAACGTTTCAAAGTTCATCAAAAAATCGACGAAATAATTTTGACGAAAGTCAGTCAAAATTTCATCAAAATTTGAGTCAAAATGTATCAGTGTCCTATTTCAGATGGAACAAATTTATCTGTTTCAAATTTTCCAACATCCCCCATAAGAGATGGAAGACATGAGAAGAGTGCCTTACTAGAGTTCAATTGGAATTTTGATGTATTTTATGGTTTGTACTAGAGCAGACATTTCCCAAGTAGTGGAGGTTCTTTCCAAATACATGTCTAATCCTAGTAGAGTTCATTGGGATGTAGTTAAAAGAGTCTTTACATATTTGTGTGGTACCTCAAAATATTCCTTTTTTTATCATAGTAATATTAATGAAGATGAGGTTTCCCTTGATATTCATGGTTATGTGGATTCAAACTAGGTAGGTGATGTTGATAGTAGATGATCCACCAATGATTATGTGTTTTCTTTATTTGGTAGTGCAATTAATTGGAAAATTAAGTGATAGGTTGTTGTTGATTTTTCCACTATTGAAGCTGAGTATATGGAAGCTACTCATGCTTGTAAAGAAGACATTTGGCTTAAGATATTATGTTCATTTATTGGAATAACATAAGGTATAGTGATAATTTATTGTGACAGATAAAGTGTGATATGTCTAGCTAAGAACCCATCATTTCATGCCAATACCAAGCACATTGATGTACAATATCATTTTGTTAGAGATACGGTCAAATATGGTAGGGTGAAGCTAGTTAAGGTAGATAATTTGATGAATATTGTTGATTCTTTAACTAAGTCTATGAGCATGGAGAATTTTAGATGGTGTTCAAAGACTATGGGCCTTTTGGCCCCTAGAAATTAAGAGATTTTTTTTATACACCTCTCATTGCTCTTGCAAGGTTTTCGACAAGTGGCAGACTTGTTGGGAAAATGTTTCTCAACATTTCAATTACATAAGGTATTTTTGATACATAAGAGATGGGAGGAATGGGGGGTCTCGAAAGCTAAATTTTATTTATATTTTTTTATTGTAAATCTATATCGTTCATCATTAGGTCTCAAATTTGACAGTCAATATTTTGTTAGCTTGAATTTCTCTAGATGGGAACCCTATTTTATGAGGGATTTGTATTACAGATGTAAATTGTAATGTATTATGAGATTATGATAGAAATCGTGTTACCTCTAAATCTTTGATTGGTGATACTCTTGTGAGAAGCTTTCTCTACAAGTATATTATAATCTTTATGAAATCTGTATAATGTATTGGGTAGATTTTGCAGTGGGGTTTTCTATCAAAAGGGTTTTCCCCATGTAAATCACTACATTGTGGTAGCCATGATAAATATCTATAAATTTTTTGTAGTTGTTGAAAAGATCTATAAAGTTTTGCATTATGCTCTATTGATGAGTGTAGCATAGAAAAATGTATCCTTGGACATTTTCATGCTCATTTGGGCCTTTCCTATGATTTTGGCCTAATTTTTCCTACATTTAGTGTTGTAATGTGGCCAACACATTCACATTAGGCCTTGAACGCTTATAAATCGATAAAAACCTAATGATGTCTTACAAAGGTGTTGTGAAGTATTGTAACACACTTTCACACTTTTCTAGGACACTTTCATTACAATTCACTCAAATAACCTCTTTTTATTACTTACCAAGCCTTATTTCAAAGTGTTGTAAGGATTTGTAACAAAATCTCACACTTTTCTAGGTTTGTCATCAATAAATTGACCCTTTCTTATGTTTAAATGGCCCCTTAATGCACTCATAGGTCATACTTGAGTATGTTTCAGAGGATAATCCTATTAAACATCATTAAATGCACTTGAATTTTTGACACCTAGTAAAATTTCCTTAGTGGAACCAAGTTGCCACCTGGGGTGATTTAGTTCCATCTGGCTTAAAAATCACAATTATTTTATTTTTCTAGCAGTATATTATTCTCTAGACCTTGAGGTTGGTCTATGATGAGGTATTTCGGGAATTAGGGAAAATCATATATAAATAAAGGGTTTTCCCCTCATTTTCAACCCCCAACAATTCATTCTTGAAGCATCCAAGCATTCATCCAATGGAGCATCTACTTGCATATCTTCATATTTCTACTTCAAGGGTTTGGTGAGTTTTAGTATTTGCATGTTTTTCATCCATCATTCTCTTTCCATTTCATTTCATTTTCAAGGGTTTGATTACCAAAATATGGTTTGACTAAGGCAAACCCCAATTCTTTAACCTTTAACCCTTTTCCCCTCTTTTCATGTGTGTTTTGTAGGTCTTGCATGCATATTTATCAAAGAGTAAGGTGTTAAAAGGTGTCAAAATCTCATCAACATCATTCAAAGTCAAAAAAACCCTAAAAGAAGCTTGCAGACAACCTACAGGTCAAATTCTACAGATTCATAACCAAATTCTTGTCAGTAGTAGAAGTTCAGGTTGAAAGCTACAGAGTGCATCTTCAAGATTCTCAAAAGCCAAGGGTGGAATAATTTGCCATCATTGGTGAATTAGTCCCACTACTAGGCCTAAAAAAATCTTTTTGTAGTTTTGGATACCCAATTTCCTAAAACCTATTCTAGTAGAATCTCCTCGAAATAGGACTAAGTCACCCAGCTTGGCATAAGTGTCCTAGTTGGCCTCAACAAAAAAAATTGCAAGATTCTAAAGCCTCTCTGCATCACACTCTAGTTTCCATGTGAACCTCTCCATCCCCTTTCATTTATGTTATTGTTTGTTTGTATTCTTGGGTCATTTTACATTGTGTTTTCAATCATCTTGCATTTAATTAGTTCCACATTATTAGTTAGTTTCTTTTACCAATTTATTGCATTTAAAACATTCCATTTAGATACATTTCAATCACATTTATAATCAATCTTGAATGAACCTCCAAGTTTTGGGGTAGAAAGACCTCTCTCCTTTTAGGTGAAAAACCCTAGGAGTGCAAGAGAAACCCCTTTCCCCCAAAAATCTACGCTTCAACGAGTGTTTTAGCATTGCACAACATAGATAAAAGATAAGTGTTTTATCTCTCTTAGAAGGTGAATTTATGTAGAAAATATTCAAAAAAAACCCTAAGGTTTTGAATTTCAGGTCTTTACTATGCAAAAACAAATTAGTAGTTGTTGTGATTTGTTGGTATCACAAGGGGTTTTTATGGTAACAAAGATTGGAAGCCTATATGGTTGTAATGAGGGCTTCATTAAATCTGAAAACTAGCCCAAACCTTGATTGCGTTTCTATATTTGAAATCTAAAAATGATATTTATCATCAGATGTGGAAATGTGGTAATTCTTTTGATTCTAAAACTAACCCAAAGAAAGATCAAAAGATATAGCTTTGAGAGAGGGATCCTAATCGAATACCTAAGATCAATGATAATTGAAATGATGAAAATTTTCATTCTATATTTTAGGATATAGAACTAAAGGGGAATTAGGGTTCCTCCACCAATTTCCTTCAAGTTTCATTCAAGGAAACCCTAGAGATCTTAATCTAAGGATGGAATTGGTAAAAGAGATCTACAATAGGGTGTTCTAGGGGTGTGATTAAAGCTACAAAGGGGGTTCACCACCAAGCAAAAGCTTAGAAATAAGGACATGCAAATGATATTAACCTAACTATGCAACCTAAGATATAAATCTGAAAATTGGAATAATGAATTGAGAAAGGATAGAGGGACACTTAGAAAACTAAAGAGGATTGAAACAAGGTATGCACTCCCGAAAGACTAAATTTTATTGCACACTGGGGCTCATACGCCAATAGGAGTGATTTAGTCCCAGTTTAGGGTTTCAGGTCAAAACCAAAATCTAGAACTCTTGAACGAGGATCTACAGAAAATTATTGAAATATAGTATATTAGGACTCATACACCACAATTGGTGATTTAGTCCCAGTATCAAGGTTGATCTAAAACTATGATGTCCTCTATTAGTTTTTTGTAGCTTCTCTCATATCAAATATTCAAATCTAAAACATCGAATTATGCTTTGTAGGTGACTTTTTGCGATCTTGCGATGTAGATGACAACTTTGACAACTTGAAAACTTTATCTTCAATGGATCTTCAACCTAAATCTAAAAATCACACATCAAAGAGAGAGAGAAATGTTGTTTTGTTAGTGGATAGGGGTTTTCCTTTGTCAAACCCCATTTTGGTAATCAAACCTTGAAATGAAACGAAATAGAATGAAGGAATGACGAATGAAAAATTTGCTATGTTTCAACTCATCAATCCCTTGAACAAAAGGCTGAAATCTTGTATGTATTAGCTAGCATGAATGCAGATCATGATTCTTGATTGTATGTTGTAGATCTTGACTTGAATGCTTTCTTGAATCATAGTAACCTACATCACAAATTTTAGCTAAAAAAAAAACATGATGCATGATGTCTTTGACATGATGCTTGATTCTTGAATAATGCTGCAAAATACTTGATAGTCAATCTTGAATGCTCTTGTAATAAAAAACTTGCTATAATTCTTGATCTCAAAAATTGTGAGGAGAAAATATGTGAAATAACCTTGTATTTTTACTTGTTTATGCCAAATTTCCCAAAATTACAACAATATAAGCAGACATCAGATCTAGGAGAAAAAAATCCCGCCAAGAACTTGAATTCAAAATAGGTCCAAGCTAAGCAGGAATTATGTGCCAATTGGGGTGTATGAGTCTCAGTAGGCTAAGCTTGGGACATAATTGTTAAGAAATGTTAAGTTCAATCCTAAATTCAGATCCAAGTCCCGAAACTTAGGTGAGACCCATACAACCAAGGTGGTGTATGAGTCCCAAATCACTAAATTTGGGCCATATGATACAATATCATTAAATTATGATTATTCATTTTATGTTTCGAGATTATCCTCAGAAATCTGCATTAAATAAGGCTTGTGGGTGCAAAATAGGACCAAATAAGGCATAAAGAAGCCCAATTTTAGTAGGGAGGGCCCAAAAAAGTGTGAAAATGTAAAGGGATACATTTTTCTACAATAAATTTAGCCCCCACTTTATTGAGAGGGGGAACTTTCTTCAAACTCATACTAAAGTAGAAAAACTCACATCAAGAGGGTCCAAGTGTACCAATGCTAGTGAGATAGGATGATAATGACCAAGAGGGATGATCAAGATCCTATGGAAAACCAATATAGGAACATGAGAACACACATGTAAACAATATAAGGAGAAAAAACAAGGAACAAGAATACACTGCCAAAGAAAAAAAGAAAATGAAAAAAAAACCAAAAAGGGGGGTGGATAATGATTCGATTATTTGTCCTGCACATTGTGGATCAAATCTAAGTTGTTTGTCCAAGAAATTTTACAATTGTAACATGATGTCCACTATGAAAACAAAACACATGCTCACAAGGGCTAGTGGAACCTCATTTTGTCTGCTAGGTGAGCCCCCAATGAGATACATACACACATAGTCAGTATGCGCTCACATAGACAAGAAAGTTGGTAGAGCTCCTAAACATTTTGGAAAAAATTTGTGCTATCTTCACTCTATCATGGTTTTTTGTCTCTGTGCCCAAGGGTGGGGCTTAGTGTTTTAGGTTAGAAACACTCTTTTCAAATTTGTATGGTCATGACCATTGAATATTCTAATTCTTTGTTGACCTGTTGCACCTAGTTGTTGCTCGCCTAAGTACAAATTGAGCCATTTGCACCATTGCCTTTACTGGCCCCTTACGTTAGGTATGTCGATCACCATTTGCAATTTTATCATTTAATTTTTCCCATAGTCAAGCTATCTAATTCATTTTTAAATTATTTCTTCCTGAGGATTGTTCCTC
The DNA here is from genome assembly GCA_007115665.2 of Sequoiadendron giganteum. Lineage (NCBI taxonomy): Eukaryota > Viridiplantae > Streptophyta > Pinopsida > Cupressales > Cupressaceae > Sequoiadendron > Sequoiadendron giganteum. Next base: position 651,463,611 of record CM021106.1, on the reverse strand, counting down.
ATCGACATAGTCAGGTCCCTCTTTTAAGACTAACAATTTTGGCATGTGGAGAAATGAAAATCCATGGTGGTCATTTGATCATTGCTCATAGATAATAGTCGTTCCTTGCACAACCATCCTATTTCATTTCTTATTATTTTATTCACACGGACTGGCAAGATTAAGCCACGTGTGTTGTGCTTAGGTAGGCCTGATGTATTTATTGAATACTGTAAGCGGTATCAAAAGGAAATCAATGGTGATCGATTAATCACATGGCAACATCACAACCATTCCCCACTCATCCACTTTATTTTATTCTTCATTAAAATATTCGAATGGGCTGGCCGGTGATTTCCATGTGCCATGATAGGCAGTGGCCCCAATGTTTCCAAGGGGTCAACTAGTAAAGATTTGAGAGATATCAATAGCAAGGTCACTACACATGTCTTCATCTGGGTTGTTCCCCACACGCCCATTCATTTTTATTATTAAGGTGAATAATTCACATGGGCTTGTAGGCACTAGACATGTGTAGCCTTTATGAGGTAGGCCATATATCCTTTTGTGATTGGTGAACTATATCAAATGAAAATCTATGGTGGTTGTTGGGTAGCATGTTCAAATCTCCACCGCTCCCCATCACCCTGTCAGATTTTCTTTAATACTTTGAAAGGGACACAGGCAAGTGGGCACAGTGACATTTTTCACTCCATGGAGGGACCCACTAGGTTTTGAAGAAAAATAGCATTGAGATTGGCAATTGATGGTGGGTGATGTGGGATTATCCTAACCACTCCCCGCCATCCCTTGAGGGGACCATTCATGTCTCTTGTTTCTCAACAGGCAAGCAGGTGACTGCCATGTGGACTACTTCAAAGGCTCTGATGAAATTTAGTGGAGATAAAGTACTACTAAAATTTGGTTGAGACTACACTAAAATTTAAAACTTTTCCAAATTAGAACTAAGTCTTTAACATGAATTCATGATTTGAGAGATGTTTGTGGTTGTGGTTGTCAATTTTTTCAAGCATTGGTACATGTGGGATGGAGAATTTGAAGCAAGATAGAGTATGTGGTGATATTCTAAGGATAAATAGTGATTGCTCCCCACTACCTTGTTGTGGTGAATTATGAGTAAATTAATTCCCACGGGCGAGTGGGTAAATGTGACATGACATGCTTCATCAAGTGCTAAGTATATGATTAATTATGCAAATAGAGTTGGTCTTTATCCACTTGATTTCTTTGATTAGGGAAAAGGCATCAAGAACATGCAAATTATTTTTTTCACAATTAATCATTTCACTGATACATTTTGACTCAATTTTTGATGAAAGTTCATTGGAATTTTGGCGCCCTTTCGTCAGAAGAATTTAGTCATAATTTCGACGAAATTTGAAATGTTGAAATTCTGACCCAGCATCGTCGACTGGGTCAGAATTTTGACGTTTCAAATTTCATCAAAATTCTGATGAAATTCCTTCAACGAAAGTTCATCGAAATTCGAAAGACCTTTCATTGGAAATTGAGTCAAAATGTATCAGTGTTTTGATTGATTATCCATTGATTCATCTTAATGTATGATCGATGGCTGAGATTCAAAATCAAAGTAGCTAGTTTCCAGCTCTCTTATGCGAACTCCCTTGGAACATTAGTGGATACACACAACAATTGATCTATTTAAGGAAGATTTCCTACTTATTATTCTCACCATTTGTTGTCTATGATAATTGAGAGTTTGGGAATGAGTGTATGAAGTGTTCTAAGTAATTTTAGATTTTGAGCTAGCTATTTTACATAGAGGGTGGTGTCTTTGTTCTAAATAAATTTGGTGAGTTAATCTATCAAGAATGGGTAAGGTAAGTGTGTCTACCAGCCCAGCTCGAAGGTTCAGGAGACTCAATCTCCTTGAGTCTCAGAGTGACTTTACTAAGAATGAATAGGATGTTCCCAAGGTCCCTATGACTCCAAAGAAGAAAGCAAGAGTTGATAGGCAGTCTACACAGAGTGTTCTCAAGTGCACTTATCATCTAAGGAGCAGAATTATCTCGGAGGAATTGGTCAAGGGTTAGGAGAACAAATTTGATAGGCGTGAGAGGGAAGTTGTGAGAAAGAACAATTATCACCAAGCTTTCATGGAATTTTGTCAGTCACCCATTAAAGTCTCGGATGATCCCTTTGATAGTGGAGCTAAAATTAATTATGGCTACCACTAGTGTATCATGGTCATAAGTGATTTGGTTGATTCTAAGGATGAGGTGGTGATGGATACTCCATTTTCAATAAGGACACTAAGTGGGAATTTTTATTCTGTTGTTGTCAAGGTAGGATAGTGCCTCGTTATTCTTTGAGCTAGTGCTCAGTTTTTGGTCCTTTGTGATGACATGTTTCCTCTTGGTTGGTTTGTTGTGATATGGGTTTTTGTTTGTTTGTACTTTTGTTGATGGTGACTTTTCTTGGGTCAATGTGAACATGAAAAATTTGGATTTTGTGATAGCAATGCCTTTTGGAAGGCTAGTGGGTCTTCTCCAACAAATAGTTTTTGATATTTTTCTCTCCCCTTTTATACAAATGATTACATATAACTGCTTGGGGAATATTTTGAATTTTGGTCAAATGAGGAACAAAATGAAGTTAAATGTAACTGTAATTCAGCCTGATTCTTGTTCCTCCCTTGTTCTATAAAATGGATTTCAAGGATAATTATAGGAGTTCAATTTTTTAGTGTCATAATGGTCTAGGTAAGAGGCTAGTCTTAGGAAGAAGCATACTATATAAATGCTAATAAATAGAATAGTAGGAATTTGAGGATATAAATCATATATGTAGTAATCTTAAAATAGTTTTATGGAAGCCACAAATATGAAGGAAAATATTAAGTTCTAATACATATACTCTCTTATGTAATACTCTTGTACTTTTTATGAATGAAAGGGTTAACAGTCTTCTAGTTTATCTTCAATTGTTTTGATTGATTGTGTGGACTTTTTTTGGCTTCAATTCAATGAATTGATTAAATGCTAAGATAAAATCACAAAGTTGTAAGGAAGAGCATATTATTTGGTAAGAATTTATGCATTAAACATAGTGATTTGAATTCTACAATGTAGTGTGACAATAGTCCATTAATCTCTAAGTAAATGGCTAATATATTACTAGTTACTACATGATTTAACTCCATTGACTAGTAGATAAAGTACTGGTCTATTCATTAGCATATTTTGTAGATAAATGAGCTAGCAATGCACCTAACTAGAGATTTGAAATGAGAATAAAAATCATTAAATACTTTTAATTATAATGTGTAACTCTAAAATTCCTCTTGATTCCTAGCACTAGGCAGTAATTTGTTCAAAGATCATCCAAATATTTGATCAAGGATGCCTAGTTATATTCAATAGAAATTTATTTGTGTATAAAATTGCTCTTTAAGGACTAAATATCTCTTAAGTGTGATAAGGAGTACCCTCTTGGGTTTCACAGAGCCTGAAGAGCAGGAGTGAGGGCCTGAAAATCTTTACTCGTTAGTTGGCCACTAACTTTGAAATTTCTTGAGCATAAGGGTTGGCTAACCTTTAGAGGATTTTGAGGTTTAGCTAGAAAAAAGCACCAACATAATGGCGACTCTACTAGGGAGCGCTAAAAAATGTGGTTACAGATTGTCTTATCAAAGAGTCATTACAATCTTGGACTATTATTTGTAGCTAGAGGTTGAAAATTATTCAAATATATTTTCCCATATAAGTCACCAATAGAATGACAACTCTGTTGGGGAAATACATGAGAAAATTATGATAGAAGATCATCTAGTCTTAAGAGTCAAGAATTTGGTGAATCTGAGCATCTGGTTCAAATATTATGAAGTTTTCAAACATGGAAGTAGTTGTGTTGTAGAATTTTTCAAAAACAATTGTGTGACTCTACTGTTGGAGGAGACCCAGAAGGAAATCTATCTTCAAAACAGCTTCATAATGTTTGAAGTTCAATGCTCTATGAAGAGAGGTGGCGACTCTATCTAAAGAACCTACTAAAAAATGTGAAGAAATTTTCAGATCTAAAAATATTTTTCAGTTAAGAAGAAAGGTTACTAGATGCCACAGGTTTCCAAGTATTATCATATGTAAAAGGAAACTTTATGAGAAATATTCAATACTTGAAGATAATAAATGGCTCCCTATTAAATGAAATTGCATTAAGAAAGGGAATAGTAGTGGTCCTTTTCATACTTCTAATGCATAATGTGTAATATTTGTAATGATTTGAGAAGTATGCTTAATTTTGAATTATGCCTCTGAGAAAGTTTTTAAGGCACAAAGATTTGTTATATATTTTAGGATTATGATTAATTAGTGAATGATGCAATTGATGACCATATTTGAAATTGATAATGACTGAATATGGACATAAGAGGGTTTCCCTATAACATATCAAGTAAAATTATGCAAGGAAAATAGTTTTTACCATGCCCTCAAAGCGATTTTTCTATTGAGAGGTATATGCCATTGAATTTTAGTGGCATTAAAGGTTTCCCAAACCTAATTCCTAAAAATGTTAGGAAATATTTTCCCAAATTCACAGGGCAGAGTTCAAAATCAACCTCCAATAATTTGCAAACATTTGTGGATGTGATGGAGGATTATGAGGTAAATCATGAGAATGTTTTCATGAAGCTTTTTGTTTAGTCTTTGAGGGATGATGCTAGAAATTGGTTCTCATATTTCTTGGCATGTTCTATAGCTTCATGGAATCAGTTTATGATAGCCTTTGTAGAACAATTTGGTGAAAGGGTAAATCCAAGTGTGGTAAGAAAAAACTATATGGAAATCCATAGAAATGAAGATGAATTGGTTCTTACTTTCAATATTAGTTTTCAAAGGAAATAAGGGATATTCTAGAAATTATAAGACCAAATGACGATGAGTTTTTGGTTGTGTATCTTGGGGCATTTGATAGTAAGATGAGTTATCTATTAAGAAACAAGGAACCCACAACATTACATTAGACATATCAAATTGCTATGGATATTGCAAATATAACTTGAAATACTCAATGATGAAAGGATATAAGGCTGCAAGTATTGGTAGTCTTAGCACACTTCTTGCAAATGGACTTCATGGATTAAATAATAGAAATTATTTTCAAGATAATAGTGCTTTTGTTGTTTTGATAATAGTGCTTTTGTTGTTTTGATTTCCTCATCATCACAATATGCAAATCATAGTGAGCTTCAAGATGAATATCAACATAGTCTAAGTAAAGTTGATTAGATGTCTTTTGTTAACAATTTGTATGAAATGAAAGGCACAAAGAAGAGTCACCCTATGATTTTTTCTCAAGATTTTTGGATGCTTTGTTGGAGGTTCCTAAGAATCTCAGACCTGAGGATTCAATATGCATTGATCTATTATGTGAAATTTATGATTTTGAATTGAGTACATTTCCAAAGGAATTGAAGCCTCAAAATTTTGATCAAATATTTGACTAGATAAAGATTATAGGAGTCAACTATGATCGTGTACAAGAGGTGATGTTTTAGAATATTGGTAGTGGTTTTCATATTGAGGAAAGCTAGAACATAATGCATACTATGAGAGAAGGGGGATTCGCTACTCACGAGTTCTCTTCAATGAGAGATCCTCACGGGGTGAACTGCCCTAAACCACCTCAAAGGACAGTGGCGAAGGTTCTCAAACCAAAAAGAGGGGGTCACATCTAGATCCTCAAGACAAATTGTCAAGCTCTCAACCTAAGGACATCAGCACAGAATGCGAATGATATTGTGGCATGCTAGTATCCCTGAGGCGTGTTGGCATATCGTATGGATTAGAGAGTGAGTTTATCTTAGAAAACAAAAAATTGACTACTTCTACTCCGATTGTTGAGAACTTTTGGGAAGTGATAAAGTAATAGAATGTGATAGAATTAGAATGAAGTGAAATAGAAATGATAAAGACAAGGAGAAGAAGGGAAAGGAAATACTTACAACTGTGCAATTGATGAAGCCTCCAGATTGTGAACATCTTCAATACCTACACACAAGAGAGAGAGAGAGAGAGAGAGAGAGAGAAAGTGTTGGGGCTGTATAGGGGTTTGCCTCAGTCAAATCCCCATTTTGGTGTTCCCACCTCCATGGACAGCTAGATAGATAGAGAGAAATGTATGAAATGAAGTGAAGTACACAAAGACACTACAAAACAGTGTTATGCTACTCAACCAAATAATAGAGGAGAGGAGTGAAAGCTTACCACCTCCGCCCAAAGTGCTCAAGGCTCGTGAGGGAAAAAATGAGAGGAACTCAAGCATCTTCTGTTGTGGTGTTTCTATCCACACTTTCTCTACTGAAGTGATGGATTGTTGTTGTTGTTGTTGTGAAGTGTAAAGTGTTGCTACAAAGCTTGTGGATGAGTGAAGAAGCTTCTTGGAGCTTGTGAAGAGATTGGAGAGAATGTAGTGAGGACATGAAGGGATCAAACAACCATAAAATGAATGAAGGTGAGTGAACATGAAGTGGAGAGGAAAGAATCAACCATATTCAGGTCGTTCAGTCGACAAGGGCATTAAAAATTAACTCCCTATGGGAATGGTAATGCCTTTGAAGGCTCTAGACGTGGGAATCTGTTAGGGATGTTAGTGTGTCATGCAAATTTTTGCACGTCGCACAAGCGCCCTAGACAAAAACACCTCCACCAACACTCAAAATGGGCACCAAGTGGAACGAAGACAACAAGATTATGTGGAATTAAGCCTCTGAAGTTGGTTTTCTAAATTGTCAAGGGACAAAAGGGGATTTGTGTTACACAAATCCATGTTCATACATTTTTCCCCCACTTTAGCGAGCACGAATACTAGTGAGTGCTTCGGTAAAGTAGAGTAGAGAAGTAGTAGAGTAAGAAAGACTTGGACAAGATGACAATTTTAGAACATTTAAAGTATTTGAGTCAGCAAAGTAAAAGAGACCTTGATTTAAAAGGTTGTCTCATCACTATGCATCATTCCCAAATTAAAGATACTAACACATAGAAGAATTATGAGATGAAGAAAGAAAGTGCATATAGTTAGGATGAAGAAGATAAAAGATCTTCGATCCGGTATATACAAGAGTTTAAGAATTAAAGAGTGATGAAAGCAATACCTACTCAAGGAGGAAAAATTTACCACCGAGTAAGAGTGATAAAAGCAATCCCTGCTCAATGAGGAAAACCTGTACCACCGAGCAAGAGTGATAAAATAAACCCCCACTCAAGGAGGCAAACCCCTACCATCGAGTGAGAGTGATAAAAGAAATCCCCACTCAAGGAGGAAAACCTACATCACTAAGTAAAAGTGATAAAATAAAAACCCGCTTCAAAGTAGAACCCATATCACAAAGTAAAAGTGATAAAAGAAAAACCTACTTCGGAGTAGAACCTGTATCACCGAGTAAAAGTGATATAAGTAAAACCCACTTTGGATTAGAACCTGTATCATAGAGTAAAAGTGATAAAATCAAAACCCACTTCGAAGTAGAACCCGTATCACCGAGTAAAAGTGATAAAAGAGAAACCTACTTTAGAGTAGAACCTGTATCATAGAGTAAAAGTGATAAAAGAAAAACCCACTTTGGAGTAAAACCCATATCACGAAGCAAATAGTCACATAGACCATCGTTAAGCTGCAAGACTTTCAAAGGGGTCGCTTAGGAACCCTTCAAAAGGAAGGAGGGTCAACTCAAGGGATGCATTGTTTGAAAAGTAAATTCTAGTCAGGCTACCCCCAAGCTAGACACAAGAATGTGAAGAAGGTATAGTTAGGCTACCTCTGAACTAGACACAAAGAAGGAAGAATGGTATCATTGGGCTGTCCCCAAGCTAGATGCAAAGATAATAAGTAGGTCTAGTTGGGCTTCCCCCGAGCTAGATGCAAAGATAAGAAATAGGTCTAGTCGAGCTGCCCCCAAGCTAGACACCACAAAATTCTTTTTGAGATAGAAGCTTTCAAAGAGGTCCCTCGAGAACCCTTCAAAAGAAAGAGCATCCACTCAAGGGACGTTACATTCAAAATACATAGAGAAGAGAGGAAGTTCTTATAAGGACACACACCTCTAGAACAATTTATCACTACCCCCAACATACAGGGGAGGATAACCACACAAGATATTTTAAGCATGCAAGATAGAGGTAAACCTAGATATCACTAGTCATGTGAGGAAGAGATAGGTGCATCAGTAGGCACCTGAATCATGAAGCTATTGTATTTTTTCCTTCAAGGCCTTACATTCACTAGTGGAATGGCCAGGAACTCAATGGTATGTGCATAAAGAATGTTTTTCATGATCATTCTTGTGATATTTCTTACGTGTAGGAGGAGAAAGAGTAATAAAGCGATCTTTTAGAAGCCACAACAAAATATGCTCTTTTTGAGATAAAGGATGAGGGGTAGGAAGCAACCCTTTCTCTTGCAAAGAAAGACTCGACTGCTCACAAGAATGATAAGAAGACACGAAGATAGAAGAAAAAGGAGGATGGACCAATCTGCGAGTATGAGGCTGGATGGACATCACATCAACATTCAACCGTGGTTTCTACTCAAATTGTTTACTCGAGAAACCAAACCCTAGATTATTCCTGCGAGGTGAAAATTCTATAGGGACCCAAATGTCTTGTTCATTACGCCCATAACCTTTGCACTCATAGCCATACTTAGAGATGAGCTTAAATTTGGGGCCATAACGTGTTTGAAAATCATGGGAAGAGGGAGGATCCTCGTAGAGAGCATTATTCCAACAAGGGGGAACATACTCCTCTATGAGATCATCATCATCCTTCTTGATAGGACTATTGGCATTATCCTCTTTAGCAGAGGTGTAATTGTCCTCCTCAAAAAGAGGATTAACACTAAGAACATTACAATTCACATTCACATTATCTCGTGATGCAAAAGACTAATCATCTTAGATAATGGGTGTGAATTAGGTTTTCAAAAGGTCTCATTGGATTAGGTTGACTTTATATTCCTCTATGAAGGAATCTGTAAAGTCTAAAGGACCCCAATCATCACCAAGACATGCACTCCTTTGAGAAAAGGTAGAAGGAATAGACCTAAGATTTCTCACTTCAGAAGGTTATTCCTTAGGGACATCTACCTTAAGAGCATCCTTTATAGTAGATATTGCAGGAGTAAACATCAACGTATTGGAAGATACTGAAGGAATAAGAGTAGGCACAACCAAAGCCTGACCAACAACTTCCATATCACATAAGTTCTTAGCATCAAGGTCAGCCTTAACTGTGACTACTTTATTATTGCAAATGAACTTAACAAATTTATGCAAGGTAGACGAGACTACACCCATAGCATGAATCTATGGTCTACTAAGAAGAAGGTTATAAGGTAACTTCTCTGACATCACATATACAAGGGTAGGTATGATAATGGGTCCCAACCTCAAGGGTGCGACTATCGTGCCTAGGGCTTGTCGACCAATATTATCGAACCCACAAATGTCAACAAAAGAAGTACTAATAGAAGATGAGTCAATATTAATCTTAGCCAATAGATCAATGCTACATGCATTAAGCACTAAACCAACATCAATGAGAGTATATCTAATACAAATCTTATTAATATTAACTATAATCATTAGAGGATTTTCTTTCTTTTGTACTTCCAGAGGTAGGAGTTCCTAGGATAGAACCTAATATTCAAGAATACGCACGAATATGACCTATCAACACATCAGCATCTGTTGGCTTAGCGGAAGAAGGAAAGAGGGTCTTTTGTAAGGCTTCTTGAAACATACCTTGATAAACCAGATTAGACTAAACCAACTCCCACAATGAGATCTTAGCCAGAGTAACACATGGTTTCTCGATAAGATCATAATCACTAGGTGCTTTAGTCGCAGGTTTAGGTGCTTGAAGAAGGCTTAATTTTGTATTCATTCTAGTATCATAAGTATAGGCTACCACTCTATAAGAGGGAGCCTTATAAGGGTCAATGGAATCACTATCAAATGGAACACCATCAATAGAACAAACCCTTTTAGGAGAAGGACTAGCTAGAGTCACGTAAATGACCGGTCTCTTAGGCCTTTGATGGGAAGCAAAAACATAGATTACATTTACAAAATCATTACAACTAGTAGAAAAATTATTTGCATACATATTATCAACATCAATCCAAACAAGATAAAATGTGGAAGGAGATTCATAATGTGCTAATGCATTGTCTCTAGAGGAGAGTGCATTAGAATAGATAATAAATTCATCATTCACAAATGCATCATCTCTAGAAGAGAGTGCATCAGGAGGAGTAGAAGATTCATCATTCACAAATGCATCATGTCTATAGGAGAGTGCACTAGAATGACTAGGGGACTCATCATTCACAAATGCATCATTTTCGGAAGAGAGTGCATTGGAATGAAGAGAAGGTAGAGTAACATTAAGAAAGGTATCAATGATTTCATCTTCTTGCAAAGAGATATCCTCTGAAGGAGGACTCTCATGAGAAGGATCAAAGATAAAAAGTGACATGGGCAAGGCCAAGTCACCATAACATGCATGAAATGGAATATCATTAATATCTCAAACAAAATTAGATACAAAACTTATAAAAGAAGATATTAAATTCACTATGATTTTTTGGGTATTTTCTATGTTCTAGTAATTTGGGTTTAGAAATTGTGCCAGTCCCTAAAATTCAACTATCAAAGGCACTATTATTTTAGGTATTGAATTAGTTCTCTAGAAGACCTTTCCAACAATGCAAACAGTTCTAAATAATGAGCACCGAGTCAAAAGTTATGACCCTGCCAAGTAGGGGTAAATAAATTCCTAATTTTCAAAGAACACTGTTCTTCACATTAGGTTCACCAAAATGTGAGAGAAGGGGGATTCTCTACTCACAAGTTCTCTTCAATGAGAGACCCTCACAGGGTGAACTTCCCTAAACCACCTCAAAGGACAGCGGCAAAGGTTCTAGAACTGGAAAGAACGGGTCACTTAGATCCTCAAGACAAACTATCAAGCTCTTGGCCTAAGGATGTCAGCGCAGAATACGAATGATAGTGCAACACACTAGTGTCCGCAAGCTGCATTGGCATCTTGTATGGATCAGAGAGCAATTTTATCTTAGAAAACAAAAAATTGACTACTTCTACTTCGATTTCTGAGAAATTTTGGGAAGTGATAAAGTAATAGAATGTGATAGAAGTAGAATGAAGTGAAATAGAAATGATAAAGACAAGGAGAAGAAGGTAAAGGAAATTCTTACAACCGTGTGATTGATGAAATCTCTAGTTCATGAACATCTTCAATACCTGCACACAAGAGAGAGAGAGAAAGTGTTGGGGCTATATAGGGGTTTGCCTCGTTCAAACCCCCATTTTGGTGTTCCCACCTCCATGAACAACCAGATAGATAGAGAGAAATGTATGAAATGAAGTAAAGTACACAAAGACACTACAAAACAGTGTTATGCTACTCAAACAAATAATAGAGGAGAGGAGTGAAATATTACCACCTCCACCCAAAGCGCTCAAGGCTCATGGGGGAGAAAATGAGAGGAACTCAAGCCTCTATTGTCGTGGTGTTTCGTTCCACACTTGCTCTACTAAAGTGATGGAGTGTTGATGTTGCTGCTGTGAAGTGTAAAGTGTTGCTACAAAGCTTGTGGATGAGTGAAGAAGTTGCCTGGACCTTGTGAAGAGATTGAATAGAATGGAGAGAATGTAGAGAGGACATGAAGGGATCAACTAGCCATCAAATGAATGAAGGTGAGTGAACATGAAGTAGAGAGGAAACAAACGGCCATATTCGGGTCAGTCAAATGACAAGGGAATTACAAATCAACTCCCTATGGGAATGGTAATGCCTCTTTAGGCTCCAAACATGGGAATCTATTAGGGACATTAGTGCACTACGTAGACGTCAATGCATCATGCAGGAGTCCTAGATAGAAACTCCTCCACCGACACTCTGAACGGGCACCAAGTGGAACAAAGACAATGGGCTTATGTTGAATTAAGCCTTCGAAGTTGATTTTCTAAAGTGTCAAG